>PRKT01000561.1:331252-348346 GCA_003671525.1 Saccostrea glomerata | reverse complement strand
TCGATTTGCAAGTGAAAATGGCGCTTCGAAAATATGAAAAACGTTGTGTATGAATAAATTCTATACTGAATTAACGTGGAATATAACCCTCTCCCCCACCCCGCACACGCAAACAAACACGAAATAGTATTTTTGCGAGTTAGGACATTTTTTTTTTCGCTTGTGGGCTTTTTAAGGCGGAAAGTTGATTTTTTTTTCTCTCTTGCTGCACCCTTTGAACAATGCTAATTGCTATATCCCTGAATCTCAAACAAAATACTGTATAATAATTAATAATTAATAAACGATCATACATTATTGTCCCCCGCTTTAATGAAAGTGGGGGGTATTAATTTTGGTCTGACGTCCACCAGTCTGTGCGTAAAACTGTCAATTTCAGATAATACCTCTAAAACACAGGCGCTTGTTTCAAACAGTAAGCTGTTTTCTACTATATTATTTAGTAGAAAACTAAGCTTATTGTATGAAACAAACGCCTGTGCTCTAGAAACCCTTTTGAGCTTTTGCTATGAAATTTTATAACCACAACTCCCTAAAAATTTCAACTGTGTAAATGAGAAAGGAGATAATACAGTTTGAAAAAAAAAATGTGTCGAAATTAGGTCTACCATCTGCCAAATCAAATCTCATAAGTTATGTGGACTTTGCCTGTGTGCCTCCACTGAACATTGTCCTTGATCTGCTAGGGACGTAAAAAATCACCCAGACCCTTTGCAAACTAATACCGGTAATTCAAAGACGGACCTGGACCTGCACGCCAGGCTTGACCCCTCCTGTTTGAATTTTATTTATATGTAGAAAATACGAGGGTTGTCCCAAAAAGTCGTAGACAGGGAACATAGTTTATTTTCTCTTCGCTAAATCATATTTCTTTTCTTGTCATAGCAAAGAGTAACATTTTATGATCATGTATTTTAAGTTTCATGACTATACCACATTTAATAAGAAAACTATGGAAAAATAAAGAAACGATGTAAGTGTACATCGGCGCACGAAAGCAAGCGTAATTTATGTCTCTCATAACGTCATGATCTTTTTTCTGCTTCACATGAGGCTATTAACATCCAAATAATATTCTTTATTGTAAAAAAACCCACTTTTGACTAAGGGAATAATTCAAATTCACTATATGTCTCTTTTCTTAAGCAGATTCAAATTTAAGTCAAAATTAAATTAGTTGAAAGATCACCTTACATCTCCAAGCCATCCAGAGTGCCTTAGTTACGCATATGCGAAGGGGGTCTAGAAATATTTAGCTGAAAGCAGATAAAAGCTCGGAGCAGGCAAAAACGGTATCATGCAAGATGCATACAGAGCTTGACTCTTTAGAAAGAGGGCGACTTTCATAGCGAGATTTATATATTTATATTATAGATGAGACTGTTACTTTATTAAGTAAACAAGAGGCCCAGGGTCCACATCGCTCACCTGAGCACATCGGCTAGAAAGGGGTGGGTGGGGGGGTGTCCTACCCTCCCTACCCAAAAGGGCCATCATTTGAACAAATTTAAATTTTCAATACATGAGGATGCTCGCATTTCAATATGACTAAACATAGCTTTTCTATTCTTGGGGTTCTTTCCTCTATTTTTCTATGTAAAACTTTGATTCCCCATTGTGGCCCCACCCTATCCCTGGGGGTTATGATTTGAACAAAATAAAATCTAAACTAAGAAGGATGATTCCATATAAATATCACTAATCATGGCTTTGAAGTACTTAAGAAGAAAATTTTAAAAGATTTTCATATATATTCCTCTGTAAAACTTTGATCGGCCATTGTGGTCCCACCCTACCTCCGGGAGTCATGATCTGAACAAACTTAAATTTACACTACCTGAGAATGATTCTACATGAGTTTCTTCTTTCCTGGTTCTTGAGAAGAAGATTTTTAAAGATTCATATGTTAAGTATTTATCGGCCATTGTGGCCCAACCCTACCCTCGGGGGCCATGATTTGAACAAACTTGAATCTACACTACCTGAGGGTAATTCCACATGAGTAAGAAGATTTTAAAAGATTTTTCCTATATATTCCAATGTAAAACTTTGATCGGCAATTTTGGCCCAACCCTTGCCCCGGGGGTCAGGATTTGTACAAATTTGAATCTACATTACCTGAGGATAATTCCACATGAGTTTCATCTGCCCTGGCCCAATTGTTCTTGAGTAGAAGACTAGAACACTACCTGAGGATGATTCAAAATGAGTTTCATCTTTCCTGATCCAGTGGTTCTTGAGAAGATTTTTTTTTAAAATACCCATATACTCCTATGTTAAACTTTGATTGGCCATTTTGGCTTTTCCCTTGCCCCGGGGGTCATGATTTGAACAGACTTGAATCTACACTACCTGAGGATAATTCCATAGGAATATGATCAATTATGTCTTTACAATTCTTGAGAAGAAGATTTTTAAAAGATTTCTATGTAAAACTTTGATCGGCATTGTGGCCCCACCCTAACCCCGGGGGTTATGATTTGTACAAACATAAATCTACACTACCTGAGGATGATTCCACATGAGTTTTATCTTTCCTGGCCCAGTGGTTCTTGAGAAGAAGATTTTTAAAGATTTTTCCTATTTTCATTTGTAAAATTTTGATCAGCCATTGTCGCCCAACCTTACCCTGGGGGTGGGGGGGTGGGTGGGCATGATTTCAACAAACTTGAATCTACACTACCTGAGGATAATTCCATATGAGTTTATCTTACCTGATTTAGTGGTTCTTGAGAAAAAAGATTTTAAAAGATTTTTCCTATATATTCCTATGTAAAACTTTGATCGGCCATTTTGGCCCCACCCTTGCCCTGGGGGGTCATGATTTGTATAAATTTCAATCTACATTACCTGAGGATAATTTCACATAAGTTTCATCTTTCCTGGCCCAATTGTTTTTGAGTAGAAGGTTTTTTAAAATGCCATTAATTTTTCACTTATTCATGATTATCTCCCCTTGGAAGAGGTTGTGGCCCTTCATTTAAACAAACTTGAATTCCCTTTACCCAAGGATACTTTGTGGCAAGTTGGTTGAAATTAGTCCAGTGGTTCTTGAGAAGAAGATGAAAATGTGAAAAGTTTACGACGATGACGACAACAACGAAAACAACAACGACGACGACAGACAACGGACAAATTTTATCAGAAAAGCTCACTTAAGCCTTCGTCTCAGGTGAGCTAAAAAAGCATTGATGTTTTGATTTTTCCCAGAAAAAGTTTTTGTCATGTCAATATTTGTGTATTATCTGGTGCTGAGCTGAATGTTTATACCGGGCATTACTTGAAGAATCTACCTGAACTCTACGCTTCGAACTGAGATTTGAACCCGTGACGTAAGGAAAATTTTATACTTACTCTTCAATTTTGCAGGCGACTTGCATTTGTGTAAACAGAATGGAATAAACAAAATTTTGTATTTAGTACAATATGTAAGATGGGATTAATCATAAAAGCCTTATTATTGATTTACAGTTGTTTGTCTGAATGCACTCTGTATAATTATGCCGGTGTATAAGGATACACTCTGAACATTCTACATAATAAATGATTACCCACAGGGTAATAGTCATACATAATAACCACAGAAAAGATTTTTTTCCGTTTATCCCGGATGTAAATCTATAACTCCTTCATAATTTTAAGGAGTGCAGTTTGAATATAAAGGATGCTTATGAGAACATGAAGCTTCTGTGTACATTGATTTCATCAAGGACATTTTTAAGTAACACTGTCAAAAATATTTTCCCTCTATTATTAAAGTGTAAGTTTAGTGCATTATCGTCCGATGCTGTGCAGGTAAAAAGGAAAAATAGTTCGGATTATTCTTTTGAATCAAATGCTGTTCGATTGCAACAAGAATCAACGGAGTTTTCATGGGAAGCAAGCAAAACCGTTGTCCATTGTCCTTATAAAAATGGACTTGGTACGCTTCCGGTGGAAGTGAATGTTTACGACAATGGTCTTGGGAATGATGCTCCCACGGTTGTCTTGTTGCTGGGTCTGTCTGGCAGCGGAGAGGACTTTAAGGATATGGTTGCTTCTCTGAGTTCTGTTGGAATTCGATGTGTTGCGCCTGAAATTCCAGGTAGGGTTCTTGGTTAAAAAGTCCTTTATATTTGATATATGTATCTATATTAAGAAGAGAGGATATAAGCAACATAAACTAAAGCAGAATAATAATTTTTTTAATACCGTAATTTAAAACTTCAGAAAAATGCTTGTGAACTAATTTTGTTACAATTTGAACTGTTGAAATAATATTTTTCGAGAACAAGAAAAGCTTTACAGCAGACTTGAAATACTTGTTTGTAAAATTAGTATTACTTATTCTCTTTTTTCCGTTGATGACACATGATGATCAGGATCGGTTGGAATGTATTTCAGGGTTTGGAGACAGTGTGATTTCTCGATCTGATATATATCGACTTGATTTCACCTCCATTGGTCAGAGTCAAATGTTGACAGATATTCTAAAGAAAAAGAAGATAGCAAGGTTAAATATAAATTGCATATTACGTACAATGGTTTATTGTTCGAACAATTAGCAGGAGGGAAATTATACAAAATTAATTATCCTTGAATTTTCATTGATTTGATGTAGAAATTATGAAACTATTAATATTGATCAATGAAACTTAATTAAATCATACATATGCATTATGATATTTGAATTGATATAGAATGTAGATTTTTCTATCATATATTATTCATGTTATTATCTTAATTCTATATACCGGGTATATGCATTCTATGTAATGAAATGTAATTTGCCTCTAGCAACCTTTATTCATTGATAGACCGAGGGATTTGTTCGAAAAGTTTATCTGTGATTTACTTATACATACATATATATACATGATAGTAAAAACAAATAGGTATAGAATATGGAAAATATATCCAACATGAATTATTTTCTTGTCATTTAACAAGACATGTAAGGTCTCATAAAATTTATATTACTGTAAAATCACTCATTTTCGTTGTTTTGTCTTATATGGAGACCCACGAATGTATGTCCACCACGGAATGTGAAATTTCATTTGCATTACTACTTAACATTCTCCAACCAGGAAATAAAATCCCACAAACTAACGTTTTTATACCCCCCACTTGAAAAGTGAAATAGTAATCGGGATTTCCATCCGTCCGTCCGTCTGTTACTCTTTATCTCTTATCCGCAACTCCTCTTATACTAATGAAACTTTCACAGAATCTTTATTACATATTGCCATTGTGCACCTTCTATTTTACTTTTTTATTCGACACGTATTTTAGGTTTCCCGTAGCAAAACATGGACATTGCAATTATATGTTTACCTATGACGTCACATATGAAGCTTCGAAGCTTCTGGATAACATTTGATAGGACGAGTTATTACCGTAAAACAATATATAGCAACATGGACATTATGGGAGGCGGTGGGTATCATTTAGTGAGCTCATTGCTCAAAGTGCCTCTAGTTTCTATAAACCTCGAGAATTTGATCCGACAAAAAATGTGATTTCACAGTTTCTTAAACTGTAATATATTTCGAATTTTGTTAATAACAAAATAATAATAACATTAATAACATTTTGTACAAATTATTTTGACAAATTGACGTCTATATAATTAGGTCTTTCCACCTTTCTGTGGAAAGACCTATTGATTTTCTTCTGTTTCTTATTATTATTCTTCCTATTATTCTTTTTTTTCTTCCGCTGATTTTTTTGTTTCGACATTTATCGAAAAGACTTTTTGTTCATCGTAAAGGTCATTAAAAATCATGGACAAATTTGACCCAACGCGTATGAACTATGACCCCTTTCGAAGTTATTTCCCCTTTCGCAAGAAATGCTTGTTATCGCTACTCCTCCGAAACTGTAAACTGTAGAGGTATGAAACCTTCACTAATGTCTTCGACTCTGGAATCTATTCATTGCGAAAGTATTCGGTGACCCCTTCAATGAGTTATAGTCCCTGAAAGTTTTTGAATTTTACAAATAATTAAATATTTTAAAATGAGAAGTTGTAGAGACATGGGACCATTTGCATAAAGTTCATTGACCTTTGACCTCTAAATTCATGTCAGGTCAAAGGTCAAGGTCATTCCAAAAATGAGAAATTGAGTTCTTTTTATATCTTTTTTTGTCTTTTAACATATAGAATCTGTCTTTGCATCACTAATATGTACTCTTAAAACTATTCCAATGATTTTATTCTTGTTGCTTAAGATTGACCCTAATAAAAGTTATCGCCAATTGTGCGAAAAACCTTGTTATTGCTACTGTTCTGAAACCATAAACCGCAGAGACATGAAACCTTCACTAATGTCTTAAGGGACTTCAGGCACAACTTTTATGTTCAAGTGCGAAAGGATCTGGTGACTCCATAAATGAGTTACTGCCCTTTAATGCTTTTGTACTTACCATTAAACCTTATAACTTTAAAATTATAAGTCAACGAGGCATGGGGTTAATTACAATGTGACCCTTGACCTTTGACCTTGAGTATAACTTGCAGGTCAAAGGTCAAGGTCACCTCCAAATTTTTCAATTTTTCATTTTTTCTTCTTTTAAGCCATTCCTGGTTTCTTTTTGATGAAATTTTATTCTAAAGAGATAAATATTACATGAAATTGAAATTCAAAAAAGGTGGAAAGACCTCTTATTGTTCTATGAACAGTAAGTCTCCTAGTTTATGTTTTTTTTATTAATCTTGGACTTGTGGAAAATGACCTTTGATGTTACAGAATAGACAGTGTGGTATCACACAGTGCGGCATCCTGGCTGGCTGTCCATTTTGGTGCATCTCATCAAAACGTGAAATCCCTCTCCTTGATAAATCCAATGAGTATAGGCCCTAATAAGTAGGTATCATTAGTCATCATTTATCCCTGCCAATAATAGATTTATATATATTCAATTTCTTATAGATATGTATTATGGTTAATTTGAGCTGAAATTTTTTATAGTATTTAGGCAAGTCTCAATAAATCATATTTTTTCAAGATTTTAAAATCTTTTCCTTACTCATTTCATATTTTTGTGCACGAAAAGTCACTAAATCATTTAAACATTCATTATGGACACTTCATAGTAAGGTCAAGACCACTCGACGACTTTTGTGGTTTGTTTCAGGATTTTAGTGTAATAATTTATTGTAAATCCACTAGGTTCCATTGACCATATTACAATTTGTTTATGATTGACTTGAAAATTTAAGGTGAAAAGACAACATTGTGGCAAAAAATCGGTCATTCACGAATCTCAGTAAAAGATATATACATTGTAGCAGTTCTTTACTCAAATTCTGTATTTACGAAAAGAAAAAATTCAATTTGTAAATGATAGGTTTCATGAATAAATTTTGAAAACTTGGAAGAAAATTGGGTTATTTCAGCAGGTTTCATAGCATCATACGACACCAATTTTCTTCGCCTCTTTCAGATCATATTCCGTAAAAATCCATTTATAAATTTCAGTAGGCTTTATAAGGCAACTTATTCGTGAACATCGGAACAGTAGTTCTTGCCTTGAACAAACAAAGAGAGCATTTTATTGTTTAAAACTGAACACGATTTGTAAAAAGAAATTGTCCGCCATATTACTTCATTTATGTGCTATATCTTTGGACCCCTATAAAAGAAGCTCACTTAGTCAATGTTCAGTATAACCTGTTGTCACCTTTTGAGATAGACGAACGTATAAAATAGTTCTCGTTAGTGTCAAAAAATAAATCAAACAGGTCAGTGGAATATACAAAAAACACAAATACTGCTAGTGAGTACACTTAGTTTCGATAGAAATAAATAAACAAGGCAATAAAAGAAAATGTGTAGCCTTTCCACGCCGATACCCATCACGATTTAGCAGTTAGATGTAGGTGAAACAAATATAAAGGATATATATACCTCGTTGCTGATATCGTAAATAGTATAATCGAAAGTGGTGTATGCCGTTCAGCTTTAATCACGTAATTCTCTATTTCTTAGCTCGTTGTGCATGATGCTGATATGAGTATGTCTTAATAGTTATGGAAATAGTTATGCAATTTCAGAGCTATGAGGCCCTATATTTGGACAAAGCTGGTTGGTGCAACTGCTAGAAAAGAAATTCTGTGGCCCGTTGCTGATTCTTACATTCATATCGGTGCTCGAAGATCAGGTGACAGCTAGTTAAAACTCTTAAATAAGCAAGATTTATTTCTTTAAGTTAATGATTTGACGAAAGTGCTTTTCTAATCCAATATAATACTAGAAAGTGCTAACGACACCATATTTAATTAATTGCTTTTCATTAACATATGAAAAAAAAAATTAAATTCAAATGACACTTTTTTTTTCATTTACAAGCATATGTAAACAATAAGTTATTAAACTGTTTGATTCAGTTACATTTTTTTTATTATTTTACATTCACGTGAATATCTCAGGTTTCAAGATTCCTCCACAAAAACAACGACAGATGTATGTTTCCCTGGAAACCGTATCCACTGTTGATTTTGATTTAGTAAGTTTTAGATATTTATGCCCACCTTCGAAGAAGGGAGGGCATATTGCTTTGCTGCTGTCTGTCGGTCTGTTGGTCCACCAATTTTCCGTTCATTTTCTTCACAACCGTTGAACATACTGAAATGAAGTTTGGCATACAGATTTATCATATGAATGTCTATAGGTCAAGTTCTGTTCAGGGTACGATCGAGCAATTTGGAACAGAGTTATGCCCCTTGGACTTAGAAAAAGTCCAATTATTTGGGGGAGGGGGCATAATTGTTTTACAAACATTTCTTGTTTCTTGTAATTGTCTCTTTAATGCAATTCTTACTTTCAACCGTACATTTACCCCAAAAACATAAGGAGAAAAAGATAATAAGAAAGAGTATTCGAGAATGACTGCAAGAGATTTAATTCTTATTAGAGATGTTTCTGAATATGAATCGAATCCGAATCTGAAAATGTATCCGAATCGACGAGATCCCGATCTCGATTCGAAAACTGAGAAAAACATTAGAAATTTAGAATATAAATTTTCTAATACGCTATTAAAAATGTCATGGACATGTAACAATATGGGAAATAAATAGTGGATAGTGTTTATATTTTTGTCACTGGGGTTTTTATTGTAATAAATGGGTCAAATCAAATTCTGAAGACTGAATAACAGAACAGGTACATGTCATCTGGGTGGTTGTGGCCATTTTGAGACTATTTTGATCTCCTTTAGAAGAAGAGATCCATATAAAGATATAATAAAATTAATAAAATGATCAAATTTTACAAGTAAAATTAAAGAAATTTTTCTTTGCCAAATGATAGTTGACAGCTTAACTTACATATCCCAAAATTTAAGTTATATCTGGTGGTTAATTTAAAAATGATTTGTTGACCCTCTACTCTAGCCTCCTTAACAGGAAAACCTGCTCGTAAAGTATTAATATTGTTTTTTCTTCAGTAGCTTATATTATTTGTTCCTCGCAAGAATCGTTGGGGGATAGTAAGACTTGTCTGAGAAAAAAGTGCCCCCCCTCCCCCGTTGCTACATGCCTGCATTTCTCACTAGTAATGTTGATCTACTGATTTGAAAATTAAATAATGTAAAAGTGGAAGTTTCCATGATCCGCATGCATTGATAAGATACAAATAAATTCATTATGTATGTAATATATAATTTTTTTAGTCATTAAATTAATTATATATTATAAAGCAAACAAGTACCAACGCCCCCTCCCTTGGGAAACACGAAACCCTCGTAAAGACTCTTGGTCGAAAAAAAATCCAAAAACCCACATACCTGCATGGTTAGATGTACTATGGGAGTTTATTGATATGACCCCCCCCCCTTCATCGCCCCCTAAGCAAAATCAATGGTTCAAATTTGACATTTCCAACACACTCCCTAGCCCACGAAAAAAATTTAAAACTACACAGCTAACTTGAAAGACTCCTTGTTTTTTACAGGTTATTGCTTGATATACCAAAGACAAAACATAAGTAATCATAATTATTCTCAGTGTATTTCGAAAAATGTCTCTTTTCAAATCGGGATCGAAATCCTTCCGATTCAGATTCGTTTCATATTCATTTTCAGATTCGGATTCGTTTCATATTCAGAAACATCTCTATTTAAAGATATTGGCGATATGTCAGACATATTGTTCGATAATGTATGATTATAGAAATGTCAGAATACCCATAGCCAGGAACAGTACTACCAAACACAGGGTAATATTTCTTGAGCCCTGAACTCATGAGAAATGGATACCATATGATAAAATAGGCACTGAAGAGCATGCTCTATATACGAAAGAAACTACTGACAAACAAGTCGGTGAAACAAAGATATCGTTTTGTTCAAATTTCTATAACGAGAGAAGCTATTGACAAACAAGTTGATGAAACAATGATATCTACAGTTGCAAGGCTATTTTTTTCGGTTTGTCCGGTCATGACAAGAAGAGCACGACGGACGCGACCGGTCGATAGGTGATGCTTACTCATCCATGGCACCTGATCCCACTTCTGGGTTTCTAGAGGTCTGCATTTCTCTGCCCCCAAAATGAACTATTTCAATGGATTGAAAGTGATTTCTGTTCGTTATCTCCATATTTTACTGGCTTTAGACTGTTTTCATTACGTTATTTTTTTTTACTTTACACGTATTATTTTTATTCAAATAAAAACTTTCTTCTGTCAGCCAAGATTATTTAATATTGTGACATGTCTCCAACCAAAGCCTGTTTATTTCTCGATATCAAAAGTTGTATCGTAATGTCATGACAATAAGATTTGTTCTGGAGATAACATAGTAAAATGAAGTGAATTTTGGGACTAAGCAAATTGATTATAATTAAATTGCTTATAAAATCAACATTTTGCTTCAGGTCAAGGAGAACGTAAAATCCATCCAATCAAAACGTCTCCCAGCTATGGTAGCGTGGAGTAAGAAGGACAAGATGATTGAGGAACCGTTAACTCGTCAGCTAGTGGGTTTACTTGGTCTGAGAAATGAGATACCAGTAAATGGTCAACTCACTAAAGGTAACATTAAATTTACTGCTTCGTTTGATTGTAAACTTTGTTTTACATATCAGTTACGAATACTTTACCAGAAAGATCACCGCAAAGCAAAAAGATCTGATACAGTATCAGGAATAGACGTCACATTATATAACGGTTCCATAGACAAATCTTATTGCTTGATTAATATTTTTGTAAAATAAAGGCTGTCAGAAAGTTTTTTCTACAGTCTTCCCCCCTGTATTTAATTCTAGCAGTATTTTGTATGTAGTTTTTAACTGTTTTTTCTCTTGTTTTAAAATCATGATTTGTTAAAATATGTAGGTACATACTCGTATATCTTGCTTTGCATTTCTATAAGGTGTATTATTCTTTTTTCCAGAAAATATGGTGATCTCGTAATCCGCACTATGGCCCCTGGGCCTTTTATTCACATTCTCTTCTTAATATAACAAGTTACAGCATGCAGGCAAATCAAATAATCTTTATGTATTCCTGTAGTTGTATCGGCCATATTCCATATTGTATTTTTTAACAATGTAATTTTTTTTTCATCACTTTATAGGATGCCAATACCCTTTCACCAAGGAACTAGTGTTCGATAACGGAGGACATGCTCTGCATAAGAAAGAGGCTAAATTTCTATCAGAGAATATCATTCTGATGCTTCGACATATACTGTGCTCTAACAAATTATAAATTTATCAAAAAGATATTAATTTCTATTTTAACTATATACTTTCAGTCGTCTGTTGTAGATTTTTTCTGCAACATGCGATGTGTGTTTGTGTGTTAGATTTTTTTGAAGGGGAGAGGGGTCCCGTTGCCATTGCCAAATAAATTCATCAATCTGAGTTTATTTGATAATATTGACACTGTTATATTAGCAGTTGTTTTGTTTTGTTTTTTTGCTTTTTTTTGCTGATGATTTACAAAGCGCATTGAATGAATTTCATACATTTTGTACTCGATGGAAACTTAATGTGAATGTTGGTAAAACAAAAGTCTTGGTTTTCTCCAAAGGGGTAATGTTTAAGCGGAAATTTTCATGTAATACTAAAATTAATGTAAATGTAAAAGGATATGAATATTTATGCATTATCTTATCAAGATCAGTTTCATACTGTAAAACAAAGAAACTTTTAGGTGTACAAGTTCAGAATGTATGGGGTGATAAGAAAAATTAAACAATTTAGGCCTATTTTACCGGTTTAATGTCAGCTTGACCTGTTCGACAAAGTAGTCACATCCTTTCTTCATTGCGAGTGTGAGATATGGAGTTTTGAAAATCTCGATGTTATTTAGCGTGTTCATTTTCAATTTTTAAAAACTAGATATGTTTAATTTATAATTAAAGCTCTACACCAAATTAAATGATTTATGGAGAAACAGGACGATTTCCTTTTTTACGGGAATGTTTACATACTGTTTAATACTGTATACAGATGTTTACATGTACATAACATAAAAGTATCAATATTGTGTAAAAGTACAATTATGTGGAAACAAGAAAGTAACGAGGAAATGGCACGGATTGAGTGTATCCAAAGAATTTCATATACGAGGGTATATTGTTCGAAAAGTTCGTGGACTTCTGTCATATCTTTTTTTTAATTTAACATCATATGCGATCCAAATTTGGTAGAAATATTTTAACAATAAATTCAAATGATTTGAATTGAAAAAATTTAAATTATCATTATCAATTTCAAACCTATCCAGAATTAAACACTGCAAAAATCAGACCACGGAGCAGGTAAAAATTTTATATTCTCTGTAAAATGGAACAAAAAGTGCTTTATGTATATCAAAACAGAATTCAAACGATCAGTTTATTCAGAAATTGAATACACAGACATGGTTATCGGTCTTCATTTTTCATTCTTAATTGTTGCAGTAACTATTTAAATTTGATATATTTGGAGTGGATTCAGAGATTTGCGTTTGGAGTTGTTCCATTTTATTATCTTTTCTGGAAACAAATAAAGACGACCAAGAGCAAAATGAAGAAAAAGTGACAAGGTCATATACAAAGTCAAGGTCAAAAAATTAATACACAGTTCTTTTGCTCTCCATAATTCATCAGTGTATTTGAGCATGATGAAAGTCATATTATTGCCCTTTATCGATCAAATTAAAATTAGATCCTTTTCGCTCCTGTATTAATTAGATTGGCCTTTTATGACCTTACAACAAATTAAAAATAAAAGAACATCCAGCGCTTTATGTACATGTAACACCGTACTTTTCTTAAGATCTTTAATTATGGCAATATTTTTTTCTGCTTTAAAAAAATTACAATTTTGTATAATACACTTTGATGAGAAAGCATTATATTTCTCGATTTATGTTGCCAAGAGCATGCATCTTCGTATGGAATCCGGATAGAACTATATTGTTAAGAATTGCACCATGGAGCATCAAATAAAGGGACGATAATACGATGGCCCGATGACGATGAAGCAATGGCGCAAAGACGATGACGCGACGAAGCGATCGAGATCGCGATGACGATAATGCTATGGCGCGACTATGCAATGACGATGATGTAATAGCACGATGAAACGATAGTGAATATCGCTTTATAGTCATCGCATTATCGACCCAATCTCGATGGTGCAAACTACATGACCCTATCCGGATTCCAAATCATCCTAAATTAAATGATTTTTTTTAAAATCTTGTCCATTTTCACTAAACACCTTTTTTCAACTGGTTGCTGTCTTGTCCTTGCACAAAAGATGGCCACAATTGATACATAGCGATTAAAGGAACTCCTATCCACACACCGTTTGGAAAGTAGAACAGAAACGTTAAAGTTAAGGTGGAATCGGAGCCGATCCAATCCTGCGCTCCACAAAATTCCGTAAACATTAGGAAATACGTCACAGTTTTCCACATCGTCATAATATTAACATTGTAAGCCATTAAACGGGTGTGGCGACTCGACCTGTAGTGCTGTTGGGCAAAAAATAAAAGAAATTATGCTTTATTTTATCTAAAAAAAAATATAATTAACATTCATCGGAAGATTTGCAAATTTATATTTTTTATTTAGAATTTTAAATAAATGGACACTAATGGTACGGAGTATTACATAATCAGGCATTACCACACTTACCAATATTATGGTCACTATGCTCAAGAAAACTTCGACATAGATTTGCCTACAATTAATAAAAAATAATATTTAATGTTTACTCTTTCTCATTTCTCTTCTGAATACTGATCAACGGTATCTAATTTAATCTGACAATCCAGAGTGTGCTACCATTTCTCTGCTCAATAAGACGGAAAAATATCTGTAATCTGAACCAACCCCCCTCCCAAAAAAAGAAATTAATAAAATTTGAATTTCTGGCTTTATAAAACCTTTGCTGAGTACCGATTTTGATTAAAAATAGATAATAATTAATTAATTAAAATAGTTAATATCCTTGGTTGTCTTTCTTGTAGGGTTAAATATTAGATTCTACTTCAGATGTCAGTTTCTTTATCAGTCTCATTACCTTCGACTGCATTCGTAATGTTAACATTATAATGACATAGTTTTTAAAGTTTAAATTGATAAATTTTAAACTTTGAAAGCAACATATCCCATGATTTTTTTTTTTGATGAATTTGCCAATAATAATATTGAACTGAACCAGAAATCTAAACACAATATATTTATTTACCTATTAAAAGTGATAAGTTCTTAATTGGTCCCTAAGCACTTTTATATTTATATTCTAATTTAATTCATTTTTTCTTACATTTTATATCGAACATAGTGGGTTTTTTAAAGGGAGCGAAAGGTTTCATGTAAGTAATTTCTAAAAAAACGGCTTGGGGGGTGTTTGTGAAAAAAAAATGTATAATATGAAGAAGGGAGGGGGGGGGGTCCCTCTATGTACTATAACGACAGGTATACACTAGGTACATATGCACTCAACTTACAGACTGATTGCTTTCACAAACGGGTCACTGGTGTCCACGTAACGTTTGTCAATGTTGACATAGTACTTATCTGCAAAATTAAATAAATATCAGTATATACACTTTGATCCTTAAGGCCAAATATTAATGGAGAAAGTTTTTAAATTTACTGTAAAACATCTGATAGCAGTAATTGCTGATAGCAGTACGTGTTAGTATTTGTTTAATTGTTTTAAAGGCAAAATGTAGTTTTCTACATATGATACAAATGAACTTGTTGCTTAAAGATACGTGATTAAGTTTTAACATGGATTGATTGATTGATTGTATATTGTTTAACATCCCTCTTGAGAATTTTTCACTCATATGGAGACGTCACCGTATGCCGGTGAAGGGCTTCAAATTTAGACCTATACTCGGCACTCAGGGCCTTTGAGCAGTGAGGGTTCTTTATCGTGCCAGCGCCTACCGTGACACGGGACCTACGTTTTTAAGGTCATATCCGAAGAACCCGTGACTTTCATTTCTGATGCCGAGCACTTGGCTAAGGAACAGTCACTACCTATTTTTGATCACACCATGAAACAAAAAAAAAAACGGTTTTTCTTTTTTGAAATTGACAGCTTAAACATATAGTGATATATACTTGTAAGTTTAAAAGTTTGTTTACGTGACCTTATACACATTATATAATTTCAAAAATACAATTACACTTTCTAGGTGTTCAGACATCTTTAATATATCATAATCTTCTCAATTTCATTCATTTTAATTGTGCTTATTGCATTTTAACGCATAAAAATATATTTATATCCCTGATGGATCTCATACTTCTAATGAATTAAACAAGCAATGGTATTCCAGTTCAACGTAATATTTTCCTTGTACAGAAAAATTATAAAACATATGGGTTATTCTCGAATGAATTATATAATTCTCCATAAGTGATTTTCTGACACTGTAACGCAACCGCAAAATATTACCTATTTCTATAATAATTCTAAAGAAAGGAAAAAAGAATTCCCCTTATATGAATGTCACAGAGTAACGGTCTTATTTGTTGGAAAAAAAAACAAACCTGGTTCGTTCTCATTTTATATATTGTATTTATTATGGAAAAATGGGGTGAAACAAGAAAACAGGCTCACAATATTAATATAAAAGACAGACATAAACACACAATATTAAAACGTAAAAAATAACGAAAACAATAATGGTAGGTAAGGTATTGATACAGCTGTTAGAAGATCGTTATTACATATTTCTAGCAATTAAATAAAATACAAGATTAATACACATCTTACCATGCATTCGGTATTTAAGTTGTCAATGGATTTGCAGACGACAATCAATTGTACAACCGTCTGAGTGTAAAAAAAACAATGTCAGGCGTACGGAACAAGTCAAATTATAGAGGAGTGCATAGCAAGTGTCCGAACCTGGATGACTGTAAACAAACTCAAACTAAATGATGCAAAAACCGAGATAATGGTGATTGCCAGTGTCCATAACCAGTACCATGGTAAGACCATTCAGCTGAAGATTGGTGACGCAATAGTGACATCTCAATCTACTGTTAGAAACCTCGTTGCTGCCCTGGATGCCACCTTATGAATGGACACACAAGTCAACTCCATGGTAAAAAAGATATATTTCAACATTAAGAGAATCTCCAAGGTGAAACAACATCTCACCCAGGAAGTGTGTGCAAAGGTCATCAATGCAACAGTCGTATCCCATCTCGACTATCACAATACCCTTCTGCTTGGCTTAACCGATCGAACCATGTACCGATTACAAGTGGCTCAGAACAATGCTCCGCGTTGTCTCACAAAAAACATGCTACAGACAACATATAACGCCAGTACTTCAACAACTGCACTGGTTGCCTGTAAAACAACGTGTTTTGTTTAAAGTGCTGACTACCATGCACAGGTGTCTGCACTCCTCCTCAGCATCATCATATATGAGAGAGAGTTATACCCTACTTATCAGCCACAAAGGACTTTAAGTTCATCGTCTGACAAATGGAAACTTATGTAAAGAAATCATCAAACAAATATGGTGCAAGAGCCATAAGCACATTAGGCGCACAACTGTGGAACAACCTGCCTTTAGAACTAGGAGAGCTTGAAGCACATGGAGCATTCCGCAAGAACCTAAAAGCACTCTTGTTCAA
>PRKT01000561.1:312109-328188 GCA_003671525.1 Saccostrea glomerata | reverse complement strand
GGATGTCAACTTCCTGTTTGTCTGAGTGTCTGTTCGTTTCATAAATAACAAATTTTCGTTGCAGTGTTCTCAGCAACTTTTCATCGCAGAAGCGTGAAATTTTAACACAATCTTCTCTGAGGCATGCCATATGTTGGGATACATTTTTCTCCAAATCCGATGCCAACTTCCTGTTTGTCTGTGCATCTGTCTGTTTCATACAAAACAAATTTTCGTTGCAGTTTTCTCAGCAACTACTCATTGCAGATGCTTGAAATTTTAATACAATACTCTCTTAAGCATGCAATACAGTGGGATACATTTTTGTTCAAATCGGATTTCAACTTCCTGTTTGGCTGTGCGTCAATGAATGGTTCACAACGTTAAAATTCGCAAATTAAAGTACATTCTCGAAACTCGCGAATATTTCTAACACGCGAATAAAAGCTGGTTTACAGTAACTGCTAAACACAATTCATTGCTCGTAAAAAAAAAAAGGGGGGGGAGAGAGAGAGAGAGAAATTTAGACACTTTTGATGTTTTTTTTTAAAATCTGAATATGATTTCTTTATATCCCCATTTAACTGATAATTCCAATAAAACAAACACAAAGAATGTTAATATTAGTTTTGTTTTTTATTTAAACGAGACAAAGCAATACATGGAAAGCATTATGGCTGCATGGAAGTCTTCAAAGATGAAATTTCAGAACAAAAATAGATGCATGTTTGCATTAAAAAATAAAAACTTTAAAACTAAAATGAAAAAAAAATCATCAACGGCTATTCCATGTAAAAAGCACTGTAAGGGGCATATATATATATAAATCTAAAAAAAAAAAAGAATGGGCAGAAATATGCTACATGAATGTACAGTGTATATGGTGAATAAGTATTGATAAATTGTAATCTTCAACACATATACAACCCTCTTTTTTTCTTATTTTTTCTCACAGAAACTTCAACATGATTTTGAATTGTCAAAACATGAGAGTACAGCATAGTACATGTAATACATGTAACATCTATATTCTTTATGTCAATACATGATTTTTGTTGACAAGTCCATAAATCTACTGTAAAAAGATTGTTAATTCCTCCTAATTCTTTCCTACAAAATAAACTTAAGCAGCGTCTGATAATGTAGCAACACCTGGCAGTGTCTTACCTGTAAATAAAAAGAAAAGAAATAAACAAGTATTCCTTTATTTCTCTCCATGCTTAACTGTGACAATATCAATGTGTAATTTATATGTATAGGGAGAGGGCGTTATAAGTATTCAGTACTTGTGCTCAATCCCTTTGTAATTATATTACAATAAAATATGTTCAAATCAATTTCTTTTAAATTTTCATACATTTGAAATCGGTGTTATTTTGTGGCTCACCCAATAGTTTCTTCTTGCTTTCAAAGCCTGCTAACATGAGGTTTTAATAAAAAAGGCTGTTTACGATAAAGAATTGCATATTAAGAAACATTTTCGAGCAGAGCGAAATATGAAATGAGTATCAAGGCAGTTTCCGGCCGAGAAATGTAAGGATCAGATGCGGATTCCTCTACTAATCACATCCGAGGTTTGAATGGAGCGTAGCAGAGTCAGCCGAGGATTGCCGATTGCAAAAATCACGTCGAGAGAGATGACAAGGGGAGATTTATTCAAGAAACTCGTCAGAAACAAGGAGATATTGGCAAGAGGAAGAGAGAAAAGCAAGGCACGTGAGAGCGGTACAGTGGGTATTAGTGAGACATCTAGAGAACCTGAAGTTGGAATTTATCACAATTATTTCAACTGTGATGATGTTGGTGACGATATTTCCGATATCGCTTAAGAAGAATTGTCGTAAGAAAACGAAGAGAAGAGAGACCAGAGGTGCATGTGCAGACAAGTTGTGGATTTGGAGATTATTGCAGACGAATTGAAGAGCTGTCAACTATGCTCCCAACCACTTCATCTGTCCAGTTGTGTGAGCGAAAGAAAACTAGCACATGTTTTGTTTGTTAAATGCAATTTCCTGGAATATAGTCTCCTAAACGAAGAACCAACAGGCAGATAACACAAAACAACAAATGGTGGATAAGCATGGGATGATAATACCAAATTAGCAGCAGGCTTCAGTAAATAGCCTTACTGTTGCATTGACTGATTGTACATGTATGTTGTTTAACGTCCCTCTCGAGAATTTTTCACTCATGGAGACGCCACCAATTGCCGATGGAGAGCTGCAAATTTTGTCCTATACTTGGCACTTAGGGCCATTGAGCAGGGAGGGATCTATTTCGTGCCAGCACCTATACTTCGACACGGGACCTCGGTTTATATACGGTCTCATCCGAAGGACCGGTCTTTACGTCCCACACTGGGATTTGAACCCGCGGCGAAAGGATTGACTCCTTACTTCGCGACTCTAGAGCAGACGCTCTAACCACTGCGCCACGCGGGCGACACTGATGCATTGAGGCCAGGCATGTCACTTATGTAGAAAAGGAATAATCATGACACAAGGAATAACCCTTTAAGGACATCAGACTCAATACTAACATACTGTACGTGTGCATAATTTGGCGTATTCAAAATTCAGCGTAAACACTAGGTAGGAGGTTGTTGGCGTAATCATGAATTAGTGCTACATATGTTGTTGGCGTAATCATGAATTAGTGCTACATATGTCCGATCAGTGCATTATATATCAGTGTGTACAGGCAAATATCGGAATTTTAAGTTTGAATGTATATCAAAACGTCGTCCTCAATGTAATTCGAAGTTCCGGAATGTTTACATTGATAGACTTTAAAATTCCAGGTTTTCTATATAACATTTTCATATTTCAGTTTCAAGATTGTCCAACAAGTCAAACTCCATCGTATTCGTTTTACAATAAATTTTTGACTTCTCCATAAAAACTACCATATGAGTACCACGCATTAATATGAGAATCTCGTTGAGTCTGGTCACATCATCTGTCAACCAGGTCCTCCCATTTGTTTTTCCTTCGATAGCTGATCTCTTGCACATGCCATTTGCCATTGCTACGTGGTAACGGTCCATTAGTCCGAATGCCCATTAGTCCGAAGGTTCACTAGTTCGAAGGATTAAACAGTTCAGTGTCGAGCTGTGTGCAATTGTTCTATATCCTAATTAACAGTTTCCTGAAGTTCAGGGCTGAAATTCGAAGCACAATATACTGGAAATATAAAACTTGTTTTTGATTTAATAAAATTGAACTAAAATTCCAAACTTCCGGATTTTTAGCTCTACTGCTCAGAGACCAGAAGAGCTTATGCGATAGTAATGTGTCCGTCGTCCGCCTGTCTGTAAACACTTTTTCAAAATGCTACTCCTCCTACAGTATTGGTCCGATTTCAATATAACTTGGAACACAAGTAGACTACTCTTAGATATATAATTCTGTACATCGGTTTTTGATTTCAATGAACGGTGTTGCCTTGGTTACTAAAAATAGAAATTTCTGTGAAATGCTTTCAAAATGCTATTCTACCAAGATATATTGAAATCGGACCAAAACTGTAGGAGGAGTAGCATTTTGAAAGCATTTCACATATATTTCTATTTTTACTAACCACGGCAACACCGTTCATCGAAATCAAAAACCGATGCACAGAATTTTGTATCTTAGTGTAGTCTACAAGTGCACTGTTATATTGAAATCGGACCAAAACTGTAGATTACACATGTAGACTATACTAAGATACATAATTCTGTGCATTGGTTTTAGATTTTAGTGAACGGCTGCCATGATTACTAAAAATAGAAATTTCTGTGAATTCTTCTAAAATGCTACTCTTCCAACAGTTCTGGTCCGATTTCAATATAAAGTGGCACACAAGTAGACTACACTTAAGAAATCACTGTCTAGTTTGGAGAGTATGCCACTATTGTTGATTCCCCTGGCATACTCTCCTAACTAGACAGTGATTCCTTATATTTCCATTTCATTGTGAAATAAAATTGTAAACTTAGACGTTAAAATGTAGACTAATAGATTTGAATAACACGAGGACTTCCATGCCAATTTCAATAGTCCTCGCACACTGACGTCAAACACAAAGGCATCCGCACGAGATTTACATGCATATTTGGCCTCCTTAGCGTCAGACACAGAGACAGATGCGCACGAGATTTGCATGCGTATTAGGCCTCCTTAGCTGCTGACCTATCGACCTGCCTAATTTACATTCCGGCAGAATTATCAGGAAATCAACTCCGCTAACTTTCAAAGGGTTATTTTAGAGAAAAAATTTAGAAATGGAAATATTTTGAATTAATTGAAATGGTCATATCTCAGTCATTTTGTAAGAAATTTTGTATTTCAAACACTTATTTGATAGGAAAATTTACTTTCTTTCAAATGCTGTCACTAATATTTGAGTGGTCAGGTAAATTATGTTTCCTAGCTTGAAGCGAACCAGAGTGCCTTAGTTACGCATATGCAAAGGGGTTAAAAAAATATTAAGCTGAAAGCAGATAAAAGCTCGGAGCAGGCAGAAACGGTAAGTATCAATTTAAGAAGGGTGAATATGGGGCTTGGTGTTTAAGATGAGAGATGTGTGTAATGATGGCGGCTATTGAGAGATTATTGAGATAAGTTTACTTTACATCGAAAATGAGGTTATAGTGAGAGAGTGATGTTTGTGCTGCTATGGGAAGGTTTATTAGGCTATCTTAGTGTTGATATGTGATTTATCCAGTGTGGAAAAGACTTGTAAACAGAGTGAAACATTGAAAACTGCTTAAAAATCGAATTAAAATTAAATTTTTGGCGTTAATTGTAAGTTGTCTCACAACAATGAAATTTGATACTGTGACTTCATAGTTGTCTTTAACGTATTCGAGCTGAATGGTTACTAAAAAGGGTATTGTGAATTACTTACATGGTCATATCTCAGTCATTTGTCAAGGTATTCTGTATTTAAAACACTCATTTGATAGGAAATTTTACGCTGTTTTAGATGCTGTAACTCATATTTGAGTGCAAGGTCAGGAAATTGATGTTTCTAAGCTCCAAGCTATTTAGAGTGCCTTAGTTACGCATATGCGATGGGGTCTCGAAATATTTAGCTGAAAGCAGATAAAGGCTCGTAGCAGGCAAAAACGGTATTATACCGTAAGTATCATGGAGGGTGCATATGGGGCTTGTTGTTTGAGATGAGAGATGTGTGTAATGATTGCGGCCATTGCGAGATAATTGAGATAAGTTATTTTACATTGCAAATGAGGTTATAGTGAGAGGGGGATGTTTGTGCTGTTATAGGAAGGTTTTTTAGGCTGTCTTAGTGTTGAAATGTGATTTATCCAGTGCGGAATAGAGTTGTCAACTGAGAAAAACATTGAGAACCGCTCGAAAATTGGTTAGAAAATGACGTTTTGGCGTTAAATTTAGGTTTTATCAGAACAATGGAATTTTATATGGTGACGTCATAGTCGTCTCTTGGATATACGGGCTGAATGGTTACTAAGAGGAGTATTGTGAATTACTTGAAGTGGTCATATCTCAGTCATTTTTCACCTAATTTCGTATTTCAAACACTCATTTGATAGGAAAGTTTACGGTTTTTCAAATGCCTGAATAGTATTTGAGTGAAAGGTCAGGAAAAGCTCGCAGCAGGCAAAAACTGTAAGTATCATGGAGGGTGCATATTGTGCTTGATTCTTTCGAAAGAGGGCGGATTTGATGTTTAGATTTGTACAGACTACTGATATATATTAGACTGTTTTTAAAAGAAAAAAAGCAATGATGTTTTGATTTTTTCAAGGAAAATTTTCTTTTGTGTCAATACTCGTATTTGTGCATTGATTTTTTGCTTAACTGAAGGTTTATTCGGTCTTATTCGAAGAATCTACCCGAACTCTAAGCTTCGAACTGAGATTTTAACCTGTGACGTAAGGACAATTTCATGCTTACTCTGCAATTTTTCAGGTGACTTGCATTTGTGTAAACAGGATGAAATATAAAAATTTTGTATTTTGTACAATATAAAAGATTGTATTAATCATAAAAGATTTATTATTGATTTACAGTTGTTTTGTATTGTACTCTTTATAATTATGACGGTGTTCAAATATACACTCTGAATATTCTACATAATATATGATTACCCACAGGGTACTCACCTATGCATTATAGCCACAGAAAAGATTTTGTTCCGTTTATCCCGGATGAGATTTTGTTCCCTTTATCCCGGATATAAATCTAATATTTCCTTCATAATGTTAAGAAGTGTAGTGTTAATATAAGGGTGCTTTTGACAACATGAAGCTTCTGTGTACATTTATTTCATCAAGGACATTTTTAAGTAACCCTGTCAAAAACATTTTTCCTCTATCATTAAACTGTAAATTTAGTGCATTATCTTCCGATGCTGTGCAGGTAAATAGGAAAAATAGTTCAGATTATTCCTTTGAATCAAATATCGGTCGATTGCAACAAGAATCAACGGAGTTTTCATGGGAAGCAAGCAAAACCGTTGTCCATTGTCATTATAAAAATGGACTTGGTAGTCTTCCGGTGGAAGTGAATGTGTACGATAATGGTCTGGGGGACGATGCTCCTACGTTTGTTATGTTGCTCGGTCTTTCCGGCAGCGGAGAGGACTTTAAGGATATGGCTGCTACTCTAACTTCTGCAGGAATTCGATGTGTTGCGCCTGAAATTCCAGGTAGGGTTCTTTGTTAAAAAGTCCTTTATATTTGAAATATATATTTATATTAAGCAGAGAGGATATAAGCAATATAAAATAAAGCAGAATAATAATTTTTTTTTAATACCGTAATTTAAAAGTTCGGAAAGAAAATGTTTTTGAACTAATTTTGTTATAATTTGAAATGTTAAAATAATATTTTTCGAGAACAAGAAATAACTTTGCAGAAGACTACAAATACTTGTTTGTAAAATTAGTATTACTTATTCTCCTTTTTTCCGTTGATGACACACGATAACCCAGATTGGATGGAATGTATTTCAGGGTTTGGAGACAGTGTGATATCTCGATCTGATATATATCGACTTGATTTCACCTCCATTGGCCAGAGTCAAATGTTGACAGATATTCTGAAGAAAAAGAAGATAGCGAGGTTCAATATAAATTGCATATGACGTATAATGGTGTATTGTTTGAACAATTAGCAGGAAGGAAATTAAACAAAATTAATTATGCCTGAATTTGCATTGATTTGAAATGATGAAAAGATGAATATTGATCAATGAATCTTAACTTAATCATACGAGTACATATGCATTATGATATTTGAATTGATATAGAATGTATAATTTTCTATCATATATTATTTATGTTATTATCATAATTCCATACATACATTCTATCGAATGAAACGTAATTTGCCTTTGGCAACCTTTATTTATTGATAGACCGAGGGATTTGCTCAAACAGTTTATCTGTGTTTTACTTATACAGATTTTTACATGTACACACATGATAGTAAAACAAATTGGTATAGAATATGGAAAATATATCAAACATGAATTATTTTCTTGTCATTTAACAAGAAATGTAAGGTCTCATTAAATTGATATTACTGTGAAATCACTCATTTTCGTGGGGGTTCATATTTTCGTTGTTTTATCTTATATGGAGACCCACAAATGTATGTCCACCACCAAATGTAAAATTTCATATGCATTACTATACTTAACATTCTCCAACCAGGAAATCAAATCCCACAAACTAACAATTTTTTTTATAAACCTCGAAAATTTGATCTGACAAAAATATGTGATTTTACAGTTTCCAAAATGTAATATATTTCAAATTTTATTAATAAATATTGTAAATTTTGTACAAATTGTTTTGACAAATTGACGTGTATTTAATTCATTTTTCTTTTAAAATCTTGAACTTGTTGAAAATGGCCTTTGATGTTACAGAATAGACAGTGTCGTGTCACACAGTGCTGCATCCTGGCTGGCTGTCCATTTTGGTTCATCACATCAAAGTGTGAAATCCCTCTTCTTAATAAATCCATTGAGCATCCGCCCTAATAAGTAGGTATCATTAGTCATCATTTATCTCTTTATCCCTTCCAAATAATAGATAAATATTAAATTTCTTATATATGAATGCCCATGTATTATGGTTAATTTGAGCTAATATTTTTATAGTGTTTATGCAAGCCTCAATAAATCTTATTTTTCAAGATCTGAACATTTTTTCTTTCTCATTTTTATATTTCTGTGCACGAATTGTCACCAAAATCCTTAATCATTCATTGTAGTACTTATATTTAAGTCATGGCCACTCGACGACTTTTGTGGTTTGTATAAGGATTTCAGTGTAACAATTTATTGTAAATCCACTAGGTTACATTGACAATATTACGATTTGTAATTGACTTGAAAATTGAAGATGAAAAAGACAACATTTGGACTACAAATCGGTCAAGTACGAATCTATGAAAAAGATATAATAGCAGTTCTTTACTTAAATTATGTTTTTACGAAAAGAAAACATTCAATTTATGATTGTCAGATGGATTTAGTGAATTAATTTTAAAAACTTGAATAGAAAATTGAGTTATTTCAGCAGGTTTCGTAGCATAATACGATACGACAATACGATTTTCTTCTCTGACTCTTTCAGATCATATTCCGTAAAAATCCATTTATAAATTGCAGTAGGCTTTAAAAAGCAACTTATTCGTGAACATCGGAACTGTAATTTCATCAATATTCAGTATACTCAGTTGTCACCTTTTGAGATAGACGGACGTATGATAAATAGCTCTCGGTAGTGACAAAAATTAAATTAACTGTGTACTTCTTCTAAGGCAGGGGAGAACGATACCAAAGAAATTTACAAATGTTGCACAGGTCAGTAGATTGATTGTTTGTATACTGTTTAACGTCTCTCTCCAGAATATATATTACGGATATGGAGACGTCACCACTGCCAGTGAAGGGCTGCAAATTTAGGCCTATGCTCGGCACTTACGGCCTTTGAGCAGGGAGGGATCTCTATCGTGCCACACCTGCTGTGACACGGGGCCTCGGTTTATACGGTCTCATCCAAAGGACCGCCCCATTTAGTCGCCTTTAACGACAAGCAAGGGGGGTACTGAGGACCTATTCTAACCCGGATCAGTAGAATGTACAAAAAAAAACACAAATACACGCAATTGCAAAAATAAATAAACAAGGCAATGCATGAACATCGCTATTCTACGTCGATACCCGTGACAATAATGCCGCCAGGTGTAACAAATGCGAAGGGTATATATAGGTGCTGACATCGTAGATAGTATAATCGAATATGGTGTATGCCTATATACGATTCGTGTTCGGCTTTAACCAAGTAGTTCTCTATTTCTAAGTTCTCTATTTCTTAGCTTTTTGTGCATGTTGTTAATATGAGTATGTCTTAAAAATTATGGAAACGTATTTATGGCTCAATTTCAGAGCTATGAGGCCCTATATTTGGTTCAAGTTGTTTGGTGCGACCGCTAGAAAAGAAATGATGTGGCCTGTTGCTGATTCTTACATACATATCATTTTTCGAAGATCGGGTGACTTATTAACTGTCTTTTTACATCAAGTAACAATATTAAATGAGAATGATTTTCAAGATAATCAGATTTGATTAACAAAGAACGTAAACTGATTCATCTCCACGCATTAAGGTTTGGTTTGTTTTTTTACATATGTATGTCATATTCTATGAATCCTAGACAACTTCTATTACAATCCAACTTTATCCTAAAGAATTTGATAAGATAATGAATGCAAATGTTCCCAGATTAATTGCGATATACTTCGATATGTGAATCTACCAGCTAGTAAAAACAGATTTATTTCTTTACGTTAATGATATGACGAATATGTTTTCCTAATCCAATACATTAAAATCGTTTGATTCAATATACACATTTTTTTTTATTATTTTACATTAAGGTTTCAAGATTCCTCCGCACAAACAACGAGAGATGTATGTTTCCATGGAAACCGTATCTACTGTTGATTTTGATTTGGTAAGTTTTTGATATTTTCTTTCAATGTCTTTTATGCAGCAATATTGTTCGATAATACTGAGTATATGCTTATTTTAAATAAGTCAGAATACCGGGAGTATAGCTTGGAACAATACTGGTAATATTTCTTGAACCATGAATTCATGAGAAAGGGATACCACATGATAAGATAGGCACTGAAGAGCATGCTCTTTATACGTAAGAAATTATTGACAAATAAGTTGGTGAAACAAAAATTTCGTTTCGTATCAAATTTCTATTGTTTTAAACATATTTAATTGCATAATTCATACAAATTAAAGTGACTGGTAATAAGTTCTTGCAGCTTAGAAAAACCTTTCCCTGCAAAATATACAATAATTATAGCTAAAGCGATTGTCAAACGAATTATTTACAATTGTAATGGAAATTTAAAGTTACTAGTATACCTATACATGATATATATATAAAATATTTCAAATGCACTTGTTAAAGATAATTGGGAACAGCATTGTTGTGCACTTTAAACATAGAAGTTAACTAAGCTGCTCTGCTTCTTGTAATAAGGGGTTCCAATCCTGTTTTTGGATAGTGAATGTCTCTAGAAAAAAAAAAAGATTGGGAGACTAGTGATGGTTCTTGCAGCAGCTAGCTGAATTTTCTCTAATTTTTCTACATCATAAAGTGTACAACCGTCCCAGACAACTGAAGCATATTTGAGATGGGGCCTGACAAAAGTTGTGTACAATTTGAAAAGTCTAAAGTGGTAAATTTGAACTTTTTCGAAAGGCCAAGCTTTTCATATGCAGTATTTACAACGCTTTCTATGTAAACCAGCTTAAATCTTGTGCAAAGTAATCCAAGATGCTTAAATGTTAAGATTCAATATCTAAAACGAGAGAAGCTATTGACAAAAAAGATGATGAAACAATAATATCTACAGTTCTCTTCAAAGTCGTCATTTTCTAGGGTTTATGTTTGATGCAATGTCTTATTTAGAAATCTTCTTTTTCATTACAATTTACAATGGCTAAGCTACTTTTTCGGTTTGTCCGATCATGACAAGGAGAGCATGGCGGATGTGACCGCTCGATAGGTGTTGCTTACTAATCAATGGCACCTGATCCCACCCCTGGGTTTCTAGAGGTCTGCGTTTGCTCTGCCCCAAAATGTACTATTTCAATGGACTTTTGAAAGTGATTACTGTTCGTTATATCTCCATATTTTATTGGCTTTAGACTGTGTCCATTACGTTACGTTTTTTAACTGTAGACATATGATTTTTATTCAAATGAAAACTTTCTGTCAGCCAAGATTATTTAATGTTGTGACTTGTCTCCACCCAAAGCCATTTTTTTAATCTTAAAATCAAAATTTTTATCTTAATGTCATGACAATAAGATCTGTTCTGGAGATAACATAATAAAATGAAGTGAATTTTGGGACAAAGCAAATTGATAATTATTTAATTGCTTATAAAATAAAGTGTAGAAAATCAACAGAAGCGCAATTATTTTGCTTCAGGTCAAGGAGAACTTAAAAACCATCCAATCAAAACGTCTCCCAGTAATGGTAGCATGGAGTAAGAAAGACAAGATGATTGAAGAACCCTTAACTCGTCAGCTTGTGGGTTTACTTGGTCTGAGAAGTGAGATACCAGTAACTGGTCAACTCACTAAAGGTAACATTAAATTTACTGCTTCGTTTGATTGTAAACTTTGTTTTATATATCAGTCACGAATACTTCACCAGAAAGATCACCGTAAAGCAAAAGTCCCTAGATCTGATACAATATCAGGAATAGACTTCAAATTATTTAACGGTTCCAAAAGACAAATCTTATATTGCTTGATTAATCTTTTTGTAAAAGAAAGGCTGTCAGAAAGTTTTTTTCTACAGTTCTCCCTCCTGATCTTAATTTTAACAGTACAATGTATTTAGTTTTCAACTTTTTTTTTCTTCTTATTTTAATTTTTTTAATCATGATTTGTTTTATGTGTACATATATCTTGGTTTGCATTTCTCTACGGTGTATTATTCTTTTTTCCAGAAAATATGGTGATCTAGTAATCAGCACTACGGCCCCTCCTTTTATTCACATTCTCTTTTTAATATAACAAGTTACATCATACAAATCAAATAATCTTAATGTATACCTAGCTGGTGTTGTATCGGCCATATTTCAAATTGTATTTTCAACAATGTAATTATTTTTTTCTTCACTTTATAGGATGCCAATACCCTTTCACCAAGGAACTAGTGTTTGAAAACGGAGGACATGCTCTACATAAGAAAGAGGCTAAATTTCTATCAGAGAATATCATTCTGATGCTTCGACATATCCTGTACTCTTACAAATTATAAATTTATCAAAAAAATATTACTTTCTGTTTTAACTTTGTACTTTCAGTCGTCTGTTGTAGAATCTTCTCTGCAACGTGCGTAGTGTGTTAGATTTTTTGGGAGGGGAGAGTTTAACCCCCCCCCCCCTGTTTCCATTTTCAAATAAATCCATCCATCTGAGTTTTATTTTATACTAGTGACATTGTTGTATTATCAGTTTTTTAATGATGATTTACAAAACGCATTGAATGAATTTCATACATTTTGTACTCAATGAAAACTTAATGTGAAACAAAAGTCTTCGTTTTCTCCAAAGGGGCAATGTTTAAGCGGAAATTTTAATATAATACTAAAATTAATGTAAATGTAAAAGGATATGAATATTTATGCATTATCTTATCAAGATCAGTTTCATACTGTAAAATAAAGAAACATTTGTGTGTACAAGTTCAGAATGTATGGGGTGATAAGGAAAATTAAACAATTTAGGCCTATTTCACCGGTTTAATATCAGCTTGACCTGTTTGACAATCCTTTCTTCATTATGAGTGTGAGATATGGGGCTATATAAAAATCTCGATGTTATTGAGCGTGTTCATTTTAAATTTTTAAAAACTATATACATGTATGTTTAATTTATAAAAGCTTTACATCAAATTAAATGATTTATGGAGAAACAGGACGATTCCCTTTCTACGGGAATGTTTACATACTGTTTACGGATGTTTACATGTACATAACATAGAGTTGTTGAGTAAATGTATGAAATTATGTAGAAACAGTAAAAAACGAGGGAATGGCATGGATTGAGTGTATGAAAAAATCCATATGGTAGCATATGGCACGGGCAGGGTGTGGTATCTATTATTTAATCAGAATTTGCCCGACAAGTTTATTCAGACATGATTATAGGTCTAAATTGAGTTTTCTTTCTAAATATTAAAAGCATAAAATAAATAAATTATGACAGGACCATTTGTTGGAGTAATTATATTTATATTTGATAATTCGAAGCGGATTCATAGATTTGTGTTTGGAGTTGTTCCATTTTATTATCTTTTCTGGAAATAAATAAAAAAGAACAAGAGCAAAATGAAGAAAAAGTGACAAGGTCATATACAAAGTCAAGGTCAAAAAATTATTACAGGGTGCATTTGCTCTCTCTGCCTTCATTCGACTGCATTCATAATGGTAACATGTCATAACACAGTTCAAAAAGTTTAACATTAAAGTCAAGGTAAAAAAATATTACAGGGTTCATTTGCTCTCCCTAATGTTGTCATGCAGAGTATTTTAGTGTAATGAAAATGATCTTGCCATTTAAAAAAAATGAACATCCAGAGCTTCATGAAACACGGTATTTTCATAATAGATTTATTATTTAAACAAAAAAGTTATTCTGCTGCAAAATACAAGTTTATTATACATCCTTCATTGAGCAAGTACTGTAAATGTATTATATTTAGCATGTACGATATTTGGCGGAAATTGAGTTTAGAACAAGTTAGCGTAGATTTAAATTAGCGCAATTCTTATCGTTCTTATTTACGTATACATAGAGGATATTCAATGTTTTGTAGTTGAAAATGGAATTTATTTCACGAGTGGGACAGGATTTTTGATATTTTCACGAGTGCGAAGCACGAGTGAAAATATCAAAAAATCCTGTCTCACGAGTGAAATAAATTCCATATTCAACTACAAAACATTGAATTTTCTGTTTATTACATTTAAAAAAAAAATTCTTTGATAATTCCTTTCTCTCTGTATTTTTGTAATACAGTCATAGACTCGTGACGTCATAGTTGAGCGGTGGAGACGTCATAGCTATGTGAGGTGAAAACACTGTAAACATGGATTTAGCAACATATGTTTGGTAATTTTGACAGTTTTATTCGTTGTTAGAATGGTTTATTTATTTCCATCTATCTTATATTAGGTCAAGGGAGATTTTCTTCACAGCAATCTTCGTTATGGGAAGGGAAATCGAGAGTTTTCCCGCACTTCTGATATTCGTCACACTGTGACAGGATATCATTTTGATATCCTTTCACAGTGTGACAGGATATCATTTTTATTCAATGAATAAATTACAGTATTTCACGGGTAAAAATGTAATAAATATAAGTACAAAACATTTAGCGTTGTACTTGAATTAGCGGAAGTGTCTTTCCGCCAAATGCGCTAAAAAGAATACACAGCCAAATGTAATACGTATACAATATAATATGGTCTAGAAAGTGTCTGTGTCTTCATATGGAATCCGGATATGACCTCATGTATTAGTATCGCACCATGGAGCACCAACTGAAGGGTCGATGTAGCGATGTAATAGCCCGATGACGATGAAGCTATGGTGCACAGATGTTGTCGGGACAATGCGATTGCGCGATGACGATAATGCGATGGTGCGATTATACAATAGCACGATGGAACGATAGTGAACATCGCTTTATCGTCATAGTTCGAATGCGTCACCATCATCGGGCGATCTTATAATCGCTTCGCACCGTTACATCATCATGCCATCGCATGATCGCTATTGCATTGTCGAGCCATCGCATCATCGTCCTTGCGCTATATAGCACCATCGCATTATCGACCCAACCTCGATGGTGCAAAGTATATGACCATATCCCCTATCCGGATTCCAAATCATCCTGAATTCAATACTTTTTTTTTATCTTTCACATTTTCACTAAACTCCTTTTTTCAACTGGTTGCTGTCCTGTCCTTGTACAAAAGATGGCCACAATTGATACATAGCGATTAAAGGAACTCCGATCCAAACACCGTTTGGAAAGTAGAACAGAAACGTTAAAGTTAAGGTGGAATCGGAGCCGATCCAATCCTGCGCTCCACAAAATTCCGTAAACATTAGGAAATACGTCACAGTTTTCCACATCGTCATAATATTAACATTGTAAGCCATTAAACGGGTGTGACGACTCGACCGGTAGTGCTGTTGGGCAAAAGATAAAAGAAATTATGCTTTATTTTATTAAGAAAAATTATTTTTTTTTCTCAGAAGATTTTTTAATTTATATTTTTTAATTTTAAATGAAGAATGAAAACTAACAGTACAAAGTTTTACATAATCAACCATTACCACACTTACCAATATTATGGTCACTATACTCAAGAAAACTTCGACATAGTTTTGCCTACAATTGACAAAAAATCATATTTAAGGTTTACTCTTTCCCATTTCTCTTCTGAATACTGATCAACAGTATCTAATTTAAATCGGACGGTAACCAATCTGACAATTCAAAGTGTGCTACCATTTCTCTGCTCGATAAGACGAAAAAAAATATCTGTAATCTGACCCCCCCCCCCAATAAAATTTGAATTTCTGGCTTGATAAAACCTTTGCTGAGTTCCATTTTTGATTAAAAATAGATAATTAATTAATTAAAAGTTATCCCTGGTTGTCTCTCTTGCAGGGTTAAATATTGGATTCTACCTCAGGTGTTTCTTTATCAGTTTCATTACCTTTGACTGCATTCATAATGTTTACATTACAATAACATAGTTTTAAAAGTTTAAATTGATAAATTTTAAACTCAGAAGGCAACATATCCCATGATTTTTTGTTTTTGATGAATTTGCAAGAGAAAATACTGAGCCGAACTAGAAATCCACACGCATTATTTATTTAGCTATTAAAAGTAATATATTTATTTACCTATTAAAAGTATTAGTTCTTTTATTAGTTTTTTTTATTCGGGAGCGAATGGTTTCATGTAAGTAATTTCTAAAAAAAAAAAAAAAAAAAAAA
>PRKT01000561.1:295775-310148 GCA_003671525.1 Saccostrea glomerata | reverse complement strand
TTCACTCATTTCACGCGCACGCACGTGCAGGCGTATGCGCGCAAAATGACCTTCGTTCCGCACACCTACACTACACACCTATTAACCCTAAAAAGGTTTTAGCTCAGTTGGGTGAACAGTTTCTGAGAACACTCGCGGACAAAAAAGTACCGGAGAACAAATAAGAAAAAAAATAATAATAATAATAATAAGAAACCGAGTAAAAACAATATGTTCCCAAACTCCGTTTGGGGAACATAATTAATGTACTTGTTGCTTAATACGTTAACATGGAAGTATATATATCAAATAAAAATTTCAGAAGCTGTTAAGGACATCTGCACCCATTGAAATATATATTATTGGATATAAAAGGTGTTTTTTTCGATATATTTTTATGGGATATGCCCCTTCTTAATTTTATCTTCTTCCCCTTTCCCAAAAATTATCACTTTCAGCAGATATACAGGTGTACCTGTAAAATCGTTTAAAAATTGTGTTATTTTCATTCGCAGGAAAAGAAAATGAATCGATACGCCATCACTTCTTACATTCAAAATATAGAGACCAAAGAATTTTGACCCAATTTTATGCCACCTCAATTATGTCTCAACTCTAGGGTGTATTTCTTTGGAATGTTCATATCAGCTAGCTTACATAAAAGAAATTCCTACTTCATGTACATGTATTACATAAGCATGTAAAAAGAACACTTATTAATTTGTCTGTTCTTCAAAAGGTTTAGTTTAATTTACAGTGTACATAGATATATAGGGAGGGATAATTATAAATAAACCGATATAAATGAAAAAGGGGGTACTTACATAAATACCAAATCCATGAATATGATCCCCCGGGGAGTGAATGAGGGCGACACATGATGAAGCTTGCATCCCACGTACAAATGATGGCATTTGCGTACATCCATCCTAAAATCCAGCCTGGGAGTTGTCTTAAATCTTGAGTCCTGGGCATAGTGAAAGGGTGTCTTACTTCTTTAACACCTCACATAGATCTGTGCTACAGGTCGAGTGTAAATAGACCATTAAAACTTCCCACAGGGTGTCAAAGATTAGTGATCTGATATTGATAATAGTAGACCATAGTATGCGCTTGGTGATCTAGATTCAGACTAGAAATTGAGATGTCATTTTCATAATAGGGTATGACGTACCCCGCTGTGTATTTATGTAGAGTCTCTTATTATCGCATTAATAATGTAGAATAGTGATAATTCAATAATTTTTCATCACTCAAGGATTATTATTGGACAATAAGAGAATTTGTATTTAATTTGAAAGTAAACGCATCATACAATTTAATTTTACCCGCTTACGACGGGTGTTTAAATCCAGTATCAAACCTGAGTTGCATACACTTAAATCTTTATCTTTTTATATTCTTATGAATGTAAAAGGACTATATTAAACAATCTTATAAATGGTATTATAGTAATTTTTTTATTGATACTTAAACATTCCGATTTTCGTTTAAACTATATAAAAATGTGATTTTTATTACATTAATTAGTACTATAATAAAAAAAAAATGTTGCTTACATTTGAACCGTTCTGATCCAGTAAACGCAGCCAAATTATTTTAAAGAAAAAAAGTCTTCCAAAATATTTCAGTTTCTTTTGAAAAATAGCCTTTTTTCATACTAGGATTTCTGTTAATGCTTGACACACACAGACTCTTCTTTTATGTGCATCACATTATACAATCGTGACGTGAAAATTAGGAGAACACATATTGTTGTTTTATGCTCATCATGAACTGTTAATTATGTAACACATGTGTTCATGTGCAATCCAATGAATGACATTGAATCTTTTTTCATAACCTTTGACCTGTGCGGGTTAAATAATTCAACGATATCTTCCAGGAAAAGCTCATCTTTTATCAAGCACAAGGGGACAATATTCCGCTTTTTGAAAGGAAAAATAAAATACTTCAATAATTAAAGTACGTGTATCAAATACAGTACATTAAGAAAAGTTTTAGCGAGGATTACTATAAACTAGTTTTAATTGAATATCGCCAAAAATTAATTTGGTATTGCAGGTATTTTAAGAGTTTACTAAATCTCAAAAATTACCTGCCGCATAAGTTTTTCAATTTTTAAAGCTAAGATTTCGTCTCAATCGCTAAAGGTTCCAACTTTTTTTCAATACCAAAATTTTATTCAAACACTATTACAAAACCTTTCTTTGACTTTATTGGAAAAAGTGTGTGTGTGGAGGGGGGATCTTTCATTGAAATGAACTAATGTCGAAGGAAATAGGGCACCCACCCCCCCCCCCTACCTGCTTTCTCTCCCCGTCGCCATATGCCTGAACCTTGGTCTGTTGTGGACTCATTGCTCTGTCAAGTCCCTGATTCATGTGCTGTTTGAATCAGATTTTCTTCACAAAGAAAGTCATTATTCTAGAAATAGCAATTCGTGACTTGGGGATTATTTCATTTCATGAAATAAACTCCACTTAGCCGATTGCATAAGTCTTAATAGTAGTCGTATTGCAGATGGAAGGAATACTAGTATGTCAAGCAAGAGGCCCAATGGGTCAGAACGCTCACCTGAGTAACATTAACCCTGCTGTTCTTCAACAGATTTCCCCACTTGTAATTATACATTTTGTGAATCAGTTAAACTTCCTTTCACCCAAGGATACTTTGTACCAATTTTGGATTAAATTGGCCCAGTGGTTCTTGAGAAGAAGATGAAAATGTGAACATTATACAAACGCAAATTGACCATACAAATGATTTTCTTTCCCAAAATCAATGATTCTGAGACTGAAAATGTGATGGTGACAACAATGATGATGACGATGGAAAAAGTTTGATCGGGTGATCTAAGAAAAAAAAAAGAGGAAATGCATATTACAGCTGTTGGTAATCTTAGTTTTGTGCATTTTTTGCTTACTTCTTTTCCAAACATTTATACACCTTTCAATGTATGTATTATATATCTTTGAACTAATGAACACGGTTTGAAAAAAAATAAAATTTTTTTATTATATATCAGAAGCTTTACTTGCTATATTTATTCTCCTGACCAATACAATACTGTAAATTTTAACCAATTATTATTCGCGTAATCTTTTAGTTTGAAATCAAGACAATTAATTTTCGCCACTGAGAAAGTATCCTCTACCAATATAAGGCAAAATAAATGGTTCATAACGATAAAAATTCGCGAATTAAAGTACATGTAGTTCGGAAAATTCGCGAATATTTCTTGCACGCGAATAAAAGCTGGTTTACAGTAAGTGATAAACACAATTAATCACCTGTAAAAAAAAAATAAAAATAAAAAAATTAGTAAAATTTAGACACTTTTCATGTGTTTATTTTTATTTGAATACTAGTATGATGCTTTATATCCCTATTTAACGGATAATTCCAATAAAACAAATACAAAGAATATTAGACTAAGTTTTATTTTTTATTTTAACAAAACAAAGCAATACATGGAAAGCATTATGGCTGCATGGAAGTCTTCAAAAATGAAATTTCAGGACAAAAATAGATGCATGTTTGCATTCAAAAATAAAAACTTTAAAACTAAAATGAAAAAAAAATAAGTAACAGCTACTCCATGCAGACAGCACTGTAGGGGGCATATATATAAACAATAAAAAAAAAAAAGACTGGGCATAATTATGCTACATGTATATGATGTATAAGTATTAATAAATTGTCATCTTAAACACATATGCAATCCTCTTTTTCCTATTTATTCTCACAGAAACTTCAACATGATTTTGAAAATTGTAAAAACATGAAAGTACAGCAAAGTACATGTTAATGATGTTATTCATGTAACATCTATATTCTTTATGTCAATACATGATTTTTGTTGACAAGTCCATAAATCTTCAGTAAAAAGATTGCTAATTCCTCCTAATTCTTTCCTATAAATAGACTTAAGCAGCGTCTGACAATGCAGCAACACCTGGCAGTGTCTTACCTGTAAACTTCTCGTACCCCCAAGATATATATAAACTACATAGGCATGGAATTGTTTGTAAGACTTTTTTTAAATCAATTGATCAGAGGTTAAGATAATTGCTACATGTATGACCATTTCAATTTATTTCTTGAAATACTCTAGCTTGATTTTAACTTATAGATTTCATGTAAATGTACATTGTAAACTACCTCATTAATGATTATGTAAATAAATGGAAGTTCATATGAAGAAGACACCAGTAAAGTTTGAGGTCTATATAAAATGAATTCAAGAATCCTTTTTTTCCAATCTTCCAAAAATTTCTGCATATATTCCAACATGAAGGTTTACAGGTAAAAGATCTATTGTAAATTTTGAATTTATTTGTTTATTGGTCAAAGATTGGTTTATATTGATTTACATGTACTAGGCTAAACTAAAGTGCAAGACACTGCGGATCAATGTCTTAATGACCTAGTCCATTTTGTAGTTGTTTGTTCATCAAATTCATAAACTTTATAGGGAGAATAATGTTAGAATAATGGAAAAAAACATGATGAGAAAATCTAGTACAAAAAGAGAGATTTTAATGAACAGAATCATTAAGATGATCTACATTGCAGAAAGTGCTAAACAGTTTCGCTGATTATCACATATCTCTCATTATGTTACCTACGCTGAGATAATTACTGGGCTCTCGATAACAACTAATAAATTGATGCTCTACATAAATGGAGTAAAAAATTTTTTTACTTATTTCAAATAAGACAGTTTTTAAATAAGAATTATCTTTTCGTGACAATTAGGCTACAAGTATTTTTTTTTTCTTATCAGAACTGCACAGAAGTGCAGCCATGGTCAAACCAGTACATATATTTCTGTACCTCAGAATACGTCTTGTTGCCTTTAAGGTTCATTGATACTCTGATAAGAGAGATAACTCTAACTGGTATAAATTACTATAGTTCCTTGAGTTCATAAAACCGTCAGGTTAACAAGTCATTTATGTCAAAATTTGCCCCACAAAGAATGCTGAAAGTGTGCATTTTAATCATGAATTAGATTTCTTTTGGAAAAAACATAAGCATTATTGAAATATGTTATAGGAGTAAGCAAAGGGATGATGCACCTTAAGTTAGTAAAGCATAGTTTACTGGTAGTTAAATGTAACAGAAATGAAAGTTTTATTCAGCACACTCCTAGAAGATGAATCCGAGTTAGAGAGGATCCAGTTCGGGGGAGGGAGCCTCCAGAAGCTTCAAGACTTGAGATTTTTCAGGGCAGGAGTGAAGATTTATATGTTTAGACTTGTGATTTATCAAGAATTTGAATTCTTAAACAGACAAACCACCCCCCCCCCCCAAGAAATCTTCCTGCTGCTGTATAATATGGATTTCTGCAAAAAAAACTCCTAGTAACTGTGAATTCTAGTCACCTATCACCTAGTCATTTAAATTTAGTTCCCTTGGCTATTAAGCAATTGCTATACCAATCCACATCTGTCAGCTACCAAACACAGAACAATTTACAATGAGTAAATGTGTATTGATAGCTAAAGGTCTCAAGACTATGAATATGACAATTTACAATGGGTAGATGTAAATTTATATTGATAGCTAAAGGTTGTCACTCAAGACTATGAATATGACACAATGTAACTGGTACACAGTAGTTATACTTTGAATTGTTAAATAAAATAAATAACCCCTATTTTTCTTATTCTAAGTAAGAAATTTCTTTCTGAAAAGCAATTTAAAAATATCCTATTTTGAACCTTAATGTAGTATTTCATATATTTCTATATTGAAAACAAATCAAAATTGGCAAAAAATTTACATTGTGATTTTTCATAAAAAACAGACCAGCCAAAGTCACATACATGCAACTACAAGTCAAACTGTCTGTATTTTGTGGGAATTGGTGGATTTACTTGCAGGAAACAGTACATGTATAACTCTGAAGATGCAAAATATCTTTTAAGTTTGGCATGAATATGTTTTGGACAACCTGTAAACAGACCTACATATGTCTTAATGTACATGTAGAACTTCAGCTTGTATCATCTGACATTGAGATCATGGAAGGAAGAGCTATATATAAATTTTCAGAAGAACACCCACACACACACAACTGTTCTTTTACAATTAAATTCCAGCAGACTTACCCTCTAACAACTCTAAGCTTGCTCCACCCCCAGTAGAAACATGGCTGACTTTGTCCTCTGTTCCAAACTTAGCTGCACAGGTGGCTGTATCACCACCACCTGGAAAAGAATCAAACAGAAGTCTACAGGGCTTTGCTTCACTTCTTTAGAAAACAAATGGTTCTTCTTGTATTTTTTGACCACATGTATTTTTACATGTCACTTAATTATAAATGAGCATTTATCTGAAATAAGCATCAACATCTATAATATTTGTATCCAAAGACCTTTTTAATGGGTATATGAACTAGAACTGTCCAATAGGGACAAATACCCCCGCTGGGTTTTTCAGAGTAGGTGCCAATTCAGAAATATTTTATGGATCTAGTAAGAGGTATTCACTATTGTCTAATAAAGTGCCTTGCCACAGCATGATACGCCCATCAAATATTGTTCGATAATCATAAATTGGTTAGGGTGCAAGAAAATTAAGTAACCTTGATTAACAGATTGACACAGATTTCAATGATCTAATTTCCATTTCTTATCATGTTTAAAATATTGTACATACATCTCTAAGAGACTTACAGTGTAGGGATTAATTAAAACAAATAATACATCATATAATTCTAAACTGGCTGTGTTAGAGCTTAACAAATATCCATCTGCAGCTTTAAATTGTTTATTGCATATTTTATGAAATAATGGAAATGCTACAGTCAAAAAAAAAAAATCAAAAATTAATTATTCTTTAGACTATAAAATTCTAAGTGAGACATGACTGCAATTTGTTGCAAATATATAAAAATTGAAATGTAATTTTTTTTCAATGAACACATGTATAATTAATTTTAATTATATTATACAATACTAATTCAGTTTTAATCATACACTAAAACATCAATTTGTTTTAATTACATTACACCAATTGAAAGATCTTTATCTGAACTACAGCCATCAAGAACTCTTAATTAACACAAGCAACTATAAGGCCATTTCTTTTTGCCCAACTCCCAAGAGATAAATTAAGATTAGATCTAGAGATGCTCTTGCCAGTTAACTCCCGACAATGAACTCATTAATTTCTCTCTAATTTGACATGCACATTTCTGCTATCAAAAATTCTCCTTGACCAGTGCTTGATAATTATGCCCATGGGACAAACTGAATTCCTCTCAAATCATTAACATTTGTTATAGAATTTGCTGTAAAGTATATGATAAAAAATAAGTTTTTACTTAATTTAGCATTTTTTAATAAGGATACAACTATATTTTTACATTTTTAGGATTATGAAATTTAAAATTTTAAAGACTTAGTTTTTTTAAAAAATCACTTAAATCAAAGGTCACAGTGACCTTGAAATAGGTCGTGAAACACCGTCTACCCAAGATGCATAAATTGTTCAAGTTTGATGATTGTAAGTCTAATAGTTTTCTAGTTATGAGCCAAACAAAATCACAAAATAAAAAAGAAAAAACGCCTGTAAAATGCAGAAAAATCATCCAATCATGATGAAAATCCCAGGTGCACACCTTCATATGGTGAATAATAAGTGTATAAATTTTCAGACAAATCCATCCAACAGTTTCTGAGAAACGGTCCGGACAAAATCTTGTCTACAGACAGACGGACAGACAGACGGACATGGTGATTCCAATATACCCCCCTAAACTTCGTTTGCGGGGGTATAATTACTGCTTTTATGTCTCATAAATACATGCAAGTATGGTTATGCATTTTTAACACTGCAGTTTTCAATTAACTCCTTGTAAGAGATGCTTAAATAGACTTTAAGAAAACAAGAAAATTTAAACTGCTCCTTCTAATTACCAATAATTGTAGTAGCTCCTCTTTGTGTTGCCTCAACTACAGCATCCATTACTGCCACTGTCCCTTTCTTAAAGTTTTCAAACTCAAATACACCTGGAGGTCTGAAATCATTAACATACAAATTTTATCTTCAATTTGAACAATGAATTAGCAATTTTTGTAGAAAATTTAATTAATAGGATTTTAAGTTTCTTCTTATTATTACTCAAATGTCTCCAAAGTCGTTTTTATTGTTAATCCAGTATATCAAAATTGCTTGACTATAGAGTTTTTCAATAAAGAATGAAAGAAAAAGTGAGCAAGCTCACATACCCCACGCTCCCCCAAAACTCAAAGTGCTGAAAATCCCAGAAAAAATAAAAGAATCGGAATTTCCCAGTAATATGCACATCTACACATTGTGTCCTAAATATCTGCAAAGTTTGATGAAATTCTGAGCAACGGTTTATAAGGAGTTGCACTGACAAACTGTTCATCACTATATTCAAGATATCCCCAAAAATCGAAGTTGTAAAGTGCCAAAATTCCCAGAAAAATAAAGGATTCGGAATTTCCTGGTAAAATGCACATCTACACATTGTGTCCTAAATATCTGCCAAGACTGACGAAATTCTGTGCAGCGGTTTATGAGGGGTCACACGGACAAAATGTTCATCTGTATATTCAAGGTATTGCCAAAAATCTTATTTGAAAATTGCCAAAATTCCCAAAAAAATAAAGGAATCGGAATTTCCTGGTAATATTGCAGCGGTTTTTGAGGGGTCCCACTTACAAAATGTTCATCTGTATATTCAAGGTATGGCCAAAAATCTAACTTGAAAAGTGCCAAAATTCCCAGAAAAATAAAGGAATTGGAATTTCCTGGTAATATGCACATCTACACACTGTGTCCTAAATATCTCTAAAGTTTGACGAAATTCTGAGAAGAGGTTTATGAAGAGTTGTGCTGACAAACTGTTCATCTCTATATAAAAGGTATGGCCAAAAATCTAAGTTGAAAAGTGTGGAAATTCTAGGAAAAAATAAAGGAATCGAAATTTCCTGGAAATATGCACATCTACACATTGTGTCCTAAATACCTGAAAAGTTTGACGAAATTCTGTGCAGCGGTTTATGAGGAGTTGCGCTGACAAACTGTTCATCTCTATATAAAACGTATGGCCAAAAACCTAAGTTTTTAGTGCAGAAATTCCCAGAAAAATAAAGGAATTGGAATTTCCTGGTAATATGCACATCTACACACTGTGTCCTAAATATCTCTAAAGTTTGACGAAATTCTGTGCAGAGGTTTATGAAGAGTTGCGCTGACAAACTGTTCATCTCTATATAAAAGGTATGGCCAAATGCCTAAGTTAAAAAGTGCGGAAATTCCCGGGAAAAAAAAGGAATCAGAATTTCCTGGAAATATGCACATCTACACATTGTGTCCTAAATACCTGAAAAGTTTGACGAAATTCTGTGCAGCGGTTTATGAGGAGTTGCGCTGACAAAAAAAAAGGACTGATTGACACTCTGACTCTCTGACACTCTAGTTGCGTGGGGTATAATAAGTGTTCTAAACAACTCTTACCCATTCCAAACAATGGTTTTGGCTCTGCCTATGACCTCCTTAAATTTAGCTATGGACTGGGGACCTACGTCCAATCCCTGTAAAGGAACAAGGACAATGCTTAAAAAAATCTCTAAAATTCTCAAAAGAAAGTTCAACATCAATTCTGAATTTCTGTATTTTTTCATAAAGATGCTGACATTGTTTATTTGCAAGTATTGCTATTATTCTCACCATACTACCATCTGGAATTCCTGATTCTACAGTGGCAGATTCTACAGTGGCATCCTCAGCAAATTTATCCCCTGTCACAAAATCTGAGGGGAGTGTGATTGTGACATTGTTCTTAGCTGCTTTATCCATCAAGTTCTTAATGATCTTTGATCCCTCCTCATCATAAAGAGAATTACCAATCTAGCCGTGAAATAAAAGTGATGTTTTTAAGTAAGAACTAAGTGACATGAATTATCATAAATGTATTATAGAATAACATTTCAGGAGTTATCATCTCTTTGAAAAATATGCCAAATAATAAGGATCCTGATCTAGTTTCAAATTCTATATTTTCCCCCATAAATCTGAAAATGATTTTTTTTAAAAATGCCACAGCTATTTGTTACAATGCTGAATATTTCTGATTATATAGTTTTAAATAAACAAGAACTTACAGAAATTGAAGCTAATTATAACCTAATTATAAAAATACATAATTGATCAACAAAAATTCTCATCAATACACTTTAAAGCATTGTACAATTTAATCTCACCTTCATATTGTTGAGAACCTTCAAAAAAGTAAAGGCCATGCCACCTCCTATTATCATTTCATTAACTTTATCCAACATGTTTTCTATCAGCTGAATTTTGTCTGCAACCTTTGCCCTGTAAAACAAAACATTCAAGCTGACAAATGTAAATATGTAGTCAAATAAATTTACAGTGCTACCAAGATTAACTTTTCAAGAAATTTTCATATGGAGAAATTGAATGCAAAACGAATACTTACCCTCCTAAAATGGCTAAAAATGGCCTGTCTGGATTTTCCAATGCCTTTGCAAAATAAGTTAATTCTTTCTTTAACAGAAAACCTGATGCTCTCTGTGCAAGCTGGCACCCAACCATTGAACTATCAAAAAATGTGACAAATATGTGTACTTACATGTAAATTCATTAAAATATTTAAGATATCGTGGCTTCTATAGGTTCTATTTAGACAAGAGATCAAATATCCTTGTCAGTATTCAGATAATAGAAGATACATCATGTTTCTAATACACAATAACCACACCATTTGGACCTGTACTCATCTAAACCCAGATCCTGAATATAACAAGAACATCATAACTTTGCTACAAAGCACTCTGCTCATTTCAAACAAGCCAGTATGTCTGCCAGATGCCAAGAAGATTTTCTAAGATGTTCTACATAAAAAGGTATTGATAATTCTGCTGATGGGAAAGAATTCATTTCTTTATCAAAATACAACACATCATTTTATGATACATTTTGCAGTTTTTTATGATTTTATTCCACCAATTTTAACACAATTCAATCATACCTATGAGAATTTTCCTATTTATTTTTCTGAAATAAAGGTACTTACCTATGAGCTCTGTGTGCAGTTCCAAATGCATCATTAACATACACATCTCCTAGTTTGGACAGGGACTGACGGAATGCCTCTACTGCTTCCTTTGAGGCTTTCACCTAAAACAATATTGAAAGATTCCTCTGTACAGAAATAAATGATTATGAGGAAGAAATTATTACATTTTAAATCAATTCAAGAAGCACCATTGTAAGGCCAATTTAGCATTTTTTAATAGATAGTAAATGCTAAATATTGTTAAGGAAGTCTTCCTTTCTAAAAAATACAGTAACACATTTACAAATGCACTAGGACTACTCCTTTTTTATGAATTGATGTCAACTGCTTTGAATTTTACATCACTAAAATGATTAGAATAAATTAGAAAGTTGCCCCTTCTGAGCATAAATTTCAGAAATTGTATCAATGGGAAGAAAAGAAGAGGTTAATGTAGATGTAAGAGGACATTCTGACTACCTTCTCCCCTGTCTCATTGACTCCTTTTCCTTCCTCCTCCACATGGAAGCGGAGATTTTCTAAAAGAATCACGGAACCAGTTGGGGGGTCAGCACACTTTGCCTCCACCTCAGGTCCTACACAATCCGACAGAAAATCCACTGATCTGAGCAAACATAAAGGAAAGTGTGGATCAATTAATGCACAATAAAAAACATGGCAAAAAAATTTGGCATTTAAATTTTAAAATACTCAATTTTCATATTGATCAATTTACTTATAAAAATAAGCAAAAACACTTGCAATAATCATTAGAATCATCAACAATTCTAGTTTGTATTCACATGCTCAAGACATAAATTCTTAGAAAAATGAATTAATGTACATATGTTTATTTAAAATTAACTTTCATCATTACATTGCCTATTCCAAAAATGGAAGCATACTGCTTAGAATTTACAGTGAAACATTAATTGGTTATTTTTTCTTACTTTCCCAGCAGTTTTTCCAGCTCTGCTTTAACAGGCAGTAGTGAGTATTTTTCTGAGCGTTTTCCATCAGGACGACCTAGATGACTCATCAAAACCACTGACTTGGCACCCTTTTCCAGAGCATACTTGATTGTGTCTATAGCTGCTACAATCCTACAAAAAAAAATTATTTGATCAATAATACCGGTATTCCTTATGGCTGTTTTCATATTTAATCTGAAATCAAAACTGCATGCAATTAAAAAATTTAATGAGAATGATAATAACAATTGATCTTTTTCTCCTGTTTTTGTGCTTCTTGGAATTGATCATGTAATAGGCATGGTGATATAAAAATGCTGACTCTTTAGAAGTACAAATTTTCGTGAGGATAAAAATTCGTTAACTTGTTATGTAAAATAGTTTCGTGGGCACCTAATTTCGTTGTTTTGAAAGTAACCCTATTCAAATATATAGTCATATAAAATTTTCTGAGGGATTTAATTTCGTTTATAATTGTTGACAACGAAATAAACACAATTTAATCCCCCACAAATATTTGTGCTTTTGCAGTACTTATAGTACAGTATTAACTTACCTCTGGGTATTGGTTATTTTTCCTTCTTTCAGAGGAACATTGAAGTCAACCCTAAAATTGTAATCATGGTAAAAATTAGAAATGTAGAAGTTTTTAAAGATCGTCGTAAGGCACACAGAGGATTTTTAGAAAGTTTGCTTTGATCTACACTGCAGCAATGTGACAACAGTGAAATGTTTATTATTTTTTTCAAATCATTATGACTACATTTTCCACTTTCGTTTTTTGACTTTTATATTAGTGTGATCTTTTTTGATAAAAGTTAGAGAACATAGGTTCAGATATTTATAGCAATGCACATAAGTTTTTAGCACAACAGCATTTTATCATGTGTTAGATCCCTCAAGGGCTGGTGAAATATCATAAGACATGTATGCTTAAACCAAATAAAGCAAATAACAAAAGAATCTCATAATTCTCCTTAAATGCATGCAGATGTTCTATACCTTCACAAATTTAGTTACAGTGTAATCTGTCTGAATGGGAAAGATGATCAACCTGCATAATTAAGTTTCAAGTCAACACCAGATACCTCGATCCCTGACTTGAGAACTGTAGCTCTCTCATTGAGAAAATTTGTACAAATAAACCCGAGAGCTATAGTTCCAAGCATTAAAACCTTTGATTTATGGCAACCATTTTAAGTTGTTCACATAGTACAGTATGCATTCACCAGTCTAGAGTATGAAATCACTTAAGCAAGCACCCAAAAATGAAAAATTGTCACAATGGACGGTTTTTACAAAACTTGGATCTTTGGCTCTCTGGTTTATCTGTCCAAATTTTCTCAAAGAGAAAGTTACAAAAACCTCCTCAGTCTATTCTTGAAAAGTACTAAATATATGATATATTTACATTAACTTCCACTGAGAACTATATAATTTACTGTAAACAAGGAGGAGGAAGATGAAAATTTGATATCAATCGTGAAATATTTTTTGTATTTTATATTTCGTTCCTTAACATCAAATGTAAACTAGCAAAAAAAAATACATGGGATCAAATATTTTCTTATAAATAAAAACATTGAAAATAAGTAATTAACGTCAAATTATCATGTACATGCAAACTGAACGTGCGTGGCCTTGAGAAAGGTAAAGGGAAGGTCAGGATGCCGGCTCTTGATCTGCAAATGTTTAAAGCAAGAATTATTGAATGAATGCTTTTAATCTTACCTCATAAGTACTCTCTTTCCTTTAAGATCAATTTGATCGATTGCCAACTTGTTCAGAGCCATTTTGCACCAAATTTACGGACGTTTTGAAGAAGCAGTCGCTAAAATTATTTTTACTCAACCACTTTTTCTCCTTCGTGAACTAAAGAGTTCCTTGTGTGTAAAATAAAATTAGTCATGGTGACCAGAATGATTCCGATTTGTTAATTGCGGCTTGATTTTTTGCAGTGGCCTACTTTTCTTCATTCTCAGAAATCATTTAATTCTACATATTGTTGAATGCTTTACTACATTTGCTAAAAAAATATTCGAAAACTGTAAGAATTCGATGGACATGGTCCCACTGGCAGATAAGTGTGTGAGGGTGTGTGTGTTGGGGGGAGGGGGGAGGCATGCATCACATCCCGTGGGTCCAGAATATACAAAACAAATTATCATAATACATATTTTGGTGTGGCTTTGGGTCCCTACCCCGACCCCCAACCAGTCCCCCGTTTTCCTAGATCCACCATTGGCAGGCACGTAGCAACAGGGGGGCAGGGGGGAGGGTCTACCCCCATTTTTTTCCCAACATTACTTATACTGTAGGAAATGTTCATTTAAAGGTTGGTTGCCACCCCCCCCCCCC
>PRKT01000561.1:243431-291606 GCA_003671525.1 Saccostrea glomerata | reverse complement strand
AGGGGGGTATTGTCCATACTTCAGGTGCCTGTGATGCCTGTGATGGATGCATAAACTCGGTTTTAATAAGTTTCTCAAAACCCAAATCCCGGTTCCCTATAAGCCCCCCTTTCGGCTTGCGCAGTTTTATTGGGGGTGTCATCATGCCTTCAAAGTTTGAAAGAACTGATTTTCATTATACACTGTACCAGATAGTTTCTCATCGTAAGAATCATTGCAAAATCGTCTACTGGCCGCACACTGACTAACGGGGCCTAAAGGACACAACCGACGGAAGTTTGTGTTGGTTGTTTCCAGCTTAGCTGAAAAAGAAATTATTCAAATGATAGGAAGTGTAAACTGAAATTTTTACAATAACCAATTTTAAAGAAAGTAAACTTCCCTAAAGTCTGATTACTGATATATTTTCCATGTATTTAGCACTTTTTAGCCACCTGATTATTTCGAAAATTGACATTTAACTACGTGTATGATTATTCTCAAGAATATAAAGTTTTACAATTAAAAAAATATATATAGATACCTTGGATGTCACATCTTTTGATGAACATCTGGTGATTGGAATCGGATGGACGGTGATACTTATCTAGACGATACAAATTGTCACTCGTCATTAGTCCGCAACTATTGATGACGTCATTGTAATTGAAGCCAGAGCAGCGATGACCAGTTTCTGAGACGAACTTGTTACAGGCGATCTTACAGATGGAAACGCTGGCATTTTCTATGTGTAGTGATGCCATGATGTTACCAAAGGCTCTCTGTTTGACGTCATATAAACACGTACCTGTAAAAAAAAAATTGTGTACAGTTTTATATAAAAAAAAATAAAGGATATTTATATAATAGTAGTTTATATTTTTAGGGTCTTATGTCTGAATTTTGAGTGTTTTTTTTTTTTCGTTTTCATTTCAAACGCTTGAAATTAAATTGGCGAGGTTTATTCTTTTTCAGCTCAATTGAGCCAAAATCACATACGGGTTATATTTAATCAAATTTTGGAGTCAAAATAGGAGAGTTTTACTAAGTTTAATTACTTTTCTATTTAAAAAAGACATTTCTTCAACCTTAAAATATTTGAAATTACTTACCATGGGATTCCTCGCACATAAACATTTTCTCACTCTGAAAACAGTCTGCTGTCTCAAACTTCACCCGTAATTTTTTCACACTGCCATAAGTACAATATCTGTAATCTGTTGCAGCAGGAGGACTCTTTCCCCAAAATGCAAATGATGGCTCTTGGCAAGAACCTTCCCATTCAAAGTGGGATCTCGTTTTCTTAAATGGTGCATGGAGTCCAATCCAGAATAGTGGCTCCCTGGGTACATTGGAAATTGGAAATCAGTAATTATAGGGGTATTACATGTAGGTATAAAAGGAACGAAATTGCACTCATCACTACTCACCGATTAAATAAAAAAAATACATGTATTTTAGGCAAAAATAACTAATTAATACAAATGAGGAAATCATTTCAGTGGCATAGTGTTTATGATTTAGGAAAATCGAGACCCCCCTCTTAAAAAAAAGTCGTACGACATTATTTTTAGGGACACAAACATAATTTACCGAAATTTGATTTCTTGTGTAGCTTTATTTTAAAAAATGACGGTTTCAATAATTTAATTTTTTTTAATAAATATCAATTTCATTACATATTTTTCTCACCAGTTGATAGTGCCCCCAAATTAAAATATTTGAACCCCCGACCCTATTGAAATTGCTACCAACGGGCCTGGCATGGTTCTAATGATCTTTTAATCATGTTTGCACTACGATTGCATAGAAGTCTTATATGAAGAAATCCCTTTTATATGAAATTAAAATAAATTACTTTTACCTGATTGAATTCCATGGTTCTTTGGTAAAAAAGTATTTTAAAGCATCCAGTCTTTTCTGAGAAGTAATGGTTAACAATGTCTGATTGATGGCGCGACAGAATCGCTGTGCTTCGTTCCAAGTTACGGGTGTTGTATATAGAGTCACCCTTGCCGTTTGAGTGTTGCCTAGGCAAAGATGTGCACCTTCAAAAAAGAACTTCTGTATTTTCTAATTACGTACTGAAGACAAATTGATGTAAACGATACTAGTTTATTCATTGTTCATTCCGAATATATTGAGAGATAGAGAGAGATACTTAGAGAAAGAGAGAGAGAGTTATACAGTATCACTCACTTATTTTTTTTTATTTAGATATATAAGTTTAAAACAAATTTACCCACAATTAAGGAAGAAACATGCACCTTCTACTTACATATTTTACTTAGCAATCCAATGATGAATATATAGTCCATAATTAATTTGTTTCTTCTATTTTGCCAGATGTTCATCGATCTTGAGAAAAAATCTCCAGAATTTGTCAAAGACGGTCAATTAGGCTGGTATGACTTTTACAAAATTGAGGAAGAGAGAGACAGAGAGATAAGAGATCCACATCTACCTCAGACAGTAGCGGCTGCGCGATTTAAGATGAAGACACCCGTTGATATAGTCCATCGATGATCATGATGATCGATAATCAATCATTTAATTTGCTGTCCTCTTTTTTGATAGATGTCACTCATACACAGGTATCGTTGGCTTTTTTATTCGACATGCTTAATTACTACAATTTTATTCAGGGGTACAATTGATGAGATAAAATATATACAAGTTTTTTTTTCTTTATGAAAGGCGTCATGCACAGGGATCACTTTTTTCATGCTAAGTACATGTACAATTTTATTTAGGATAAAAATTGATTTAGTAAAATATTTCATTTTTATTTTTATTTTTATGCAAGCTTTTCTTGCCAGGGTGTTAAATGATTTAAAATCAAACAACGAGTATTTTATAATCTTAATTTCTAACATAAATGTAACTTTATAAAAATTATGTCATAATTTTTTCTTAGATATTAATCAATGATATGTTTTCACAAGGAGATGAACTGATAAAGTTAACTCAAAATATTATATATTCCGATTTTTAAATTTGCCGCCATTGAATTTGATTGTGCCGGAATTCACCGAAAGAATTGCATTGTGGGTAAATATCTTGGAAGCGTGCACGATCAAGGAAAAAATCGAAAGAAGGCGTCACATAGAAATTATGATGGTCATTTAGGGAGTAAAATAGTAGAACAATTATTGTTTTAGCAGATTCGTTGTTTAAGGTAAGTTGTCAATGTCGATAAAGTATTTTAAATTCAATTTAAAGCAGGAAAATATAATTACGGGCGATAACTTCAAAGCTGATATGATGATGGCGATTGTGTGGTTAACTGCCCTTGTAGTCGGTGGGCAAGGGCGACAATTGATTTCGTCGATAGCGCTATTCAGTACTTGTAGAGCAACTGTAGTGCATCAATCGTGTTGTTTTAGTTATAAATATCAATGTGTTTCTTTGATTTTGGGGTATATTTCAGTAATTTAGGAGCACATTCTTTTGTTTCCGCTTGCCAATTCAATATGGCGGAAAATTTATGCTCAAACGATAGAGATCCAGCCGGTTGAACGATTTTCTCTGGCGAAGCCATTGCACGATCAGTATTCGCTGCAGTTATATCCAGCATGCCATAGTATCACAAGATTTTTTAATTTGGTACAGATGAACAAATTGAAGCTTCAAATCCTCTGTTAATTAAATCTTTTCCTATAATGTGGACAAAATTGTTTTGAAAATGCTGCATAATGTAGGTCATGGGTCATAGTTCATAGACACCATGTGACAACTGCATATTTATGCTTGCTTACAATATTCCTAAACATTTTAAAAATAAATTTGAAAAATTTTACACTTAATTTAAATGAATTGACTACAACAAGACATATAATATGTAACTTTTTTTATAGAATGGAAAATTTAGATGACCAAAGTATTGATGTGAACATTTCATCAGGGAAATCTCAAGAGGTATAAATTATCTTCATCATCATGATTTTTTGAGTCATTGACTTGTTATTATGTCAATGCTAAAAAGAAACCTGCTAAAAAGTCAATCCTGCTAAAAAGGCAATTAAAATTAGAAATTACAGTTTTCTTTTTTATCAACAATTCCTATACAAAATAGATGCAGAATATATAGAGTGTAAAGTACGTTGAATAACAATTATTTTAACATGTTTAAGATATAGATTAAAAAAAAAAGATTTAGAAAATTGAGAGTAAGGAAAAGGATATAGGGAATTTATAGATTCTTCAGGATAAGGTATTAATACCAAGGTTAAATACTGCATGCAATAAACATAAACAAAAAAATAAATTTTAAAAAGAGAAAATAGAATATTTATTTAACTGAAACTTTTTTATCACTTAGATCAACAATGCAGCAGGTGACGTCTTGGAAGATATTCCAGTTACCTCAACCAATGGCTTCCCTGACATGAACAGTCAAGTATCAGCAGTACAAGACACTAACGAAACAGGGGATCTAGGTATATTATTAAGGTTCTTTTAATTCTGCATCAATGGTATAAAAGATTTTTTAAAAAGTCACACATATATAGCTTGAATTAGTCCGAAAAATCTGATGTTTTCCTGGCTTTTTATGATTTTGATATTTTACATGCCAGGAAAACATCAGAAACGGCGCCATTACGAAAACTGGGAATTCACCGTCTCCAACCGGAGGCGGCATTCTCAGGTTGATTTTAGATACTTGCAAACCAAATTAAATGCTTAATTCACATTTTATCAATAGTACAATGCCTTTAGTACTCAACAATATCATTTTATGGTTCATTTATGAAATAATATAATCCGATGAAAACATTTTATCTGACTGTCGAAATTTGTTTTCATTTCGTGCATTTTAAAATCTTGCAAATTCGGATCGGAATATGGAGTGGTATATTCTTTACATCAATATTGGTGAGTTCTAGGAGTATTGTGCCATTGATAAATTGTTATTTCTGCATCTGATTCGGTTACCAAGTATAGAAAATCAACTTCGGGTCGAGACAGTGAAATTCCCAATTTTCGTAATGGCGCCGGTTCTGACGTTTTCCTGGCATGTAAAATATCAAAATCGTAAAAAAGCCAGGAAAACATCAGATTTTTCGGACTAAGCTTGAATCTGTATTGAAAATTTTACGGAAATATTGTTCTTAATGACCATATTCAGTGCTCCAAGTTGCGACTAAAATGGTTGCATTTGCGACCAAAAAATTGATTTTGCGACTAGAAATGAAAACACACTCGCATTTTCGCGACTGAGAAAATTTGGGCTGGAAACGTCCAATTTTTAAGATCGGGATCAAGATTTCATTTGTAAAGATTCTCTATCAAGAAAATGTTTGAAGACATATACTTAAATACACTTTACAAAGCGTTGCATGGACTTAGATCACGTAATGCTATGACAGCATGGCATGCTATACAAAGTTTGATAGAACCTGAACCAGAGACGTGGACAAATAATGTTCCTGACAGAATGGCATCCAAACTTCGTACACTTTTTAAGATCCGACCTTGTTATTGAAGCATTTGATCAATTGCTTGCATATCACAATGAATCATGGTTGTATTATCATGCTAATAAAGAGACACTCAGTGTTTTGGCGGTATTTATAATGACTGTGTAATGGGTTAGGTACGTAGTAGTAAGTAAACATGACAAACAGCAGGCAAAGTCCTGTCTCAACAGCTGTCAGGCTTGCATTTTCATTTGATAAAATTTTATTTCTGTAATCAGATTACTTGTGTTCTACTGTACAATCATAAGCCTAGGGTACACATGGTACATGTATTCAATAAAAATATTTCATTCAACCTAGCAAATTTTTATAGTCACAGTAATAAGTAATCTATGATAAAATAAAGACATAATACATATCCTTATTTAAATTATCAAGTTTTATTCACAAAATGTATTTTTTTTATGGCGAGTGAAATATTTGATTATGGCGACCAGAAATTCTGAAATGGCGACCAAAAAAAATTTTAGGTTGCCATTTTGCGACCTGAGAGCAAGTGTGACTTGGAGCACTGAAATTGTTAGAAGGTGCTGAATTGATTTAATTACTTGATCTTGATACAATTTTATATGCTAGGTAGATTATCATTTTCAAAGCTTTTATTAAGGAATGTTTTTAAGTTTTATGTGAGTTATTGGTGTGTGAATTACACAGACTTGTCACAAGGGCATATTTCATGAAGTGTGCTAGCGCTTTATGAAAAATATGCCTACGTGCAAGTCTGTGATTCACACACCAATAATTCACAGTAAACTTAAAAAAACATTCCTTATATTTACATTTTACATCTTTGGAAGCACTAAAAATATACTCAATATTTGAATTTCTCACTGCCCTATAACATTATGCCTTTCTAACATCAATATAGCCTTATTGTGATGTTACATTTATGCATTGTTTCTCCTTGTATATTAATTTTTACGTGTGAGTATACACAAAAATGATATTCAAATCAATTTCACTGTTGGCTGAGTAGATCAACACAGCAAATATAATTTTTTTTGAATGTTTAGGTGCTGTCACCATGATCTCAGAGACACAAGTGACTTCACTTCAAGATACCCCAGTCATGACACAAGATCTGGAACAATTTATGCAGCAAACACAAGAGTCAATGTTGATGTCTACCATAGAACAGAATGTAGTTGAAGAAAAAACAGAGGAGAGCCCAAGTGTGCAAGAGCCAGATTCTGCTGTTGAACCGGAAAATGCACCAGGTTTGGTTTAGTTTTAATATTAGGTTATATTCAAGCCAGTTTGGAGACTAAATAAAGTATAAATATAAATTTATTTTATTTATGTAATTTCTGTATGTTACTATGATATTAATGTTTTGATGCTTTTAAAAATGTCAGCTGGTTAATTTAATATCAGAAGTGAAAAAAGACAGAATTTTAATTTTTTTCTTCAATTTGTTTTGCTTGCTTTAAAATAGTAATAATTTTTTCAGCTGGTGATATTGAAGAACTTGTCAGTACAAATGTTCTTATCCAGGTTACCACAGGTAGGGGAAAATTTTGTTTTCTAGAATTAGTGTATAAAAAAAGAAAAGTATGTATCCATCTTCATCAAAAGAAAGATTTCTAACAATGTCTTCAAATTAAAAAAAAATTGGAAGAAGTGTGTGGTAGAAATAAAATCTGTCATTTGTAAATGTAGCAGAAATTGAATTTTGGCACTATGGTGCAGCAACCTAATAGTTTTTAACCCCAAATGTCATTCAAGATGAAATACTTTTGAGATAATAATTTTTCTGAATACTGGACTTAATTTTCAGCATGTCAAAAAATTCATTGATCATTCTGATAACCATTTTGAAATATTACATTCTTGTATGTTAAGATAAATATATGTACAGTAATTCATGCATTTTGTAAGAATTCTTCTAAACAAGAATTTCATTTCTATTAAATATTTTGAAAAATTGATTTATCTAATTATAATATTAATACTGTAAAATATTTTTTTGTAGAGGGTGTAGTTGTTCAAACATCTGAAGGTGAAAAAGAGGTAAGATTAAACATCAAGTACAGTAGAACCCCGTTATTACGATGTTCACTTTGTCACGGTAAAATATCGTAATACCGAGGGCAACGTAATAAAAGTTCCCAATAGAATCCAGTAAAACTTCGTTTGGAAAAAGTGTTATTGTACTAGGGGTGTACTTTTCTCCTTCTATCTCCTTTTTATGCTCAAATTCTTAACCAATATGCTATATACACTTAATTCATTGATTACTTATCTTTAAAACTTATTTTCATAATGCTATTTCTTCTTTTTCCATCATAGTAAAAGCATAGAACACATTTTTTAATAGAAACTCCGACAATCTTCCTTTAATTGCCGCCATTTTCTGTAACATGTACTTTCACTTTCTTTTCTGTCCAGATAATGCGTTCGTGAAAATTTCAATGTCTTCGTATTCGTAGTAATTTCTACATAAACAATTTGTATTTCTGCTGACAACTGAGAGATAGTCCAAGCCACTACCCAAGCTGTTAAAATGTTTGTAGTGGAGTTCAATTTTTGTCCTAATTATGTTTGATACCCAAGCTGTTAATTTACGCAGTTTATTAGCAAACGAAATTACACATTATGTGTACCTGTGTACAGCATACATGCATAAAAATTAAATATAACCTTTTATTTATTAATTTAATTTATTAAACTAAGTATGAAATAAAGAATAAAAGAATTGAAAAAAAATTACAGAGATAGATAAAGAAGAAGCTAGATTTATGAGTAAACTTTAATTGTTTAACAATGGCTTTGGCACGTTTCAAATCTGCTGGGCTCGCTGGAACAGTCCAGGTGGGTGCAATCAAGCGTCACAAATCACCTAACTGCCCTGTAAGTTAACACTCTCTTAGAGCACAGGTGTTCCAATGTTTATTTAGCGTCTCCTAAAGTGTCTACCAGCAATCAACACTGAATAAACACGGAGTGAAAAAAAATGTTGACAGAATTTTTACATCGTAGTACTGAGACCTGGCGTTTTTGGACAACGTAATAAACGGTTCTTTTTTGTATAGATTTGTTAAGAAATGGTTTTGTGCTTTGAATTTACAACGTAATAAGCGTTCTATCTTATAAAACCGTCACCGTAATAGCGGGTCTCTACTGTACTAGTATTCATCAAAGGCAATGGGTAATAAGATACCCCAAAACCTATACCTTACTGATCAAATTAATGCCCTGCCTTAGTAATCCCCCCTACTTAGAATCTCTTGAATATTTTGAAATTAGATTTTTAAGTCATTAAAGGTGCCTTGACACAAGATTTGACGTTAATTATTTCTCAAATTTTCGATTTATCATCATGGTGTTCTTTGAATTTGCCCCATTTTAAATTCACCGACTTGTGACAAGGGCAAAAAGGACGAAAATAAAATGGAGAAATTTCCCCCTATACAGTATATTTCCATGTAAAATATATTTCCGTGTGAAATTTAAGTCATGATAAACCGAAAATATTAAGTGTAAAAAACAGTTTTCACCCATGTAGAGTCATAATATTATGACAAGTGAAGTATATTTTTATATTGAGTATAAAACATAATCATAATTTCTTTGATGCAAAAAAAGTATAAACTGACACTTTTACTTATACATGACATTTTTAAATTTTTTTCGTAGGGAACTGAAACAGTTGAACAGAAAGAAGAACTAAAACAAGATGAAGAAGTTGCTCCAGAGAAATCTGAGGAAGTTACAACTGAACCAGAGACCCAAACAACTGTGGAGGACTTTGTGCAAGAAACCACTGACAGGAATATGACAGAACCAGAAACTCAAGGAACCTTAGAGGAATACATCATGGGACAAGACACTGGTGATGAAAGTGAAGCAGTGACAGCTGAAACCGAGGAAGATCAACAGGAAATCAATACTGAAAGTGAGAATGCAGGAGAAGAGGACATGGAAGAAGGAAATGGTGTTGAAGAAGTTGAGTCCGCAGAGGGAGATGGTGTGGACATTGATGATGATCAGATGGAGGATGCAGTGGATGAAGAGTTAGAGGCAGAAGAAGAGGAGGAGGAAATTACACAAGAAATGGAAACAGCAGAGGAAGCAATGGAAGATGAGCAGGGGGAGGAAGAAGAAGAAAATGATGAAGCAGAGCAGATTAGTCAGAAGAATGTCAAATCGGTGGTAAAATCTTACCCAAAAAGGAAAGGAAAGGCAGATAAAAATGAAGAAGAGGAAGAACCAAGCCCAGAGGAAACAGAGCCTGTAGGGAAAGGACGAGGTAGAAAATCTGCAGCTAAAGAATCTGATAAAGAAAGTTCTATATCAGAAACTCCAGAACCTAAGCCTAGGGGTCGTGGTAGGCCACCAAAGGGAAGCAAACCTTCTCCTAGTCCAGCAGTTAGTGATTCTGAACCAAAGAAGAGAGGGCGTCGATCATCTTTAAAAGAAACAGCTGCAGAAGAAAACACAGAGAAAGTAACACCATCTAAGGGTAGGGGAAGACCTAAGAAAAATGAAGCAGAGGAGGAAGGAACACCAGAAGTAAAGTCAGCAAAGCGTGGTAGGGGAAGACCAAAGAAACAATTTCAGGAGGAAGAGGAGGAGGTTGAAGAAGAAGAAATGGAGGAAGAGGAGGAGAATGAAGATGTAGAAGAAGAAGAAGAGGAAGAAGAACCAGTCAAAAAAGGCAGAGGAAGACCTGCAAAAAAAGGAAGAGGGCGTCCAAAAAAGCAAGTTAAAGAGACTGTGGAAGATGAGGAGGAGGAGGAAGACGTAGAACCAGAGGAGCCAAAGTCTGCAAAACGAGGCAGGGGTAGACCCAAAAAACAACCAGATAGTGAAGTAGAGACAACTCCACGATTAACAAAAAAAACAATTAAAGAGGAACCATCAACTCCCAGCATTGAAGCTAAAAAGCGAGGAAGGGGGAAAAAGAATCAGAGTACAGAAAAGGATGAAGATTTGGAAATGGAAGTGGATGATGTTCCTATTGAACTTAGTGAAAATGAGGATGAAGAGGAAGAAAATGTTGAAATTAAGAAAAAGCGTGGCAGACCATCAAAATCGAGTGAGAAGACCCCTAAAGGGAGGGGAAGACCAAAGAAAGGAGATAATGAGGAAAAAACTCCAAAAAGAACTCCTTCTGCTACAGCAACATTATCAAAGAAACGCAGCAGAGGAGATGAGGACACTGAATCTCAAGAGTCTACAACCGATGATGCTCCCACCCCTGCAAAAAAACAAAGGGGACAGACCACTGATGCTGCCACATCTGATGCTTCCACAGGACCCAGTGTTGGTACAATAAAGTATGAACAGTCTGAAGCAGGACCATCAACCAAAGGTCATACTTTGTTGAAGGAACCTGGGCAAGGTGCAATGAGTGCAGGTGATGTCTATGACTTTGATCAAATAGACATTGACAATATCATGACAGCTCAGCCTGGAACTTCAAAAGATGTCTCACAAGGCACACAGACCAATTTTGTTGAAGTAGAGTTGATTGAGGAATCTCCTGGAAAACGGTCTGTCTTAACACAAACAGATCCCAGATTGAAGAAAAAGAAGTTTGGTCCTATTGGACAAGACATGGAAACAAGTATGGAAGATGATTTTGACTCCCCAAAGAAGAAGAGGGGTAAAAAGGATGAAGATGTAGGATTGTTTGAGGAGATGGAGAACAAGAGGAGGGGGATTAGAAATACAGAAGAAGCTTTGAATTGTCCTTTTTGTGACAAAGCTTTTATTGGATTGGTAAAGCATATAAAAGGGAAGCACAAAGATGAGACTGATTATGAGGAAGAGATGAGGAATGCCAAGTGGAGAGAAAAGATTATGAGGGTGTCAGTACAGGGCAATGTAGAAGAAGGGGAACAATGCCCAGAATGTGGAAAAGTAGCCAAGAATATCAAGAGACACATGGAGCTTCATCAGCAAAATAGAATGCAAATTCCATGTCCAATCTGTGGAAAGGTGGTGCTAAAAACAGGAATGAGTTCCCACATGAGAACTGTGCACTCTGGACGAAAACCCTACAAATGTCCTCACTGTGATTATGCCTCTGCATTCCGAGGTAATCTAAATACGCACATGAAGGGAATGCATCTACATACTAGGCAATATCTCTGCAATACTTGTAAAGCTGCTTTTAAGACACTTGGAGCCCTGATTGGTCACACCAAAAGAGTTCATGAAGGATGGAAATCACCCAACCAGAAGATTTTCATCTGCTCTGTGTGCGAGAAGCGATTCACCAAAAAATACCATGTGGATCGCCACATGCTGATCCACACAGGAGAAAAGCCACACAAATGTGGAGACTGTGGCAGATGCTTCAATAACAAATCAAACCTTATGTCCCATATTCAGCTGGTCCACAAGAAGCTGTCACCTTACCAGTGTGACATGTGCCATGAAACATTCAAAAGAAAGAAGATGCTTTTGGAGCACATAGGCCGTATTCATGTCACAGCCGGTGAGGCAGCACAAGCTATCATCAGGAAGTTTGAACTGACTGAAGAGGTTGAGGAGGATGAAATGATGCCTGAAGATGAATCTGATGAAGAGGAACAAGGAGCTGAGGTAGGTTAATTTGATTTGGGGGAAAAACGAAGATTTTTTTCAATAGCTTTAGCTGATTTCCTAGTCATTCAATTATTAAAAGTTAAGTGTGAATTTTTTGTATACATGAAAACCGAGGGTTTTTTTTAGTAACTTCTGCTGATTTATCAGTTGTTAAATTTTATAAAACTTGTTAAGTGTGAATTTTATGTTTACAGTTAAGGGACTAATTCTGAGTCTTTGATAAAACATATGATTATTCTTTACAGGGAGAAATTACAGATGGACAGACCTATGTAACAATGGCTGGAGCAGAAGGGGACTACCATACAGCTGTTGTCAGCGACCCCTCCCAGATCCTCTCGGGACAAGCGTTGACGACCCTACAGAGCGAGTCGGGGCAAGAGACCATCATTATTGTACAGAGTGCTGACGGGACAGAGAATGCCACCCACGCCATCGTGGACCAGGACGGAACTGTCCAGTACATCATGCAGCAGCCAGACCAGGCACAGCCGGCCGGAGCAGAGCCCGTGTACTCCGAGATCCAGCCGTAGGCTACAAAGACTGGCTGTCTGGTGAAAGCTTTTACACAAGTGTAATAACTGTGAAAGGTTCTGTATAACTGTAAGCTTCTAATGAAAGCTTCTTAAGTATCCACTAGAGAAAAATGACTCTCAAATCACGTTGTAGAATTTTATGGGGAAATTTTAGGAATGAAGTTTTTGAATGAAGAAGGTGAATATTGGTCTTATATGAATTTTATGCATCTGTATTATATGCAGGTAGTGAGAATGATGTTTGATCAAATATGTGAAAGGAAGGGAATTTTTTTGTTGTTGTACATGTATTTGTCACTTTGAGATGAAAAAAAAATGTGCATAATACCATGATAGATGTTGTACATGCATTACTATTTAGTGTTACAATACTGAGTCTCATTATATGATCATGTCCAAAATTTGTTAGTGTTTTTGTTTTGCATGAATTAACATGCTAAATATTATGACTGTTAGAGTAAGCTTGATCTGTTAGATTGTACAGTACATGATTGTGTGGCAGTACTTGCTATGTTAGAAAGCATGTGCTTGGATGACACTTTTTTATAGTAGCTATTTTAGCTGTGATCTGCAACATATGTCCATGTACCTTGTATATCTCTTTATAAACATGTGTGGTTCCAAATCAACTCCATCACTGTGGTTTGATTTTAGTTTCCTTAGATGCATTATGTATTGACATTGAGATTTTCATCATGAACACCTGTTTTAATTTTCATCACCATCCTTGTGTTGTTGGTAGGCTGGTAATTCAATTATATGGATATGATCCGAGCCCTTTAAGAGATATGATTATGAATCTGCATTGTTCTTTGTTTTGTTGTTTTGTTCATGTATTGATAATTTCTTTAAGATTGATTCTATCAATGTACAATATCGGTGGCAGCAAGTTGCCTTGCTTTGTATGTGCTAAAATTTCACTTACCAAGACATTCCTTTTGTTGTTGAAGTGAATTTTTATTTCATTTCGATGAACATGTATGAAGATAAGAATTTAGAAAGCTCTAAGATTAGTTAAAAATTGATATGTGGCACTCCTTTAATAAGGTTGAATGTATATATACATGGAAACCTGTTTTAATTGTAAGATTAATTACATTTTTTTAAAAAATCCCTTAAAAATGTAGATACATGTATTTTTCTCATATACACAAATCTGGTAATGCTTGAAATGTTTGCACCTCAAATCATCCATTATGTTTAGTATTTGGATGCAGAGGGAATCAGTAGTGGTATTCATTTACTGAGCTTGCCGATTTAAGGTTGTAAATAATGTTTATAGAAGATGAGATTTTAACTGAATGAAGATTATAAACATGTACACTGATCAAATTTGTAAACATTTTCATTATAGTATGTAATAAATATAAATAGAACATTGTATTCCTCTGTTGTACCAGGAGACATACTTTTTTTAGATTAACCGAGCATCTGAAAAGTTATTCTCAAGAATCACTGGCCCGATTTTTAGTTAGTACAAAGGATCACTGGATGAAACTGAATTTAATTGTCAGAATGAAGGACCTAGTCCTTTTCAATGGGTAAATAATGAAAGAACATGTGCTACTGTGCCAGAAAAGCTACATGTATGTTGCAGTTTTCTGGTGTAGTGTAGGTTCTAAATCAAATCATGGCCTTTGAGTAGGGTAAGGCCATAGTAGGGCATCAAAGTTTTACATTTGAAAATATGGACAACTCTAAAGTACCACTGGATCAGAAAAGGCAAAATGTGGAATCATCCTTTGTGGTAGTGACTAAATTCTGAATTGTTCAAATCATGTCCCGAAAAGAGATGAAAAGTCCTATCTTAAAACATAAAGGAAAACCTTAAAAAAAATCAATGACGAAGAATCACTGGGACAGGAAAAGTAAAATTTCAGTGAAAACATCCTAGGGTGAATTAAAAACAATGTCTCCAAAGGCAGGACTACGAAGGGAATGAAGTTTAAATTGTGCAAGAAAAATCTTTAAAGCCTCACTTCTGAAGAGTCTGGATTTGTCATTCTTTTGAGGAAATCCATCCGACCGTTCACACCCGCCGTGTGCTCCCTGTCATGATCGGGGGAAAATCCGTGGATCCGGGCAACTCGGTGTGTAAATAATGGTCGAACAATCAGTGTGAAAAAGTCTGTAAACGAGACTGCTGATATTTTTGCTTCATAATCTTGTTTGTCTATAACTTGCATCGTTTTAGAAATTGTTCATACATAGAGCATACTCTTCCGTATCGAATCAACTGAGTGATATAAACTCCGTATATAGTTGACAAAGGTATATTGCTGCATAAGTAAGGGAAGTTGACGATTGAAAAGTTAAAGCCATCACGTGTTAACTATTATCCTTTTCAAGTAAAACATCAAAACATGAAACAAATATGGCAGGTTTTGTGGTATCTTATTTCTAGCTCGCCGTTTTATATCGTGTCGACATGAGAATTGAAATACATGTAACTATTGTTAATTGACAATTGACGATATATCAAAATGTCTTGTTGAAGGTCACAGCAAGAGTTTTCTTATTTTTATGGCGTCGGGCTTGCCCGATCGTCATCTAGCGATCAGTCAGGTTTACGCGACCGCACGTGTCAGTGGATGCATCCGCAATAGAAAATAGCAACAGCTGTAAACCAATATTTTTTAAAACGTTCACAATGAATAATAGCTTTATATAAAATTAAATCAATTGTATCTTCAATTAATACTACTACAAAACAACGATATTATGTTTAATTTTTACGCAAGAAAAACGTTATGGTTGTTGCGGATGAATTTCTACTGAGAGGGTGCGTCGAATGACATGAATCACATTTTGGGACCGATTACTGTAATACAAACAATCTTAAATACGGTAAAATAATTACAAAATAAACACGAATACAACAAGACTATAAAGATTGAATTTCTTAATCTTAGCTTTACTTTTACGATATTCAATCCAATTTTAGCCGAACAACCTACGATATTGACCAGTAATGCCAGTATTACTGTATTTATCCATTTCCTCCATTTGTTTACCGCGCCTTATCGTAATTCGATCGTACTTGTAACATTAGAGTCATGGTTGTAGTTAAGATGCAATCACTATACAACAGAACAACACTCTGACAATGGCAATTAATTAAAATAATTTATGAAACCCTTCATATGTCTTCGATTGACTGAAAAGAAATTAGATTGATATAGACATGATCGAGGATGGACATTTCTGACGATGTCTGGTCAATTCGAACCCTGACTGATTCGGACCAGGACACAAGGCTATCAGGCCCTATACTGTATTTGTGTTAAGACTATTTTTTTTAAATTTTATTATTATGTTACCGGAGTCACTCACTTGACCTATTTGCAGATCTTTTGAAATTGTTTTTCTTGTTCGACGCCATTGAAGCCTTTCAGGCTTTTGATTTTGTAAAGTATTATGAACGAATTCCGCTTCATATGATTACAAAAAAAGGTCTGCTAATAACGGGGCACAATAGGTACCCATGGGAATATCAATAGATTGTGGAAGACCTGGTCTCCAAAAACCACATACATATTTAAAGATATTGTCAATCAGAAACTCGAGCATCTTCTTAATATCAACTTCAGTATCTTTTGAGGCAGATCAATAAATTAAAGATGTCTTCCATTTACAGTATTTAACAAATATCATTAATTAAATCAAACATTGCTCTTATCACATGTCCAATATTGTTAGACGATATTAAAATATTTTAATTTCAATTTTGATAACATGAAATATTTCAAAGATGTTTCATATTTCACGTGTATCGTATCACTTGAAATATTTCAAAGATGTTTCATATTTCACGTATCGTATCACTTGAAATAACACTTTCACTTTTATATAGGTAACAACATATTGACCTCATGGACTTGGGGTACTTTGGCCCACTGGCCAATATGCTGAATGTTTTACTAACCTAACTTTTGAAGGGCTGTTGTTTAGGCCTTTAATTCATAGTATTCGTCATGATACGTCTTTCAATGAGTGCAAATATTTTTTACCTTGACTTTAATTACAGAGTTTTAACTTATTTCGATATAAGAAACTTTAACCTTGTTTATAATTTAGATTGGTTTCATTTATAAGGCTTTTCTTATTTTACATTAAAATTCCTAGTAAGAAGATCTTCAATACCAACAGTTTTATGAGAGGCTTTAACTTGGTTAGAAACTGTCTATCATACTCACAGGTGCTTGAGGACAGCCTCCCCCCCTTCCCCCGATATAGACCCCAGGCCTTTTAGACATGAATTATATATGGATGACACATTTGTGATTTAATCTATTCTATCAATTCAGAAAATTTGCTTGAACAAATATTTTATGAAAAATTCTACCCCAGCTATATATAAAATATATTTATATTATATATATAGAATATATAAAACGTTAGGTAATTTTTTAAATTGTTGGTGTAGATTTTATCACAAATATGTCATTGAAAGATAATTTATGAGAAAAAAAGTCGAAAGTCCCAGGGGTCTATATCGAAAAGAGGGAGAAGGGGGGTCCTGTCCTCAAGCACCTTTGATCATACTTAGGCATCACATTTTTAAAAAGATTTTCCCCCCTTTTTTTAAAGATACTTGTAAACTTTATTTTCTCTTCCATGAATACATGGAATAGTTGACAAATATTTTATATACATGTACCTTTTAGTTAATAAGACTTAAATGATATAAGAAAATAGAAATATGGATCTCGAAGGGTTTCCTTTTATTCTACACTAACATGAAGACGAAAAGCAAGATTCATCATTTGTCCCAATTTATTTCAAAATGTACCCCATTTAAGACCCATTATGTTTAAATAAATTAGATAATTTTGTCAATTCTCCGAGAAGCCGTAAATTCTAGGGAAAAGAGCGGATGATATTACACGTGCGATTGTTGATATGGTTGTGTTTGATTACCTGCCAATACAACTGGTTGAAGGCAAAGGCTTTAAAAAAAACCGATGACCATCGTTGCACCAAACTACAAAATACCGTCCTGTAATATTATAAAATCTAGGATCGAAAAAAGTGTACGAAAATTGTAAATCCGCTCTGTTGGGAAAACTTGATCTTGTTGCAGCCCGGAGGACCGGGCTGCTCTATACATATAAGTTTAAGTGTTGGTGTATGGGGATTGGGGTGGGAGTAGTTATTTAGAATTAAAGGTTTTCTAAACAGTGAAAATGTTGTTAATCAGAATGTTTTTCCCTTTATAAATAACAAGATAATAATATAGTTACTTCCATAAAGTGAATCTGTATAAATATATATGTTTTTCATATTTAATATATAAAGTTGCTTATCATTTACTGTCGATAAAACGACAGGTCCCCCTTTTTAGAACGTCGAATTTTACTTCTCGCATAAAAACGTACTCTGCACAGTTCGTGTTTTATATTCTAAAATTGAAAATTAATACATTTTTGAATATAGGTGATGCATGTGTCTAACTTCAATTTATATTTTATGCAGCCAACATTTACTTGAGGAATTGATCAAGTTTGAAATGGTATAGTTTTTGTTTGATTTTTATCCGACTTTAAGTTTTCAATATATTTGCGACTGTCGTCTTCATCAATTAGACGCATGCCTTTTCATCCATATCGAAGCGGTTTGATGATCAAGACTCATTTACATTGTTTACTTTATATATTTCCCGGGCGACAATTGATGGATACATCAATGTTTTCTTGTTCAAGTTGATACTGTACGTAGCTCTGACGACTGATACCTGGTCGTCAAACGCGACAAAGAGTTACATTACAATTACGGAGCAGATTATTTTTTTTTTAACAAAAACACTGTGAACAATTTATGATTTTATTTATTGTGTTTATCTGATAAATGAATTGAATTTTAAAAATGTTATATTAAATTTCGTCGGGCACGAAGTGTTCATCATTACTACAACATAAATTCATTAACGGATTATAAGCCTCCTATCAGTGCATCTGGTTTTATTTCTACAAGAGTTAACAATGTTTTACAGTCTTCAATTTACTTGTTCATATTTATTTACACTTTTATCGAGTATCCGGGTACTCGATCGGAAAAACGTCCGAGTAACCGAGTATTTAAATATGACCGATTTGACATCCCTACTGTTAACATATAAAATCAGAACGCGAAATAAACACAATTTAAACCCACTGTTACAGATGACACAAAGATACAATGACATAAGGCCAAATTATAAAGAGAGGGGCTTAGATCGGAGAGGGCCTATATCCAACGGGAAAGGCATTTACAAGAATCACAATGGTGCGCTCTTCTTTCTTTTATCGATCGGAATCTATACTCAACTTGGATTGATATGATATACAAGTACACTGTATAATCAAATAAGCAATACCCAAGAGATGCTGCCAAAATAATATTTTGCGAAAATTGTAGATGTATATCAATGCACATCGCTGACCGCCTATAGCTGGAAACGCCCTTTCGAGAACACGTTCGTCGTTGATTGAACACGTTCCGTGTATTTAGAAACTGGTTGGGTAAGATCTTTACACACAGACTTTCGTGATCTCAGTTGACCTTCTTGATCTTATAGAATAATCGCTCAGAATGAGGTAATGTATTCTTGAGAGAGTCAGACCTGTTGGTATTTAAATGACAGTGACATTTTAAAATTTTCTAGGAGTATTACAGAAAATCATGATGTTGTTTCCTGTTAATTTTGGACGCATTTTCCACATATTACCTCTGTTTGGGATTCTTAATGCTTTGCCAAGGTAAGAAAACTGAAATACCTCAATAAACTTTGATGTGTAGTTACATATGCAATGAATTTTAATTGATAAAAATTTCAAGGATAAAATGTGTTTTAAAGATATTGCAAGTTTTATTTTGGAACTTATTTGCATACTTATAGTTTCTTTACATATATGTTATCTTTAGCTGGGAACAACTCGAGAGTAACTTGACCAAAAATAATTTTGATATACCACCTTGGACGTATACAGGTAAACTGACTATTTCAAAATTATCGGTTATCCTATTGCATATCTTAGTATAATACAATTTCGCCTACCGTCTAGTAAATGACTTAGGAAATACAAGGGATTTAGATTTTTTTAAAAAAAGATTAACCACCTTAGAGATTACACAATATGCATCTTTTAAATTATTTTCAAATTATATTTCGCAATTTAAGATATATACAATTCTTTTAATCTAAATGTCCCAGAAGAATTGAATAAGCATCAGAGTTCAGCAAACTTCATATTCTACAGAGAAAAGTGTTCATTTAAAAATTAATATTGATTTTTCGTCGAAATATTTACAGGTTGAAAACGCGAACTTGAGTGTAATCTTAACCATTAGAAGACTGTTTGCGGTTCTCGTTATAAAGCTATGTAAATCAACATTTCAGGTAATTCAACCCGCATATCTACACAAGTTCTTTTCACCCACGTACAATCGCCGACATTATCTGTGAGTAGCCTAATGATATTTCATCCGAACCATTTATATTGATACTTTATTGAATCTAAAAAATAAAAGGTATACAATGTATATTATATTTGAATCGATCGATTAGTTCATTAAAAACATTTTATCAGGATACATTCCATACATTTGAATATCTTCGTTCAATAATTCAACGAGGAATGCAAACTACACGCTATTTGAAACAAATCATTTAATGTAGCATTATTGATTACAAGTGTAACTCTTTTCGAAAAAAAATATGAATCTGAATTTTGCATGAGATATTTGCACCATGCATATTATTGGTAGTGTTTGTATTTGCATTTTAATCTAGATAATTGTTTAAGTTAACGATTTTAAAACAAAATGCACTGTATATACTTAGTACTGTAAATCACTTTTTATTCGCGAGAACTTTATTTTCGCGTAAGTACGCGAGTCTGTCTGCTCACAATTTTTTTTTTATACTTTTATATTTGTATTATAATTAAGTACCAGTCCATATAAAAATCATGCAAAAGGTGATTCACTCAGGTTCTCAGAATTCAATGATTTTCCACTCATAGATTTCTCTTGCCCTATGATCCATGTATGTAAAATAAAAATTGTTTTGGATCACGGTTACTATGGAAACCTGGTCAAAGTAATTTCCTTAGCAACCAGCCAATTTTTCCATGTAAAGGCACTGAAAATCACTTATCTTCAAAGCCTGAAATTATATATAAAAACTTAAACAATAATTCTCATTTACTGGTACATGTATAATAAAGACATACACTTTAATTTTTAGAGATTCTTGCCTGTAAAATTTAACAAAGCTTTATGAGAGCCTTTATATTTCATATAAAATAAATTAATTAACGATACTATATCCATGGTAATGATAAAAAATATACTAAAGTAAATCTTACATTTATCAGACCCATATTAAATTGACATTTTGCCCAATTACAATTTTGGGAATATATATCGATTTGTTTCTAAGTACATTTATACAAAAAAGGCCAAAAGATAACTGTTTCCTAGGGAAAATTTGCTGTTGCCATGAAGATAAAAAATCATAAATTATTGTCTCGTTTAAAAATTTAATTAGACTTATTTTTTGTTACTTGAAAAATTGAATCTGCAACAAAAAGATAAAAATTTATAAGATTTTTGACCCAACTCTTTACCATTTTTCACTTTTTAGTTATCAAAACATCCCATTTTGTTGCTAGGCAACGATTTTTCAAAAAAACCCACGCTTTCAAAACCAGTCTCTAAAAGAGAAAGTTCTCTACTTTTATGTGAAAGTCGTGCGAAATCTGTATTAGCTTGGTATTTTTTTAAATTGACCTTGATTATTGTCAAAATCAAGGAAAATGCTGAATCAGCAAAAATGCGAAAACATACATATACTCTAATGTCTACCATAATACTAGCTTCAAATAAAATATCAATGTCTTGCGTGTTTTAAACAATTAAAGTATGTGTCTTGATTATACCAGTAAATGAGAATTATTGTTAAGTTTTTATTTATAATTACAAGCTTTAAAGATAAGTGATTTTCAGTGCCTTTACATTGAAAAATTGGCTTGTTGCTTAGGAAATTACTCTGACCAGGTTTCCATAGTAACCATGATCCAAAACAATTTTTATTTTACATACATGGATTATAGGGCAAGAGCAATCTATGAGTGGAAAATCATTGAATTCTGAGAACCTGACTGTATCACTGAAATATCACTTTTGCATGATTTTTACACGGACTGGTAAAATGTATATATACAACAGAAACAACAGCTCGCAAAAATTTTCTCTCGTTAATAAATATCAAATAGCTAAGTCGCGAAAATAAGATGTCGCGAAAATATTGTGATCTGCAGTATTTGTCAATAAATTATGTCTCTTTGTACATTTAATATCACGAGACATAAAATAAACATTGTTTTTTTGTCTCTAATATATCTTAAAATTGTACACTGTATTACATATATAATTAACCTTTTATCAGGAACTGGGAACCTCTTTTCATCTTATTCAACAATGGGAGGACGTCCGTCTGAGATACAACTCGAATTCTGTTCAATTTGCTGGGAAATATGTGTTGCTGGACTTAGACAAATATGTGTTTATATGGACACCTGATAGTTACATACACAACGCCATATCTGAACTACAACACAGCGTCACCAAACCCAATGTATTCATCCGCATCTACCCCAACGGAACACTGGTAAAAAGTACTAGGTCAGTCATCAAAGACTGCTCTCAGAATCTACAACAAAAAATTTAAGCAGACGACATGTAGAGAGATAATAAGCACTGTTTGATCCTGATAACACAGATATTTTTTTGCATGAAGCAAATGTTAATTATAGTACTGAATGTGCCCTAACCGTCAAGTTGGACGAAGCAAAGGTCACAAATAAGTAATGGACGTGTTATTTACATATTCTTTTGCAGGTCATATCTTTTTTGAAGGAGTTATAAAGATCATACAAATGTAAAAATTGAAGAAAAAAATTTGCAAACTGTGTAACCTTAAACATCTACTAACATTCAATTAAGGTTGATGTTGAATCTAGCCTAATATACCTTTTAATTCGAAAAGGGTGACTGTCGTCACAATACGCATATGAAATACAAAGCATTTTTGGTTTGTCTGTAGTACATGATATATGAGTGCATATCACTTTCAATTGGTAATTGTCCACTAAAACTGAAATTGTGAATACTAGTATAGTGTACGCCCAGAGAACCTAGACCATCAGCCGTGGACATTTTATACATCGGATTGCTGCATTACAACATATGTTCAATGTGTGAATAAATCAAGTATTTTCTTATATAAACATTACAAAATATTTGCTGCATTACAAAAATTGTTCATTATGTGAATAAATCAAGTATTTTCTTGAAAACATTACAAAATTTTTGCTGCATTACAAAATCTGTACAATGTGTGAATAAGTCAAGTATTTTCTTATAAACAGATTAACAGTAAGGACACCATGTCCCCTGACATCGGTCGGCTTTCCACACGGTTCTCAGACGTGTACAATGGGGTTTAAAAGTTGTGAGTAACGTTAGTGTTTTCGAGAAGATGAATTAAAAAGAAAAACAAAAATTCGAGCCCTTTATTCAAAATGATTTTTGCTAACTTTTTTGCTAACTTTTTGAACTGAGTACTTTTTCTGTAAACAAATGTTAACGAACACACTTTAACAAATTGACTTTTAATATTAAAGATTCATTTACGACGTCAGAAGTGAATATGATTTGGAATTATCGTAACCCCATCAGATACAGCGACGAGTTTTCCACGAGTGGTTTGAAAGTTTCCAATATTAAAGAAACAAGCTGTCCGCAAGAATCAAGTAAGTATCCTAATTAAGTGACACAGAAAGAGTCAATATTATATATCCGTAACTTGTAAGAAGATTTATTTTGATTCACATGAGTTTGATTAATGTTTGACATAGCATATTCCCTCTAACTAAATTTATTTATTTCTGTTCTCTAGCGTGATTTTCTACAACACTAGTATTGTGGAACGGTATTGCAAAGTCTGGGTCTAATTTTTTAAAGATTGTCCCTCTTTCCATACACAACGTCTGTGGAAAACAAGTTTACAATCTTATTTCAATCTACAGAGACACTGTTTCTGTAAACAAACTTGTAACTTTCATTCATGAGGGATCAATCCCCGAAAGCTTAAATACTAGTACTTTCTTTTACTCTCGAGTAATTATATTTCCTCGAACAATGTAAATGTATATTTTGTATTGAATATTATCTTTGTTGCAAAATAAATGGTCGCAGATAGATTTGTATTTCAAGGAATTTTCAAATTATATAAATTTGTTGCCAATATCCTGCTGTAAAAAGGGACAAACATATTGCAATATTCGGAAAAAATGACAAAAAGTTGCAAGTACATATCTTTGTCTAAAATAATTCAATGGTACTTGTATGTAGTCGTTTAACGGATGTCTAAAAAATTCAAATATTTTTTCCAAATCAAATTCATTGATATATGTTTTATACTAACGAATGGTCCTCTTGATTTGCTTTTTTTAAGTCTCTAGGTTTTTTATATAACGTTGTTAATAAAGGGAGACACGGCACGACTTACAATGTAAGTGTATTTATAAATTACATGTAGTCAAGTGGTCTAACTGCATCTACAAGCTTGCAAGAAATACTACCTAAGATTCTTATCCCTTAAGATCAGACGAGACGTTCCTCAAAATCTCTTTTGTATATCTTCGTAATGTATGGAAAATATTCAAAATTTTAATTACATTCTGATTTCTAAACCAGTTTCTAAACGTCTTTAAAAAAATCCAAACACTTTAACATTTGAAATTGTAAAATTATTTTTCCTCCCAAAAGGATAATATAAGAAAAACTACCCCTGGTATCTTCCAGAAATGCCTGGTAAGGTACCTTAAATTTTTGTGAGTAAACATGTTTAAGTAGCAATACTTCAATGACCAACTCTTAGAAAAATTTATCTATCATTTAGGAACGTCTCGTCTGTCCTTAACATCGAATCACCTCATTTGATCTGTGTATTTATTTTCAGGAGAAAACCCGTGTTTAAAACTTCAAATGGGTATAGTACGAGACTTCAGTCAGCTGATATTACGTATCTACGTCCCAAGTGTGTTTCTGGTGATTCTGGGATGGATGAGCATGTGGATTGACAAGGGCCAAGTAGGCGCGCGCACCAGTCTGGGCGTGTTATGTGTACTTTCCATAGTAACACAACTAGTGGGCGTGGTTTCATTTGGAAATGGGCTGGAAGGCCTAATTGCAGTGGACATTTGGATGGCAGCATGCATGTTTTTTACTATTGTGGCACTTTGTGTGTTTGCTGTGGTACATAATATGAAGCGGAGGAAAGATAAAAACAAAGAAAAATACAAGGTACTTCATTCATTCATATACTTTTTTCAGAACACTTCATATCATATGGCTGCGTGATAAACCCCTATTTATTTGCCTTACAAGAATATTCTTAACAAAATCAACTTTTTGCATCAAAATTGACATAGGGTCATTATTCTACTAGGTCAGTTCTCTACAACTCAGACGTTGAAAAATGACTCCAAGGCCATATTGTTTTGTTTTTAAAAAGGTGGGACATTTTTCTCCGTAGAATACCCGGTATTGACCATGTCAATATTCTATGGGGGTCACTTTTCGTCAATAAACCGGTATAATTATTTGATATGCAACTTGTATCACACTAAATTAGAAATGAAACAATAAAACTTCTAACACAGTTGATGCATATTATTTCCATCTTAGGTAAAACATAAATGGCAAGAAAGAAATCAATGAAAATCAAACACTTTGTCTTTCTGATAAATGGGATGATGAGACCTTTTTATGTCATCCTCCATATATATGCATATCAATATTTCAATATTCCATTATCACCTATCTACTAGTATGATGTTTAATTATATATGACCTATTTTGTCAAAAACACATGAGCACGTTTTACATATGAACAATTTCTTAACTAAGATAGACTACTGTCAAATAAGACGATAAAACAAGGGTATTTAATCAACAATTTGAAGATCTACACTTTGCAAATAGCCAATGGTCTATACAATGACTGTTTGCAAAGACACTCTGTTCTTAGGTCAAATATTAACTGACATTTTTTTTGTTGAAAAAAGAAGATATTTTTGTCGAAACATAAAAGGCTTTCGGTGTTTGGTCTTCAGGAAATGCTTACTTTTCAATGGCACCTAAACCAATTTTCTTATGTTTTGATGTGTTTTATTTGCTTTGCTCTCAATTTATATTGTTTTATTCGGCTTCTGTCAAAGCCTGATTTATGTTCTTTATCTTCAATTTCTTAAAAAAATGTCTTTTTTTAATCACACGTGTCTCTGGTTTTATTTATAGGTGGGCTCTGAAGACGATGAAGAGAGATCTTGTTGTGACGTCCAACATGGAAGACTCCAGAATATATTTAGAGTTGTCTACCCTCTTTTGTTTATTATATTTAACATTGTGTATTGGGCATATTTCATATCTGTAGATTAACATCCCAATTTTTATGAAACTCGAAGAACACTTTTAACAAGTGTTTATTTATACAGTGTATAATAATGTTTTCCCCATGTATTATACTATTGTGAAATTATGTCTGCATATCTGTTTAAAGAAATGCTACCCATTTATTTGTCCCTAACTTTGACAATATCAATTGAACTCTACGTCCATCTGTCTTGCAATAGATCTTTGTATAGATTTTGGGATGATATCTAAAAAAAAACCTTAAGCTTTCACAATAATTTTTTAGCTGATAATAATCATATAAATTCTATTCGAAATTACGAATAAAGTAAAAATATTACATGAAAGCTCCCTATTGATATTATTGTCAAACATTAAAATTTGGTAACAGAGAATTTCCAGATAATCTTATTTTTCTCTGAGATGTGGATTGAAACTTAACACCATGAATCGATGTAGGTTAAATTTTTTTTAAAAATTTTAGTCAAGAATTTAAGTCCAGTATTTATATCGACATATTTCAATGTTATTACGGGTTAATGTGATATGACATATTAGTAATTTTCACAAATAATGACGACTGTATGATATTTTTTTTGTAAATAAAATTAATAATTGTATAAGTTTTTTTCTTGCATACGGTACAGATTCAAAACTTTGTCTTCAATCTGTCGATGATAGTGTGGGCATTACACATATAATAGGTTCACTATATATGCAACTACTTTTGAAGTGTTCTCTTTTTTTCAAGGGATTCCTTGATATTGCTTTTGTATAATTTTTTTTATAATGAAATAACAAATTTCCTGAGCAATTGAATTCTTTATGAATAAATTAAAGAAAATGTATGCATCTGTCTTGATATATGCATTATTTAATTTAATATTGGTTGCTACATTATTGAAAATGTCCATCCTTATATTAAGCAGCTAAAAATGGTTCATAGGATGAATAAATAAATTTTAAAATTCATGATCCTGGGTTAGAAATTTCGATGTGGAAGGAGCCTTGCTCTTTCCCACACTCTCACTTTCTTCCTCATCAACACACTTTGTCCCCTCACCACGTGCATCCCTCTCTCTCTCTCCATCTCACCACCCCACTTTCTCTCCGTCTCCCCACTCTTTCTCTCTCTCCTCTTTTTTAATTTCCCATTAGCTCCCTCTTTCTTTATTTCTTTGGGTCTCTTGAGTCTTACTATTTGGACTTGTGAAATAAACTACTAGTATTCAGGTACATAGATTGTTAAAGTTTTTTTTACCAAAAATAAAAAAAATCTTGGTTTATTTTTTATTGTATGAGACATGTCTATTTTAGGATAATGTTTTTTTTTCACCGGTTTCAATCTGGCGATATTGCGTACAGGTTATATCCCCCTTTTTGACCTCGTATTCTTTTGGGGGGATTTCTCATACATAAAAACACTTACCCTTGTATTCTTCTTAAATTGACTTTCTTCTTTTAAATCCGTATAACTTTAATAAAAATGCAGGATAAAATGTTAAACAGCGGGATATTGGTTAACCGCGGAAAGGGAAAGAGCACACAGTAACGGAAAGAAAGTAAGAATATCTTTTTTGGGGGTCTATTCATGCTTTATTAAGGTTAGAATGGTAAAAGATGGTTTAAATGCACGTTTGTGTGTAGTTTCACATGCTCTTTCACATATTTAATGATATTGAAAAATAATTTGATTTTGAGATATTTGACATCTGTAATTAGGCCTATGTATTGTTCAGCTGAAAAGAACTTGAGAATACCTTAACCAGTAAGAATTATGATTTAAATAGCTCCTTGGACATATACAGGTAATTGTATACTTTTAATTCAAGACGAATTTTTAGTGATTTAATTTTTATACAAGGATTAATTAACTTTTAAAGGTTTGATTGCTTGATAGAATGCAATAAATAAGAATTTAAACTCTTTAAAAGTGAAGCACCTAGCTTCTTAAAATCATTATCACCATTATTATAAATTATTACATTTTAAAAGTTATTTAAACATAAATCATTAAGGTCAATGAATTATTTCTATAAAACAGCAATAGGCTTGTGTATTATTTTTATTATTTTTTATCAGTAGAAATCTTCTTCTAATTAATTGCAAACTGTTGATGATTTGTTTTCTCTGAAAAGAGTCCATACTATTTGATAATCCAACAAATCAGGTGAAATTACCCGTATCACAACATATCTTATATATTTACCCATGTTCAGTCGCCAGTAATTTTCAGCGAGTGAATGTCTTTTTTTCGGCAAAATAAACATGTACAGAATATTTTGATTTGTTTAAATGCGGAAACATATTTAAGTCTACCGATCATTTCTCTTATGTTTCATTAATATTGGAAAAGTTTTACATATCATAGCCGTTTTAAAGTTTTTTTTTATAATACAAATCTTGTTTCATTTTGTATTGTATGGGAAATGGCTTGTTAGGATAAAATCCTTTCACCGGTTTCCATCTAGTGAAATGACGTATAGGTTCCTAATTCCAGCGTTATATTCCCCCTTTTGGCCTCGTATCCCCCTTTGGCCTCGTATTCTTTTTTTGATTTTCTTCTTTAATCCGTATAACTTAAATTACAATGCAGGATAATGTAAAATGTTAAAAAGTGGGATATTGCCTAACCACGGAAGGGGAAACAGTACAACAATTAACGGAAAGAAAGTAAGAATACTAGTATGGAAAATATAGGAAATGTTCTTTCACTTGAATTTGTTACTGAAAATTTATATATGTTTGACGTTTAGTTGTTTTTTTTGTAGTCTTTTTTTGTTGTTGTAAATAAACCTTGTCGAAAGATGGCGATAAATTGCTTTTGGCCGTATGGATGTTAAAAAAAATCAAATCAAAGCTATGGTGAATCTGGAAGGAACCCATCGCTTTTAATTTCAACGGACCTGATTCTTTTCACGACAGGTATCTTTATTAATATAACTTCCAAAAAATGGTGTCATAAACTGAGATTGTAACATACAACGACCAATAATACATGTATACAGGCTTTCCTTTCCCCCTACATCAAAAGTGGTACAATAAATGTTGCAAAGCCCAATGGTTTAGTTACTGCCCGATGATCTTTGGTTTGGTTGTTTTCTTAATCTATAGACTTTAAGTTTGATAATAATATTATTTTTTCCTTCTCTGTTATTTGTGTTTAGAAACTGAAGCTTCTCAAATCGTAAATCCTCATTTGTATATGTGTCGTTGGTGGCTTCTTATGTGAGAAGGTTGTTAATTTGTGAACAGACATATAGATGTAGGTACGTACCCCCAGAAATTCCAGAGTTACTTGTAGGAACAGGTGCCCTGAAGGGGCAACCATCCCCTGTTGACCTCTCATCCCCACCGGGAATCCCGTGTATTGATCAGGTAAAGGAAATTTCCCACGAAAATTGTAACATATATTTGTATTCTTAACCCCTCTAATATTTTATATAATAACAGAGGACATTGTGGGTGTCCTGTCTACCGTAAAGTACACTTGATTGTGATATTGCAATTAATCGTTTAGTACATGTATTTTACAAAATTTTATTGGATTGCATTCATTCATTCTTCAGACGCAATATATTTGATTGGATGGGAAACAAGAGTATACGTTGGAAGAATGTAGGCTAACTTGGAGTCAGGATGATTTTTTTAAAGAATTTTAGTCAAATAGGTTACCTCTCTCTTTTAGGGTCTATTCATGCTTTATTAAGGTAAGAAAAATCATAAATGGTTTAAATTCGAACCCTCGTTTGATAATTATTTTCAGTTTTACATGCTTTATTACATTTTTAAAGATGTTGCTAAATAATTTTGATTTTGAGATATTTGACATTCTTAATAAGATCGATTTATTGTTCAGCTGGAAAGAACTGGAAAATAGCTTAACCAGTATGGATTATGATTTAGCACCTTGGACATATACAGGTATATTTATATTTTTATAATTCAAGACGAATTTTCAAGAATATATATTTATAAAGATTAATAAACACACTATTTTTAAAAGTTTTTATTTCTAGCTAGAATGCAACAAAGTAGAATTTTAAATCTTTCAACGTGAAGAACTTTTCTTATTTTTATTATAACCGTCATCATAAATTATTACATTTTTAAAGTTAGTCAAACATCTATCATTAAGGTCAATATATCATTTCTATATAACACCCATAGGTTTTTGTTTAATTTTTAATTAATTTTTGCTTGCTTGAAGGGACCTTCTGCTAATTAATTAATTAATTGCCAAATGTTTATGATTTCTTTTCTCTAAAAAGTTTCTATATACTTTTTAAAATAATCCAACATTTCAGGTGAAATAACCCGAATCACAACACATCTTATATTTACCCATATTCAGTCGCCAGCATTTTCAGTGAGTGAATATCTATTTTTTCCTGCAAAATAATACATGTACAGAATATTTTTATTTTGTTTAAAAGCAGAAATATATTAAGGTCCACCGGTCATTTCTTTTATGTTTCATTAATATTGGAATTTTTTTAAATGCATGATCATGACAATATACAGAAATAAGTTGTAACATAATAAAGATGTATGGGGTCTTAAAGAATGATGTAAAATATGACAATTTAGCATTGATATAAATAACTGAGGGACGATTTTTCAGTCTGATTTAAGCATTATTTAAACAGGTTCATTTATTTGAAATCAAACACTCAATATTTGCAAAATAACATAACACAGACAAGCAATAACGCCAACTGGTATATTTCTGCTTCTCCTGTCATCTAGTTTAAAGTACTTTTAAAGATAAAATTTCGTTTAAAGATAAGCAGTCACCCTAATTTTCCCTTTTAATCAGGAACTTGGATGTTCTTTTCATCTGATTCAAGAATGGGAGGACGTCCGACTGAAATACAACCACAGCTCCGTCCACTTTGCTGGAAAATACGTGCTTTTAAATGTGAATAAATTTGATTTGATATGGACACCTGATAGCTACATTACAAACACCATATCTGAAATGCAACACAGCGTCATAAACCCGAATGTATTCATACGCATCTACCCTAATGGAACCCTTGTAAAAAGTACAAGGTAATTAAGTTGTAAGAAATATGATAGCTCTCAACATTTTTGCTGCAATTCTTGCTGGCATATATTTTAAGGGTATATATAGTAATACACGTTGTCTTATAAGGCACGATCCATAATTATTAATGGAGGGGGTTCGGAGACTACTAGTTTATGAAATAAAGAATGATAATTGAAAATAGGTGAAGATAAAAAAAAACCTTCAAACTATACAAATATGTAAACAGGACCCATAGAAATTCCGGTGGTGGAACCATGTACCTATATGAAGAGTTAGTATGCCCTGCTGACGGTTCACATCCACCATAAGTTTACTGATTTATTAAGCAGATGGAACATTCTTTAATAAAATTTAGAACAAAAACAAGGCCTAAAACAATTTGTATGAAAGAAGTCAACCAAAAAACAACCCAATGATACATTATGATTCCTAATAAGGTCGTCATAACGACAGAAAACAATGTCGTTATTACGACAAAAAAAATGATGAAATTAAACGTGGTTGTTGAAACGCTGCATCAACTTATGTGTAAGTAGCCTGTTTTAGTTTTGAAAATTGGTCGAACTCAGATGATAGCTAGTACTGATACATAAACTAGGAAAGCTGACAATAGACAAACTGAAGTCATCACGGTATGTCGTCTAATTTAGCTGTTAGCTGGTCTTTGTCGTCTTTCGTCAGTAAAACATCCAAATATGAAACAGATTAGGCAGTGTCTGTTATTTCAAGGTAAAAGTCCATGTAATATATCGAGTAAACATATGAATGGAATATTATAAAGACCATAAAATTTAATTATGCGTGAGCAGCCTGCTAAGGTTGTAAAAACAATTTGGTAAAAAATGAACAAACATGTGCATGAAATGGAGAAAAAAAGAAAGAAATAATCGTATTTATTAACATAAACAAAGGAAATACTAAAGTAAATTTAACATTGACTAAGGATACAAAGTTAGTAATGCACCTTTCTTCTGCGAATGATGTTTTTGAATTGCAGTTGGACAGGAGACTAATCAATCCCTACAGTTTTGTCATTACCCATCCAAGCTCATTTACAAAGATATGTCACACTACATTTGAAAATTAAAGAAAAATACTTTTTATGCGTTTCGTGCACCTGTCAATGAATGAAGTTTCTGTTTCGCAGAATAATAAATAATAAGTATAAACTATTTCTTTGTTCAGATTAACAGTAAGAACACCATGTCCACTGACGCCAGTTGGTTTTCCACGTGGTTCTCAGACATGTACATTGGTGTTTGAAAGTTGTAAGTTGAATTTTGACCAAATTATAAAATATATCACAAATAATTGGGCATTCTGTCGGTAGCTTCATCTGAAATTTGTTAAAAACTTAACATATAACTGTTTAACTATGTTCAATGGTATTTTCTAGGTTCTGGTCATTTCAACAAAAGTTCCTGTGTAGGCAATTTTGAAATTATGGTGAAATATTTATATTTTAGATTCCTTTACAACTTCAGAAGTGAGCATGATTTGGAGATATTATAATCCTTTTGAATTTCGAGACGATTTTTCTACTAGTGGTTTGGCTCTGAACAGTGTTAAAAGGAAGAATTGCCTTCAAGAATCAAGTAATGGACGAAATCTTAACGTATAGAATAACTAAACATGGTAAATTTGTAACGATAAGTATCAATTTGATTTGGAATGCTTGATCTGGCTCATAGTTTTGCAGACTTTCCTCATAAATATATCCTATATATTGTTGAGAGGCAAATCCTACTGAGGTTCAATATAGAAAGCATATATAAATGAGCAGAGTTGGAAATATCTGACGTTCTCAAAGCCTTTTTTACACGATTTTGATATATTACGTGCTCGGAAGTTTCCCTGGCAAGTAAAATATCAGAATTGTGAAAAAAGCCAGGAAAATGTCAGATTTTTTCGGACTAGTACCTGCAAAGTGAATTATCCATTTGTAAGGTTCCTATTACATTTCATTAATAGTGTTATTATTACTTGAACTTCTTACTTGAACAGGAGAATACCCATGCTTAAAACTTCAATTTGAAATAGAAAGGGATTTTAGCCGGTTGATTTTACGCATCTACGTCCCAAGCGTGTTTGTGGTAATTCTTGGTTGGATTAGCATGTGGATTGGTAAGGGCCAAGTAGCCGCGCGCACAAGCCTGGGCGTGTTGTGTGTACTTTCCATAGTAACACAACTAGTGGGCGTGGTTTCAATCGATAGTGAATTGGAAGGTGTAATTGCAGTGGATATTTGGATGGCAGTCTGCATGTTCTTTACAATCAAGTCACTTTTTGTGTTTATATTAGTTCACAACATGAAACGTAGGAAAGATAAAATGAAAGAAAGATACGAAAGATGCAAGGTACCCCTTTCACTATTCCTTTAACATTTTATTTCATATCACAGCCTTTTTTGCATTATAAAATTAATTTGATTAATTGTGGATTTTAATTTTCTAAATCAAAGAAATATACCTAGTTTAGAAACGAACATTATACGTAATAGCACAAGTTTTAACCTTATGCCTATAGTCAAAGACTAAAATAAAAAAAACAAACCATAACACTACTTTTCTGCAACTACTATCACGTCTTATCAAAAGAAGCAGGTGCATGCAAGTCCCTTTAAATAAATTGTAAATTAATTCATATCCAATTAGAAATGTTTCTGATAAAATCTCTTTTAAGTAATAATTTATTGCAGTTTAGAAAATGGTAACAAGCATACTTATTTTTCTTTTATCAAATAATATTTTCACTATCTTTTCTAACCTTTTTTTATAGGAGAATTCCAAGACAACGGACATGAGGTTTGAATCTGCTTGGTGTGATATCCGGTACGGAACATTGCAGAATGTGTTTAGAGTTGTGTACCCTGTTTTATTCATAGCATTCAATATTGTGTATTGGACATATTTCCTATCTGTATACTAAAACGTCATTTTGATTTAGAAAGATATCCTTCTTCAGTTGAATCAAAAAATGTTAGTTATAATTAAATATTTTACATAACTTAGCATACATGTACATTTCTTTCAACTGGCTTTGTTAAGAAGGATGTAAGAGTCAAAATCATCTACCACCTCATCCTCTGATGTAACCTTTCATCAAATATACACTGAAATCTAGTTCTACCCCCGGTTATGATTGAGAACCCAACTGACTCAAATCATGAGCAAATGGCCATTCACTTTGATTTTAAAAACATTACTTAGCTTGTAATGACTAAAAAATCATATATATTAAGGGGCACAATATGGATTTATACCTATTAGTACAAATTTATAAATTTGCAATGCTTATTTCATTTGCTAACCCATACAAAAGGTAAAAAGTAACAACCAGACACTAAATTATGGCAATGGTTTTTATCACTTTATCAAATTTCAAAAATTTTACCTATAGGGACATTGTTTTATAGGAAGTGCACCCCATTGTAAATGTAAATCACTTTGTATTCGCGAGAACGTTATTTTCGCATAATTACGCAAGACAGTGTTCTCAAAAAAATTTTAATCTCATGTACGAGAGATAATATTATTCCTTAAGATTATATAAAGCAACAAGTTGCTGTCCTTTAAAAAGGACTGCAATACTTGGACCATATGCATGTTTTTTTCTACTGTAATTAAAATTCAATTAAGAAAATGTCTAGGTGTAAGGAATATTCCTGTAGGTTTGCTCACGTTTTATACAATGATCTGCGTCATCTGCCTACTTATAACTGATTGTAGTCTCAAAGCAAAATTGGGAAATTTTATCTCCGATTAGCGACCTTTAGTTTTGACAGTTTAAAACATCGGGTTATTTTGATACGTGTAACTCATACTGTCTGGAACTTGACACGTGTACTGGAATTATACGGAAGAATTTTATCATGGGAAAAATACAGATCTGATGGTTCACGAGTAGCACCGCTCTGTAGTACACAGATTTTTTTTGTCGGAGCCCCCCCCCCCCCCCCCCACACACACACACCCACACACACACACACACATTAAAAGCCGTTGCTACAGATCTTTATCAAACGATATTTTATGGATTGCTGAAATATTAAATTATTTTGCGAGCTTTGATGCACAAAACTAATGCCTGTGAAAACTTGCTCTATCTTTTAAAAGCTATCTATCTTCGTTGATTGACGATTTTCATTCAAGTTGTTAAGTTACATGTATCTATATACTGTAATTTCTTAAAATGCTTGTGCCATAGAATCAATGTTTAGTTTGTATATTATTTTCAAGTATATGTAAAAGAGATCTGCCAATGAATATATAAATGCAATATGCAGATTTAAAAGCGCGATTTGGTAATGAATAGCATATTTTAATTCGAAGAGGGCGAATTATTCTACGGGCCAAGTTACCTAAGGCGCGAACTCTCTAGCATTCTCGCGCATGCGTAGCTTGTCGTTTGCCCAGGGCATCGGGTTTAACCTCGCTTATATATTTACTGCGTGGACCTCAGGGTCCACGCAATAACCACAATGCGTGAAATTTGTATCATTATTAAAGAGTCAGTCATATCTCGTGAAAATGAGGTGTTGCGGGAATTGAGTGATTTGCAGTATGTTCTCGGGGCTTTGAAATTTCAAAAACTCAAGTACAACAGACGGGAACAAGTAGAAAGTTCTCGTGAATAAAAAGTGATTTACAGTATTTTTGGTGAAGAATTTTGCTCTGTATAGAATTATACAAATTATTATTATCTGTCATTCTTTTTTTAATTACGGTTATTGAGTATACTACACTTGATAACATTATCTTCGTTTTTTTCTGTTGTAATTGAATATTGCAAAATAAGGCTTGAATTGATATTTTTTAAAAATATTCTCTGAATATTTATCATTTATCCTATTCCTATTTTCCCAAAATCTTTTACATGAGAAGAAAACATTTGTTGTGACCTTTAGTTCGACCTTCAGATAAATCGTTGACTTTTATAAATTTACAATAGAAAATTCAATTCATATGTCGATTCGATATACATGTATCTTAGTAAAGACAAAATAAAAGAAATTGCATATTATTTAATAGTTAGAATGGCTATTGCAGTTGAAATATGATGACGATACAATGATATCAATGATCTTAATCAACTGAAGACTCTTTTTGTAACTGATCTTATCTCACATAGGAACATGCTCAGTGATACATGTATAGGTCTTTTATATTTATACTACAGATCAACTTTAAAAGTTTGCAAGTTGCAGACATTAGATATATACCAAATATCGATTATAACGAGATATAACCCGATGTCCACAGCATCAAGTTATATCCGGAGTTAGCTGTATAATCGTGTATAAATATCGCATGTAGTTGAGTGTAACATTGAAAATTTTCAACCCAAGAAAACCATTGTCAACCGAGGCGCAACCGAGGTTGACAATGGTTTTAGAGGGGTGAAAATTTGCAATGTTACACTCAACTTCATGCAATATTTATTATATCATATTGAATGTTTTATACAAATACATATAACAGTAAACCGTGCGCGCATAAATTCTAGACAGTCGCTATTTTTGGAATATCACCCGTCGTCAAGCAATGTTGACTGTAAGTTGTTAAGCTGGAGGGCGTGGCTTCATTATTCAGCGGGTAATAGTATATAAATATTGCATTTAGTTGAGTGTAAAATTGAAAATTTTCACCCCAAGAAAACCATTGTCAACCGAGGCGCAACCGAGGTTGACAATGGTTTTCGAGGGGTGAAAATTTTCAATGTTACACTCAACTACATGCTATATATTTATTATATTATACTGAATGTTTTATACAAATACATTTAACAGAGAACCGTGCGCGCATAAATTCTGCGCAGTCGCTATTTTTTGGAATACCACCCGTCGTTAGGCAATGTTGACTGTTGCTACGCAGGAGGGTGTGGCTTCATTATTCATCAGGTAATAGTGTTTTTTAACAAATGTTTCTCGACGAATCAGATTCAAGTAATTTACATGAAAGTATAATATTGTTTTTTAACAAATGTTTCTCGACCAATCAGATTCAACAAATTTACATGAAAGTATATTATTATTTAATGCAGGCTATAAAATGTTAAAATCGAGATGTCCGTTAAACACGAAAAGGAAAACGGAATAACATTTAACGGAAAGAAAGACTGATAACTTTCAGGATCTTTAATTCTCAGAGTATACAAAGTCCCGTTGATCATATATTGTAAAGGATACACTACATGCATTTGCGTCTTTGATGAATTTCTACGTAAAATAATTAAAAGGGAGATATTAATATAAAAAAATTACATTTTTGTGAAGAGGCATAAAATACGGAACCCCAGAATTTCCAGATATGGGTTAAGGTGCCTTTGAGGTGTAAGTATGCCCTGATGACCTGTCACATCCGCCGGGAGCCAAATGCATTAATCAGGTAGAGTTAAATTTACCGTAAAGAACATTTCTTGAATATTGTTGTGATATTTCAAAAATATCAAATTATATACTCATTTCAATTATTATTATGAAATACTCATTTAGTATGTTAAAAGTTTTGATAGCATGCATGTATTTTTTCTCCAGACTCGATAAAAGTTCATTGGATGAAAACTGTGCTTACCTTGGAAGGTTATTTTTAAATAATCTTGAGTCTAGATACCAGGCTAACTTGGAGCCAGGATGGATTTTTCCAAGAATTTTGGTTACATTGTGTACCTCTCTTTTTGGGGGAGTATTCAGGCTTCGTTAAGGTAAAGAATATTATCGTTCAGTTTTGTGTGATTTGTATGATTTTCTATTTAATTTGTACATGTATAATTTTAATGACAATCTATGAATTATGTGTCTTAGGGATAAAATCTAAGAACATCCTGGCATATCTAGTTTTTTTTTATTGTTTAGCTGGAATGAACTAGAAAATATGTTAACCAGTAAGAATTATGATTTACCCCCTTGGACATTTACAGGTAAATTCTTACTTTTCAATTCAAGATAACTTTGCAAAAATTCAATTTTTATATAAAAACTGATAAACACAACATTGATAGGTTTGGTTTCGTGGAATGCAACTGATACTAATTTCAACATTTTCTCAGCTTGCAATTGTGAAAATAATATCATCTTTAAAAGAGAAGAACCTTTTAAATCTACATCCATGATTATGAACTTTAAATTTATACATTTTCATAATCATAATTTAAAAAAACAAACTCCAAGGTCAATGTCAAATTAAAGGCACCCAGGGAAAGGCCTTGTCAAAAGAAATATTCGTATGGAATATTAAAGCCCTAACATCAACTGTTCAAAAGTTATGGCCATGGTAAAAAAAAATCAAAAATAGGTCAAATTCAAGGGACAAAATTTACAAAGAAAGTCCTTGACACAGGAAATACATATGAAGGCCCTAGTGCTAAGTGTTCATAAGTTACGCTCAAGGTTATTTCATTAAAAGTGGGTCAAACTTAAAGGTCGAGGCCAAAATAGTTCTACCCATAGAAAAGTCTTATTACGATAAATATAGATACTGTTTAAGTTTGGTAAATTCTTGCAGAATTGGGTAAAACTCCAAGGTTGAGTCCAAATGTATTGGTACCCAAAGAAACGTCATGGTACATGGAATGCACGTGTGACGTGTGAAATATAAGAGCCATAGCTCCAACCAATCAAAAGTTATGGGCAATGTTAAAGTTTCGGTGGACAAACAGACAGACAGACGGACGGACATGACGAAAACTATATACCCCTGAATCTTCGATTTGAAGGAGAACTCTATTTTATGTATTAAAACGTATTATTAACAAAGGAAAAACATTGATTTCTTTTCATTTCTTTGCTTTTCATTTAATAAACCAACATTTCAGGTCAAATAACCAACATAACAACACATCTCATTATTACCCATGTTCAGTCTCCAGCTAATACAGTGAGTGAATATATTCAATATATTATTCTGGATATTTTTATTTGTATAGATGTGAAAACGTCAATCATTTCTTTTATGTTACATTAATATTGGAAAGGTTGAATGTATGTTAATTATAATTATATACTAGTACACATTTTAATAATGGCCAAATTACGTATATAGGTCTTGAACAATGCTGTAAAATATGACATGTAGTTACAAGAAATCAAAGACTCAATATTTGCAGAAGTATGCAGACAGGCCAAACGCCAACTGTAGTACATTTTATTTTATTCCTTTTATATCGTTTACAAATATTTAATAAAAATATTAGCAAAATACTAATAGTTGCCAATAATTCACACTTTTAATCAGGAACTTGGATTTTCTTTTCATCTGATTCAAGAATGGGAGGACGACCGACTGAAATACAACCACAGCTCTCTCCACTTCGCTGCAAAATACGCCCTTTTGAATGTGAATAAATTGGATTTAATATGGACACCTGATAGTTACGTAACAGACGCCATATCTGAAATGCAACACAAAGTCACAAAACCAAATTTATTCATACGCATCTATCCTAATGGATCTCTGGTAAAAAGTACTAGGTAAGTTGTAGAAGAATTTCTCCATGCCTCAAAAGTAAGCAGAGCTGCATATGTTTTTATTGAGACAAATTTTAAGGCTTAATTTTGCATATGGGAACCCTAACTGTCCTTTCCCTTTAATAATTCACGACACATATTTTTGATGGAGGAGTTTCAGAGGTTCAGTTTGATATAGATCTGACAAATTTTGGAATAAAGTAAAGTCAAGGTTTATATCGAATAAAGCAAAGTAATTTAACATGACCAAAGACAAGAAGTTTGGGAAAGTCTTTTTTGTGAAAAATGTTTTTGAATTAAAGTAAGTCAGGAGGCTTATATAAACCCTAAAGAAAGCTTTTGTCTGAGACTACCAGGTTTGCAATTACTTATTCAAAACCATTTACAATGAATAATGTCTAACTTCTATATCAATCATTATTAAATGAAAAATAAAGAGCATATCTTTTTGTCTTGTTTACATACCTGTAAATGAACATGGTTTCCTATAACTATAACGTTTTCTGTTATATCAACTACAGTAAATCACCTATTATTCACAAGATCTCTATTTCATACGAAATTACGCGAGACGATGTGCTCGCCAAAATTTCATTCTCGCGCATTTTAGAATCCCTTAAGATTGTACAGAGCAACAAAAAAACAAAAATAAAAAAACACACATTTCGTGAAATTATATTGTCTCACTTACAAAGAATTTAATTAATAACGATCTTGCGGAAATACTGTAAACCAACTTTCATTCGCGTGCGAGAAATATTTGCAAGATTCGCGACCAACATTAAGTCGCGAATATTAATCGCCGCGAACCATTTATTTTGCTTTGTTTTTATAGAAAATGTTTCCTTATTCGTAAAAATTAATCGCCGCGGATGGATTTAAACTGACGAATCGCGAATAAAAGATTACGCGAATAATAGTTAACTGTTGGTTTACAGTAAATTGTCGCGAAAATTTAGTGATCTACAGTATCTCTTTGTTCAGGTTAACAGTAAAAACGCCATGTCATCTGACGCCAGTTGGTTTTCCACGTGGTTCTCAGACATGTACAGTGGTGTTTGAAAGCTGTGAGTAAAATCTTGGCTGAGTTTTAAAATATATTAATAATTGTATTGCGCACTCGTAAATTCGTCCAATTAAGTGGTTACTCACTTACTGATTAAACATGTTTTAAAATGCTATAATTTTCCTACTTATGACCATTTCAATAAAATTTCATTTGTCATACGTAGATTATTACATTGAACTTAAAGGTAATATAATGATATATTATAGACTCCTATACAACTTCCGAAGTGAAAATGATTTGGAGAAAATTTGATCCCTTCGAATTTAAAGACGATTTTTCTACCAGTGGTTTAATTATTAGGAGTGTCAAACAGAAGGACTGTCACCAAAATCAAGTAATGGTCATAATCATAACATACAGAAAAGTTAAACCACGATTCTAAGAAAAGTAATTTGGTTTGCATTGAATCATTAAGCTCACAGAAATGCTGACTTTTCCTATAAGAAGAACTTATTAGGGTGATCACAGAGGGAATCGATCTCAAAAGGAAGAATTGCATCAACATGTATAGCTACTTTCACAGAAACCATGTCTTATTTGAAATTGATTGATTGGTTATATATTGTTTAACATCCCTCTCAAGAATTTTTCACTCATATGGAGATGTTATTTGACATTGATATTGTTGTTTTTACTTGAACAGGAGTATATCCTTGCTTAAAACTTCAATTCGAAATAGAAAGGGACTTCAGTCAATTGATTTTAGTGATCTACGTCCCAAGTGTGTTTTTAGTGATTCTGGGATGGATGAGCATGTGGATTGACAAGGGCCAAGTAGCCGCGCGCACCAATCTGGGCGTGTTCTGTGTTCTTTCCATAGTAACACAACTAGTGGGCATCTTTGCGATCGAGAAGGAATTGAAAGATGTAATTGCAGTGGATATTTGGATTGCAGTCTGCATGTTCTTTACAATCATGTCACTTTTTGTGTTTATTTTGGTTCACAACATGAAACGAAGGAAAGATAAACTAAAAGAAAAGTTCAAGGTACTCTTTTCACAATTTTTTTAAAAATGCATTTACATTTACGTGTAGTTTACATGTAGTTTATTTCTTATCATATAGTCCTTTCTGGTGTCTAGAAATAATCTGACAGAATGGGGGTACAAGGTGTGTAAAATGCCTATAGCTTCAGATATTATGAAATCATATTTATTATGAAATTATGAGAAATAATGAAACCTTTTCTGAGAGAAAAAAAAATCTCGGAAAAAATTATTTTTTTTTATGGTCTTTTTTTTTTTAAATCAAATAAAATTTTCACTGTGTGTTTCTAAATTACATGCATATATAATCATAATCCCTTTCTCTTACTTTTTAATATAGGAAACTTCTGAGACAAGTGATGTGAAGTTTGAAGCTGCTTGTTACAAGATCCCTCAGGGAAAATTACAGAACGTGTTTAGAGTTGTCTACCCTATCTTATTCATTGCATTCAATATTGTGTACTGGACATATTTTCTATCTGTAGGCTGAAATGTTAGTCTGATGAAATACTGGTAACAAATTCACCTCCAGTTTGATAATATTTTAAAATATAATTTTATTACTAATGCACACTTTCATATCACATATTCACATTTCTTGAACTGGTCTTGTTTTATCACAATTAAAAAGCATCTGATTCTCACATTCTACACCATTCTGTTGTCAAATACAAACTGAATTTGGGCTTTAGAAAATTATTTTTATTATTTTTTTTACTTTAAATTTCTCCCCTTGGTCTCAGTTATTATTAATTGAGACCTCAACTGACTCAAACCATCAGCAAATGGTCTTTCACTTTGATTTTAAAGAAAACATTGTAATGGACTATAAATCAGACAGGTCTAAGGGCACTATGGATTTACACCTATGGGTATAAATATAAATCTGCAATTTCATTTGCCAAGTCTTACTAAGTCCAATCAGTAAAAGTAGCAACAAGACACATAATAATTATGGCAATGGTGTTTAGCATTTTCTCAAATTTCAAAAATTTTACCTGTAGGGACATTGTTTTCAAGAAAGTGTACCACATTATATGTTCTGAGGGCTTTGAATTCCTTACTTGGGCATTTCAAAAGCTCATCATGGACAACAGAGTAAGTATCAAGTAGCAATAGAAATCTGAATGCCTACGACTGCTTTGGTTTTCTAATTATTTTTCTCCAGTTCATATAAAAATCAAAAATATCAAAATGCTAAGAACTGGGTTTCCTGTGTATCTGAGGTGCTTCATCTTTTGGATCAAAATTTTCCCAGAATTCCTCATCAGGTTCACACAGACAGGAAGCAAATTGAAGCAAGTCATTTATCTGTAGGACTTTGAAATGTTCAAACTTCCTCCCACTTTCCTCTTCAAAATCTGTTGTTGTAGAGTTCTGAAAAATATTGTTAAGAAAAGAATGTCAGTAAAAAATTCAAAATATTTTATCATCTACACTTTATATACTTTATCTGTATATCTTGTTTAATAGACCATTTTTAAAGGTTTTTTTCTAAAATAAAAAAAATAAGATGATATGTATATTTTTAAGCCAATGAAACTATTTTTTGGATGTAAAAAACAACCATAGAATACATGTTTCCTTCCTTTTAATTTCTCTGAACTATTTACATGTAATCATGTTCGTATATTTTTACAAATTAAACAGAGCTATTCACCAAACAGAAAAACACTGTTTCAGCTAGCCCAAGGTTTCTGATCTTGTACTCTCCTTAAAAACCTTGTAATGAGGAGAGAAGTGGATTAGAAACCCTTGGCTAGTGAGATGTAACTAAACTTAAAGGCATTGTAGCAACCGCTAATGATATAACGCCGCTTAATGATACCAAAAGCATTAAGTGTTGCAACTGCACTGCTTAATGCAATAAATTATTGCTTGCATTAATGGTTGACCTATTCAACCACTAATGCTAAATCGCCGCACAATGAAAGAATTATATCATTAAGTGGATGAGTATTTCAGCTATTAATTCAATTTTTTATGACATTAAGCGTTGAATTGCAACACTAAATGATATTTGTATCATTTAGCGGCATTATATCCTTAGGGTTAAGCATGAAGGAAGTACATGTACATACATGTGTACATGGAAACATTGCTGTAACCTCACCTGCTGATTGCTTGCCACAACAATACAATGATTGTCCATGGTGTGTTCCTCGAATGCCCACTCAGGAAGATTTAGATCCACTCCATCAACTTTGAGAGACGTGTCTGTTGTCACTACATTTTCTTTTAAATACTCTGTATTAAATGTAAAATCTAGTCGGCTGACTTCAAATCCAATTCCCACACCCAAAGCTTTGACATAGCTTTCTTTAAGGCACTAAAAGAAGGGAAAAGTAACATTCATTTTTTTGGAATTTGCTTCGTTTTAGCTTATCAAAGCCTAAAGCTCCAGTGTGAGTGTTTTTCAAAATCTTTCAAAAGGTATACACATTTTAAGTATGCAAGCCTTACACCAACTGTACAAAAGTTATAGCCAAAAATAAAGTTTGGTAAAATATTGCAAAAGTGGGTCAAACTCCAAGGTCAAGAGGTCAAATTTGTTGTACCCAAAGAAAGATATAATTGTCACAAGGAACATGCAAATGAAAATGAATATGACAAACAGAGCAAAAACTACATAACCCCCAAAAAATTATGGGGAATAAAATGCTCAGTTGTTCTTTGCAGTAAACCTGGTTTAAATTAAACACATATGGACATTAGAGCAGTTTTAGTACTATTACCCAGAGTCGATAAAATGTTTTCAGCTGTTCACTTTCCTCTGTTGATTTTCGTATCTGACTCCATTCAGATTCTGTAAACTGTCGTCTCATTGTGTGAAAGAATTTTGGTACAGATGTTCCTGTGAAATTTAAAAAGAAAGTATGTAATCAATTTTTTGATACACTTTAAAAATACCAATTTTTTGTTAAAAAGCCATAATTTGATTAAAAAATTAAAACAAAATAACATGTATATAGAAATGATTTTTACAAAAAAAAGATTTAAGATATGCACTTTGAGAGAAAGAAATACAGATAATTTAGATTCAAATGCATTTGCATATTTCCAAAAATAACTAAATTACATGTGCACCAAAACGGTACTCTACCTACGGACTTCATACTTCATGACATCTACACCAATGGTTCCATTTCTCGAGGCTGCCAACACAGCGTAATCCCCATTGTGAGACACATTAAAACTCAGACTTCCTTGCACTGAGTTAACTAGATATGGTTTGCCTTTCTCTGTTCTCCCAAGCTTTATTTCTTTGTATGGTATATCTAGGCAGTGTGCAATGGCTTTACGAATCAAAAGTCTTCCTGCCTGAAACATTGGTGAGAAAGTAACAAGACAGGAAAAAAATTTGACAATTACTAAATGCACAAAGTTATGATAAATATGTTATTGAGGTAAACAAGATTAATTTTAAAAATATACATTGGTTTGTTTGTTAAAGAAAACTAGTTTACACCTTAATTAGTTAAATAAAATGCATGAGGAGTGAAACAAAATAAGAATTATATACACTAACGCAAAAAAAAGTAATCAAAATCATTCATACATATATCCATTTAATTTTTTTAAAACACTAAATTCTACAGCTTCTATCATATATAAAAAAAATAGTTTTACCATTGCAGCTTTAGCATCTTTCTTGAAGACAAATCTTTGAATTCTTTCTTTCTCCTCATTCTGTATACACTGTCCACAAAACATCCATTCTAATCTTGTTGGCTGCCACGAACGGAAATTGAAAGCCCATTTTATCATTTTCTAGCTTTTTGTATCTTCATTTCTCCTTTGAAAGAAAAATCATAAACATATTTATTTTCTAAGACAAACCATATCATTCCTGTCACATCTACTAATATTAAAAGTCTATGATTAGAGTGGTATTGTACCCTTTCTACTACTTGTCTTCAAGTATTTTTTTTGTAAATCCCATTTTCTGTTTATTAATCTTTTAAAAGAAATCAAAATTTTATTATTGAAACAGGTGAACTTTAAAATCCCCAACACCATTATCTGGAATTATATGGATATATATGTTTAAGTGATTTTGAAGTTCCAACCATTTATCATTTTTACCCTAGATATCTTAATTCCTCACATATCTTAAGTTTTTTCTTGGTCCTATTGAGTTTGGGATAACAAGGTTTGACTGTACTATAGTTATTCAAATGTCAACACAATGATGGAGAACATAAAATTGCTAATGTTGATCAGAAGATAATTTAGTTTACTGCTACCAGATACTATGTTGCACTGGGAAGATATAAACAGGTCCAGCACAATTACCCTGATAAAGGTATATAGCTTGATAAAGCTATATACCTTTATCAAGGTATTTCAAATACCTTGATCAAGGTATTTTATGCAATGAAAATTCAAAAAAATTCTTAAAGAATTAAATACTTAAAGTTGAGTTCTGAATTGTTGTCAGTAAATTCACCCATGCATGTAAAGTACTCAAACACAAAAAAATCAGTATAAAAACGTGTCGTGTGAGGAGACATTATTTTATGCTTTCTTTTTGATACCAGAGTGCTTTTCATGCATGAGTGGACACACTGACAACAACCCAGAACTCGACTTTCAGTATTTGATTTTTTAAGAGTTTTTTTGAATTTTCATGACACAAAATACCTTGATCAAGGTATTTGTAATACTTTGATAAAGCTATATAGCTTTATCAAGCTATATACCTTTATCAGGGTATTGTGCTAGACCTGATGAAAGGCATATTTTTTTTCTCCACATTTCAAAGGCCATTAACCAAGAAGGACAAATGTGAGAAATGTATCAACTTAAAAGACTGCAAAATTAATGTGATAAAATGGTTGACATACATCTGAGGCAAACATTTTGCTGGTGGACAGAGACACAGGTGATACCCAGACCCACAAATGTACTGGCAAACTGTTTATTACCACTGTCTTCTATGCTGATTTATCTACACAACCATATTTTGCATTTTCTTGTCTTACTTTTCTTTTATCTTTATAAAACAGCGTCAAAATTCTGCTCGCTGAGTGGAAAAGCTGAATCAACCATGAAATGGTACATGTATGATCAATTCATTATGTGCTTATCCCGAAAGAAGTGTCTGTGTGTGAAAGTCATAGGGTAGGGTGGTGTAATTTCAACCACCTGGTTAATTTTGACCGTTCAAAAATACATTAGTATATTTTGTTTATGGCGTATAATTGTGTATGAACATTTATATTATGCAGAAAGAAAACATATTTTTAATATATTGTGTCCAAAATAATTTTGTTTCCATGAGCGTTATTAAGATCGTTATTGGATATTTACATCAAAGAATAGGCTTTATGACCCGAAAAATTACAGACGAGTATATTTTTGTCACTACGGCGAAATATCACAATCAGAAAAATCTGGCATGGAAAGACAATTAATCAATGGATATCCCTAAGTAACATTTACCAAATATTATTTTGAAAATGAAATTTATACACCTTTAATTTATAGTATCTAGTTTTTACAAATTAAATTGAAAATTAGCTGAACAGAAATCGGCCGAAGTTATCCCTACATGAATACAGCGTCAGGGGTAACTTCGACCGATGTAAAATGACGCAATTTACTATCTGTCACCAGAAAGAATTCATGACCGTCCGGAAAAAAATATTAAGAAAAGAATAATGTACATTAATACCTGGTAGAAACTAGTACTTCAATAGTGAAAAATCATTTGTTTTATTTACGTGCGGTTTAGATGCCTGTACATGTACATTTATAGCATGCCTTAACCACTTGGCATATCTGAGTTATAGACATATCCGGTGCACTCGATGTCTTCGAATAAGGTACATTTTGAAAATTGTCATTTTTTTGGTCAGTATTTTTACTCGATATTTTATGATGTACAACAGAAATATTCAAATTAATATTTTTTAACTATATTAGAGCTGACGCCAATTATTTCCTTTGTATTGGCTCATCGGTCGAAAATACCCTGTGTGCGGTCGAAATTACCCAACACACATATCTTGTAAATCGAACGCATTTATTTCATATTATGACCAAAAATATATACAAAATCAATGTAATCTGAAAGATAAAAGGTATTTCGAAGGTAAAAAGATCCAGTAAAAGTTGTAGCATAACATAACAGTGACATACTTTAAAAAATCTCAAGTACATAAAAATAATCGGTCGAAATTGCACCACCCTACCCTATAGAAAACGCTCAGAAGCCAGTTCAACAGAAAATTTCTTGGTAGGAACATGTACGCTATTGTCTTTAGCTAATCTCAACATAAAAAAATCACGAAAAGGAGATGAAAACAGAAAAGTTGACTCACTCGACAACTTGGCGTCTAAAATTCATGTAGGAAATGTGTAAAGGCCAGTACAACACAAAATTTCTTGGTAGGAAAATGTAATTCCGGGAGAAGGCGAAGTTTTGATATAAGAAAAAAAAATGATTATTTAAGTAAACAGTGACAAAATAATAATAAAATAAATAAAGATGAATAAATAAATTTATAAGTAATAAATGAATTTAAAGGGGTAGGGACAGAAATATGCTGCAGGCACGTAGCATCGTTTTTGAAAGTGGGGGGGGGGG
>PRKT01000561.1:214947-242695 GCA_003671525.1 Saccostrea glomerata | reverse complement strand
TTATTAACTCTGTCTAACTCACCAACAAACCCGCACACACGACTAGGTTCCTATATCAACTCCGTTGCGAGGGAATAAAAAGGGATCCGATGCAGCCAACTAACACATTTTATACACACCTTTTTGAAAAAGCTTAATTCTAATTCATTTGCTGTGTGGCTTTTTAAAAAAAAAATCAAAGAAGAAAGACCTAGAGACCTATCAAAGTTGGTTTAAGGTTTATGCATGTGTGTTTTTTTGACTCCGTAAGATTAGGCCATTCCCATTTTTTTTAATGCTTAGCGTCCACCAAGAAATAAGAAAACATATTAGAATAACACTGCATGCTCAACAGAAAAAAAAAATATGAATTACGTATATATTGATCACTGATCAGGTCAATCCCTAGATATGTAGATGTAATGATATGAAACTGCTCTCTTTTCAACGTTTTGATAAATAACTGTCACAGTCGTATCCCATCATTTTCATTTCCATCAACATTGGTAAAAGATCGTAAAGGAAAGGGAAAAGATTGACTACAACAAACAAAATAAACAGAACATACAATGCTATACATTATATAAATGTGACTGAAATGGTGCACTATTCAACTGATTGAAAATACTGATTACAAAAATTACACATACTTTATGTCATAAACTAGTAATGAATGATGGTATTAAATGATATAAGTGAATAGAAATTTTTAAATGATATTGTTACAGGTCAATATAATGAATCACGTGACCTTCCAGGTCAATATAAGGAATTAATGCAGGTCAATACAAATGTATATTAAATTATTCGTTTTTCATTTTTCCTGTTACAGTGTGTTTTTGTTGAAATTTCTCGATTAGAAACGTAAAATTAAAGCAAAAACAGACTTGTAGGAGTTTGCAATCTTTTTATCATGTAATAAAACAGTTATTGCTGCTTTTTGAGGTCAATACGATGATTTAGCCACCTTCGAAGTACAAAATTCACTTCGCACGTCGTGCTCAGAAAATATTGTACTCCTCAGTTAAATCCCCTTATTGACCTCAAAAACAGCAATAATTGTATAATATATAACGACGTAGGTAATATTCTTCCTGTGCAGCGAAAGACATCTTTGCCGATTTCTATCCTGCGTTTAGAAACGTTTAGAAGTATTGCAGAATGTCGTTAAATGTAATCAAATACGACATACATCTATTAAATGCATTTCATTCAATTTTTGGTTGTTTGAATAAAGCTTTGAAAACGATTTAAGCGGAACTTCATGTATTACAGAATATTTATAGATCTGCAATTTATTTTCTCAACAACTCAATGGCAACTTAAAGTCGCCGTACAACCTACTACTCTGTAAAATAAATCTGCGAAGTTTTAGTTCTACTTTTTGACCTGGAATACTGTTAATGTGTAAAACAGAGTTGAAGAAAGTGTTATTGTCTTAAAGTTTCAATGGTCAGTTCATCTGAAATACTGTTTGGAGCTGTAATGAAAAAGGAATGTTTTCATTTTGAAGAAGGAGACACTTTTATAAATCACGGATCTTATGGTGCAGTTCCATTGAAAATACGAGAAAAACAGAAACAGTGAGTACATGTAAAATTTTAAATGGAAAGCAAACAAATTTTATATACTGTAGAGGTACTTTTTTTCCACGGGGTCATAATTCCGCAGAATCTCTATTTCTACTCAATCCTCTGGTAGAAAAGTACCCGGACACCTTAAGGCTGTTCTTATATGCCTTACATTGTTTTAAGTTTGCGGAAAATTTGTTACTGCGAACATAGCGCAAATAAATACTACGTGACAAAAACTACTTCTACAGTACCCAATTAACCTGCTTTCAATGAAAATGGGGGGTACTGGTATCAGTCTTTCTGTCCATCCTTCCCAACGTCCATCCGTCTGTCTGCCTGTCATTCTATCTTTAACACCTTCGTTTCCGGACACAGGCACTTGTTTCTGTAATAACTTTTTGACCCATAGTATAATAATGTTATTTTTATACTATGGGTCAAAAAGTTATTACAGAAACAAGTGCCTGTGTTTCCGGACGATATATATCAAAACGCCTTAAAGCTTTTGCAATTAAATTGTATACCCCGGTATGATGACAAATGTAAATCCATCAAGATTCGGATTAATTAAATTATTTGCTCGTAAAACAATTTTAAAGTGTAAACAGTGTCATGAAATCCATGGAGTGGAAAAAGGGTGACGGAATCCTAACGACTGTGTTTACCTTTAGAGGGGTTGCGAATGTCCATCAAAGAGTGGCCGAAATTTCATCGGGTGAGTTGATAAATGATTCGACTTAAACTGAGTCTTGTCTGCTTAATGGCTGTGTGATGCGTACAGTGTGTGTCTGTGCTTGTCACTCTCGCTTTAAGCTCCACCTCTGGCTAGCAGTTTGCTTTGAAAGAGTTAGAAAAATATGTAAGTCTTCTCTGCCAGGTATAGCCTCTCCGCAGTTAGACCCATGTGGCCCAGATATGGGATCTTCCTCGAGGTAGCAGATGGAAATTGGGTACCTTGCGATCCCAAGCAGAACCACAGGGTCTTGAAGGAGACTAGGTCCCTAAATGCATGGCCCACCGGCGTGTGGATATGCCTTGATGCCTGCAATCCCAGCCATGGATCAAATAGCCGCACTGCTTAGTGTGAAGGCTGGGAAAAGTGAAAGGCTTAATCCAGACAGAAAATCCGTGTAGATGAGCACGAAAGCAAGGGAACGCAATCATATAAGGGAAGGACACCCCTGAAAGAAAAACCACCTACCCTCCGAGTCCAGAGAGTTATGCTTAGGGCCAGCAACGCTAACATGTCAAACAATGCAGCTACAGAAATCTTAACCAGAGAACAAAGTGATGGAAGAAAGATTGATACCACTAAGGATACTGATAGTATGACGGGTGAATCCCCCACACTGATAGGAGATGTCCTTCGACCAAAAATAACACGTAGAGTTGACTGCTGGAACGTGCGGACCCTCTACCAAACAGGAAAACTAGCACAAGTGGTGAAGGAATGGAGCATTACAAGATCGAGCTTCTTGGAGTAAGTGAAACTAGATGAACATGCAAGGGATCAAAACAACTAGTGTCAGGACATCAAATACTTTACTCTGGAAGAACTGACGAACATCATAGCAGAGGAGTAGCAATGATCACAACAAAAGAAGTTTATAGAAGTCTATTAGAATGGAAGCCTGTGAATGAACAGATCATAACAGCAAGATTCAACTCAGCCTTTGCAAAACTTACTGTAGTGGTATGCTATGCACCAACAGATGACGCAGAAGATGACGAGAAAGTCTCCTTTACGACAGCTTACAAGAGATAGTAAACAATACACTATCTCACGATGTCCAGCTTACTAGTATCTTGGGAGACTTAAATGCAAAAGCAGGGAAAAGTAACCAAGGAAAAGAAAGCATAATGGGTAAGCAAGGCTTAGGAGAATGTAACGCAATGGAGAGAGGCTGTGCACTTTCTGCCATGAAAACAACTTAATCATTGGTGGGACTATATCTAAACACAAAGATATCCATAAGACAACATGGAACTCACCAGATGGTCATACGAAAAACCAAATTGACCATGTCATCATTAACAGTAGATGGAAAAGTAGCCTCTTGGATGTGGTTGCAAAACAAGGAGCAGACGTGGGAAGTGACCACTCATTAGTATTGGCTAAAGTCAAGTTGAAGCTAAGAAATCAAGGAAAAAGATAAATGGCCGCCTCCTATTAACATTCAAAAGCTTAGAGATGCGAAAGTTATGAGATCTTTTCAATTAAAAGTGCAGAACAAGTTTGCGGCTTTCGTGGAACAACCAGATGAAATTGATATGGAAACATTTAATGAGGTACTGTTCGAAAATGCGCAGCAAATACTTTGCCCAAGAAATAGGAAAAAAAGAGGAATGGATCTCGGAGAATACATGGAAAATAGTAAAGCAACGTAAAGTAAAGAAAAAGAAAATCCTGTCCACGAAATCAAAGTGACAAAAAATCAGCTGGAAGCAGAATATCGGACTTTAGACAAAGAAGTTAAGAAAAATGCAAGAGTAAACATGAAAGCATACTCTGAAAAACTAGCTAATGAAGCAGAACAAGCACATTCTATACAAGATATGCAAATCCTCTATCGAATCACCAAAACATTAGTAGGTAAATTTCAGACAGCAGATTTACCAGTAAGAGACAAAAAAGGAAATGTGTCATCAAAAGAAGAAGAAATACAGAAACGATGGAAAGAACATTTTGAGGAAGTGTTCAATATAAATGATACGAGAAATGAGGTCCTGATAACACCAGCCATCAACACACTGGATATTAATGCAGATCCACCCAGTTAGAAGAGGTGAAAAGGCAATAAGGAAATTGAAAAATGGAAAGGCTGCCGACATTGACCAGATAAATTCAGAACTCCTCAAGGCCGAAGAATATTGGACACCTACCATCTTGACAAATATTCTACAGAACCTATGGGAATCAGAGGAGACACCAACCTTCTAGAGAACAGGCCTTATAGTAAAATTTCCCAAAAAGGAGACCTATCCAACTGCAACAACTATAGAGAGATAATAATGCAGAGTGATATTGAACAGAATCACAGAGTTTTAGAAAGGGAAGATCATATGCCGATCAGATATTCACTCTTAGGCAAATATTAGAGCAATGAATGGAACTCTCCACTTTACATAAACTCTATCGACTTCACAAAAGCTTTTGACAGTGTTAATCGCCTAGCCTTAGAAAAAATTCTCAGTCATTATGGGATCCCAGATAAAATAATCTCCATCATTAAGATGTTGTACACAGATACAAATGCCAGAGTTATCTGTGGATCAAACTTATCAAAAGAGTTCAAATTGAAGACTGGAGTAAAACAAAGGTGTCTGCTCTCCCCTCTTCTCTTTACATTCTGCATTGACTGGATCATGCGAAAACCACCAAGAATAAGCGGACGGGAATTACTTGGGCTATGACAGAGATTCTAGAAGACCCAGCTTTTGCAGACGACATAGCACTGCTATCACACCGACATGCAAGAAAAACCCAACCAGCTAGCAGAATAGCAAGGAAGATTGGCCTAAAATAACAACACCAAGACCAAGATCATGCAGGTCAATACTAAATCAGAGGAGCCCATCACCTTTTATTATGAAAAAATAGAAGTCTCAGAAATTGTCTATCTAGGAAGCAAGATCACAACAGATTGGAACTCAGAGGTAGATGTACTATCTCGAATTTCTAAAGCCACAGGAGCGTATGTTGCACTAAGAAACATCTGGAGGTCAGCAAAGATCAGCATAAACACCAAAATAAGGATCTTCAAGAGCAACGAGATTATAGGGTCCTCCTATATGGTGCTGAAGCATTGAAAGTAAAAAAAACCATTTCAAACAAGCTAGATACCTTCCATACACGTTGCTTTCGCAGAATACTAAGTATTTTCTGGCCTAATACCATCTCAAATGAAGAGCTGTACAAAAAAACCAACACCACCCCTTTATCTCAAGTTATAAAGAAAAGAAAATGGCTGTGGAAAGGACATGTTGTAGAATGCACCAAACTTCCATCCTAAGGGTTGCATTGAGATGTACACCATCTGGCAAGAGAAAGAAAGGAAGACCAAAAGAAACATGAAGAAGATCTGTGGAGAAAGAGATGGGAAAGAACAACTGGACATGGGACAGATCCAGAGATGGACACAGGATAGGGCAGCATGGAAGTCTCTGGTGACGGCCTTATGTGCTAACCAGCACGAAGAGGATTAAGTAAGTAAGTAAAATGAGTCTTAATGTCCCCTGCTCTTTTTATGATGTTATATTTGATTTTTTTGTTTTACCGTAGGTCTACACATACATCAATTTGATATAAGGTTCCCCATCAGAGATGAGCAAGAAGTTGTAAAGAGTATGACCGAACAACTTGACAAACACCCACAAGTCCGGCTGGTTTTGTTAGGTAGGCCCTGTTTTACACTTTTCATACTCTAGTTTAATAATCCAGCATAATCACAGACATTTGTTGTTGATTTTTCCCCAGACCATATCACCAGCCACACGGCGCTAGTATTCCCCCTGAAGAAGATGATAGAAGAGTGTAGGAAAAGGGAAGTTTTAGTTTTGATAGACGGTGCGCATGCCCCAGGCCAAGTAGAACTAAATTTGGAAGATCTGCAGCCTGATTTCTATACAGGGAACTTCCACAAGTGGTTATACGCACCTCGTGGATGTGCAATACTCTGGATCTCAAAGAAGCACCACCTCTGGTGTACACCACTTGTGACGTCATTAATGTATAAAAAGAATATTTAGTTGGAATATTTTGACCAGGGAACACGCGATAATATACCATTTTTTTAGTACCAGATGTGCTGGATTTCTACAGGCAGATTGGAGGAATGGTAAATTAAATAAAATGCAATTTGGCGACGATAAATTTGATAGTCATTCAATTACTGTATAAACATACTTTTTTCAACGGGGTAAAATTTCCGCGGATCCACAATCTTTGTGCAATCTGTGTGTAGAAAATTTCGCGGATTTCTTTAATCGCCACTGTCTTTCTTGCCTGCACTTTGCTTAAAAAACCAGTAAATGCGTACATAGCATATTAAAATTCAACTCATAAAAAGTATTAGTCTATAGCATCTCTTTAAAATGAAATCATGAAACATTGTTTTTGGTAGGAAAAGGTACACTGACCCTCTTCTGGAGAAGGCGTGTTCCCTGATAGCAGAACGACTGGGGACCACGACACCCGACATACCGAAATCAATGGCGGCTCCCAACATGAGATTGATCTTATTACCAGAATATAGAGATTATACAGCAGAGACAGAAGTTAGCATTCAATTACCCTCCGCTCTTCAAGTGGTATATAATTGGTACATGTCACACGAGATATGCAGTGATAGGGTGTCTGTCCTTCCGTACCACTTGAGGTAGCAATCTCTTATCCGCAACTGCTTCTATACCAGTGAATAAAATATAATGAGACTATTACAATGTATGCATCTTGTATGTTGCAACCACTATTGAAATAACGACCACTATTGAAATAATTATTCAACCAGTAGTGGTTGAGAGTCCATTTTAAAACCAAGAATTATTTCAATAATGGTTGAGGGCAAACACAGATTGTAACCTCTATTGAAATAACGTTCACTATTGAATTATCTATCTAAGTAGTGGTTGAGAGTGCATTAAACTTTTAAACCCAACACAGGATCCAACCACTATTGAAATTACTTTCACTACTGAAACTTGATTTCAACAGAAGTTTCGAATGCATTTCAAAACCTAAACCTTGTTGCAACTACTATTGAAAGAAAGACTTAGATAAAGATTGAAATAATGGTTTCAATAGTAATTAAAATAATGATTTTCATAGTTACTGTTCAGTGATTTCAATACCAGAACAATACATTGCAAGCCTCTTTGAAATTACCCCACTATTGAAAAAATTATAAGGATAACTTTTTAATCAAAATCCCTTTTCATACACGGACATCTTTGATTTGACTGACGTACCTAAAATTCACACAGAGTATGCAAATCTTATATGCAAGGTTCTACTGAATCTGGCCGACTCGGCGAAAATCAAGTCAATAAATCCAAATATGCAAGTTTAAGTAATTTTGTTAATATATGATGTTCAACATTGCCATTGTTTTTGAAAGGAAAGAATCAAAAATACAGTTGTAGAAATTATTATATCTTCATCATAAAGAAGAAAGAAGACTGATATCTATGTGTACACATGCACATGCTGATGAAGATATAATTATGGTTATTGTTTTTAATGCTAAAGAATATAGAATAGAACTTAATTCTTGCTTATTTTGATTGGCTTTCCTAAGCTTCAAATACGGATAGCAAATCAAACGTCTACTCATTACTAGATTAGTTCAATCACAGATATCCATGTACGAGTATTAATAGTATTTCTAGATTGAAATTAGAACATAAAATTACATATATTTCAAACTCAGTAAATCAAATATGTTGGAAAGATATTGTAGAATTTATCCCCCATACATTTTTTTCAATCGTGTTTATTGAATACGGCTTTAAATGATATCTTGGTTGTGAAATCATTGTCAGCAACAAATATTTACATTTGCAAATGTATGTTCATATTTTAAACTATTTGAACGTAATTTGATCAGCTGACCAACACGTTTTACATCCCAATGAAACTAAAACAAGAGGCCCATGGGCCACATCGCTCACCTGAGCACTGTGGCTTGGAAAAGGTAGAAAATTGGTTTACTATTGAAAAATTTTAATCCAAAAGAAGTCCCATGACCAATCATGGCTTTACTATTCTTGAGAAGATGATTTTTAAAGAATTTTTCTATATATTTCCATGTAAAACTTTGGTCGGCCATTGTGGCCCCGCCCTACCCTCGGCTGTCATGATTTGAACAAACTTGAATCTACACTATCTGAGGATGCTTCCATATAAATATGACCAATCATGGCTTTGTTATTCTTGAGAAGATGATGTTTCAAGAATTTTCCTATATATTTCTATGTAAAACTTTGGTCGGCCATTGTGGCCCCGCCCTACCCCCGGGGGTCATGATTTGAACAAACTTGAATCTACACTACCTGAGGATAATTCCACATGAGTTTCATCTTTCCTAGCCCAGTGGACCTTGAGAAGAAGATTTTTAAAGATTTTTCCTATATATTCCTATTTAAAACTTTGATCGGCTATTTTGGCCCCACCCTACCCCCGGGGGTCATGATTTGAACAAATTTGAATCTACACTACCTGAGGATGATTCCACATGAGTTTCATCTTTCCTGGCCCAGTGGTTTTTGAGAAGAAGATTTTTAAAAATGCCAATAATTTTTCACTAATTCATAATTATCTCCCCTTGGAAAAGGGCGTGGCCCTTCATTTGAACAAACTTGAATCCCCTTCACCCAAGGATGCTTTGTGGCAAGTTTGGTTGAAATTGGCCCATCGGTTCTTGAGAAGAAGTCGAAAATGTGAAAAGTTTACGGACAGACAGACAGACAGACAGACGCCGGACAAAATGTGATCAGAAAAGCTCACTTGAGCCTTCGGCTCAGGTGAGCTAAAAAGATACCTTATTTCTTACATAAAATCACTATTTCAACCACTATTGAAATCCTTATTTCAATCGCTGTTGAAATCTTTATTACAAAGATGAACATTATATTAATTGAGGTTGCAACCTGGTTAATGTATTGAAATGCATTCAAAACTTCTACTGAAACATTGTTTCACTCGTAATCGTTATTTCGACAGTTGTTTTCCTTCTTAAAGTGCACTATCAACCACTATTCAATTTTTTCAGTAGTGATCGTTATTTCAAAAGGGGTTTGCAACACTCGAATTTTCTTTTTGATCAGGCATATTTTGGTTTCTCGTTGTAAAATATGGATGTTATCATTCTTTCTGTAATATGGAAGATATCCATCTCTTATCCGCAATTCCTTCTATATATATAACTGAATAGAATTCATTTCACAGAATCTTTATTAAGAAGTGCCATTGTGCACCTCCTATTTTACTTTTTCACTCATGGTAGTGGTGGTGGTTGGGGATGTATCATTAATTGTGAGGTCAATGTTCACAGTATATCTAATTCATATAAACTCCTCAGATTGAACTTGTAATATGGGGGGAGGGGCAGCACAACCAAACGTTTTCAGTTTGATTTTGCATTACCAAGCAAAAAATCATTGGCAGTTAAGGGAAAATAAGGCATCTAAAGTAATCATTGATGTGCTATCTCTTGTTCATAATTGGTATTTTTATGGTATACTTTATATGAAGGATATGGAGATAACGAACAGTATTCAATATCAAAGTCCATAAAACAATACAAAATAGGAGCAGAGCAAATACGGACCTCTAAACCATCAGAGGTGGGATCAGGTGCCATGGAGGAGTGAGCATCTCCTTCTGACCGGTCACATCCGCCGTGTGCTCCTTGTCATGATCGGTAAATAACGGAAAAATCTGTCGTCAATTCAGTGTATTATAAAATAATGGACAAACAATTCGTAAGAAAAAACGTCAGTCAGCATTCGACTCAATGCTAAATTGTATTTGCTGACAATGACATTGTATCGACCAAAGAACTTATGAAATGATGACTTTAAACGAGACCACTGATAACTGTTTCATCATTTGTTTGTCAATAACTTACCTCGTTTTAGAAATTGTTCATACGTAGAGAATGCTCTTGCGTATCGAATCAATTGAGATATGTAAAAGCCGTATGTAGGTTATGAAGGTATATTGCTGCATAAGTAAGGGAAATTAACACGTTCGTCATAGAGCTTGGTTGTTAGATTACCATTAACGTAAAATATCCAAGTAAGAAACAGATGTGTTAGACTTTGTGGTATCTTTTATCTCAAGCTCACCAGGATATATCGTATCGACATTGATAGGAATGGAAATAATCATTGTTAATTGACAATTTGTAGTCGTTAAAACTAGGGGCGCCACCCCCTTGTCCCTCCGCCGGTTCCTACGGCAGTGCAGATGTTGCTAAGGGGATAAATCACTTTACCTTAATCACAATTTACTTAATAAAGTATTTATGAAATGTTTTCTTTTTTTAGGAAGGGGTGATGTTTAAAGACTTAATGACCAAATATAGAATTAACTGTGCAATATTCCCAGCACAGGGTCAACTCTATCTTAGATTATCAGCGAACATTTACAATGAACTCTCTGATTATGTAAAAATAGCAGATGTACTGGAAAATTTACCCAGAAGATGAGTATGGGCAATAGATGTTCTATAATGCTTTGTTCTTCCAAGTACCATTTTGAACTGTGAATGTGGAAATATGTCTTTGTAACTTGGCAGATGTCTTGAAATAAGCTACATACTGAAAATGTGAACTTTTGATGTTGAATATACTTTTGATATTGCTCTTGTTGTTTGTTGGGCCCATCCATTTAGTATACAGCCATGCCCATAAACACCACATTAAAGACTTGTGTATTGTACTATTGTTATTTTTGTATTTACTGCCACCCAGTAAATTCAAAAAATTACAATATCACAGTATTCTCATTTTCTCTTGTTTTTTCGCTGCATTGTTCTGAGATAAAGATATTGTGTTAGAGTTGATAAAACATTAATATTCAAAATATCGTCATTTATATACTAGTATTCGAAAATTTGTGATTCATATTCTTTTTTGTGATTTTATTTGAAAACGCATGATTATCATTATTTTTTTTTTTTTACAATATTGTTATTCATATGCGAAATATTATGATTTGTATTCAAAAAAGCTGTTACTTCATAGTTTACAACTTGTTATTTGTCTGCAAGAATTTATCTTGACAATGTCTAATTTATTTGTCTTGTGACCCATTGCCAAAATGAGATTTATATTCGAGAAGTTGTTATCAAAAGTCTAAAACTTGTTATTCGTGTGCAAAACCTTGCAATTGTATGCGAAAAACTGATGTTTCTTATTTAGATAGGGTTTTTTTTTAGGGAAAAATAAGTAACGCCAGGTGCCTGTGTGTTTAGACGTATAGTTCAAATTGTTCACCTACACTGAAGTCTAGTCTGCAGAGATTATGAACGTGTAACACAACATGTTCATGATCTTTGATCGTATAAGTGTATCTGAAAATGACATTCTTTATGCGTTCTAATAAAGATAAAAATTGGAAACACTTGTAGCTTCAGAAATGAATACTTGATTTAACTTTGAAAAAAAAATGTTTATGAAAAGCCAGTAAAATTCAGGCACATCAATTTTCATTTTCCGTGATTACATCACCTAGAGATGGGTTAAGAATGACATGTCTTGATGAATTATATATATATTTTTTTATGAATAAAACAATTTATTTGAAAGAATGAAATTTTGAAGAAAAGAACTTCTTAGATAGATCTAGGAATGGGATAATTAAAAAGTAAATTGTAATTGTGCATAATTTATTACGATTTTCAAGATATTGGAAATATATTTTTTTTATCAATTACAGTGTATAAGTAATTCTAATTGAACTATACATTTCAGATATCATTAGAATAGATTTGGTGTACAGATAACTTATTATCCTTATGCAGATGCGCAAGCTAAGAAGGTTGACGATAGGAAAGCTGACGTCATCATGTTTATTAGGTTACCAACAACGTTTTTATGCTCCCGCAAACGAAGTTTCGTGGGTATATAGTTTTTGCCCTGTCCGTGCGTCTGTCTGTGTCTGTCTGTCTTTGTCCGCAAAAACTTCAACCTTACCCATAACTTTTTATTTAATTGAATTAAACCACTCCTTGAATATATCATTTTACAGTACTCCTGAAAGATATGCTTGTTAGAACATTTACAGAAATTCGTTTTGTATCTTTGTTAGTAAGGAATTTTATGCAGTTTAGGAATTCCATCATATGTGTGGTAATTTAAATTCAATTTGATCAGTTGATTGTTGAGAATATTAGAGACTGAAGTTTGATTTTGAAGGAAGATTGATTGTTGTTTAACATCCCTCTCGAGAATGTTTCACTCATATGGAGACACCACCACTTGCCGTTGGAGAGCTACAAATTTTGTCCTTTTCTCGGCAATTAGGATCATTGAGCAGTGAGGGATCATTTTCGTGCCAGCACCGACTGATACACGGAACCACGGTTCATATGGTCTCATCCGAAGGACCGTTTTGAAGGAAGAGACCTCAAAGTATATTACTTACAGAAGTAAATTCAAACTCCTCTAAAATACAGTTCAGACAAAGGCATCGCAAGGTGGAGCATCTCTTCAACATCGATCCAGATGTATAATATATCACGCGTCGCACAGAACTAACTCACTCACCCACAAACAAGCACACGATTGCGTTACTATATCCCCTCTAACTCCATTACGAGGGGATGAAAATTAAAAGTTGGCAAAAGAATTGTACTAATTATTTAGCTTGGCACATGTACGTAATTGACCTCTTCCCTTAATTGACAATTGCACAATTAATCGGAAAGAAAAAGATACAGCTTGAGGTATTTTGAAATGACCTTGAAACTACTATAGTACCCCTAGCTAGCTACAGCTTTGAATAAGTCATTTTGATATCTATTTTAACCAGATATGAACTTGTTCTGTTGAATTCCTTTAGTTCCGATCTAATTATGCATGATAATATAACAGAGAGAGAAAAAAATATGTACAGGCATTTTTTAAGAAATAAAATAATTTATCTAAAGGAACAACAAAATTAAATTTCAACAAGCAATATCATGAATAATACTTCAAGCATTTACCAGATATAAAATAATTTCTATTTTGAAAACTTTTTTAAAAATACGTGTACATGTACTTTATCGAAACTTCTCCTTTGACCCAAAAGTGAGTCAAGGATTGTATTATCTAGCTGATTAGAAAACAATAGTTCATCGACTTTGGGCACAATACACCTCAAGACATACATACTTGAAAAATTGTAAGTAAGATGTATTCCATACAATTACTAGAATTTCTTATTTTAGTAATCCTTCGCAAATGTCGTCTGAATATTTGAGTACTAGTATTTCTTAAGAAAAGTATGATTATATTCAACGGGGGCATAAGACCTAGGGGTAAAACCTTTGTCACTTAAGGTATTCACTTAAATCATTATTTCATTAACTATCCGAAATTCTATCAGTCTGGTCTTCCACGTGGCGCAGTAGATAAAGCGTCTACTCCCGAGTCGCGTAGTAAGGAGTTGAATTTTACGTCGCGGGTTCGAATCCCACTGTGGGACGTGGAGACCGGTCCTTCGGATGAGACCGTATAAACCAAGGTCCTGTGTCGCAGTAGGTGCTGGCACGAAAAAGATCTCTAACTGCTCAATCTTCTCAGAATGCAATGGACTTATCAGCCATAGAATTTGGGGCTACCATGAAAAAAAAGGTTTTCATTTTGAGGATGGTTTTACCTTAAATTTATAAACCATGGTTCCTATGGCGCGGTCCCTTTGCAAATACTTGAAAAACAAAAACAGTAAGTATTATAGACTGTATAATTGAATGTGACTTTCACAGTGTGAATTTTTAGCTCACATGAGCTGGAAGCTATCATTTTACCCAAGCTTGAAAAGCGGGAGGGTATATACGTACTGATCCATTTTTCGCAACACCTCGATCTTACACCACTGATAAAAGTTTATGATACTTTCAACAAGTTTTTTTTTTACATATTGCCATTGTGCATCTCTTATTTCACTTTTGGATGGGAAATATTTCGGGTTCCCCAAAGCAAAACATGGCCTTTGCCAATTTTCCTATAATATTGAAGGGTACCCATCTCTTATCCGCAACTTCTCCTACACCACTGAATACAATTTAATAATACTTTCAAAGATTCTTTATACTATAATGCCATTGTGCACCTCCTATTTTACTTTTTGATATGACACTTAATCATTTAGTGAGCTCATTGCTCACAGTAACTCTAGTTTTGAGTAAAGCACTGTAATAGTTTCTTTTAATGTTGCATTATGCATATAGGAGTAAATAAATGTGATTCTATACAATACGTTTTTATTTTTATGTAACAATCAAAGTAATGAACTGATAATATTATTTATAAAAATGATAGCTTAATAAACCATTAACTTGATAGCTTAAAGTTTGATATAATTATGTACAATATTCTGGGGCAGAAAAAGAATCGCATTAATCACTTAGATATTTGTACACTATCAGTTTTTTGGTAGGCCATGGTCCCACATAGATATTGTTCCCACCATTTACACACATACTAGGAGGATAGTGAAGCCTTTGATGTCGTGTGAATAAAAGAGACAAGAATTGGCCGTCCTGATCAAGGAGGTGAACAGTGCTATCATGATCATCACACACCAGGATGTGACCGAGGACATCAGTACAGATTCCAAAGGGAGTGAACCATGACTTTTGACCTGTGTAGGAGAACCTGTGTTGGCCTGATTTTTTCACCACCACTACTTTACTCAAGTCTGATGTACAGATATCGCCATTTATATTTTCTGTGATGTAGTGTGGTGTTATAAACAGTTTCCGACCTTTGTTATTCTTCTGAATGTTCTGTAGTTCTCTTCCTGTCTTGTTGTACCTAGTGACTTTACTTTCCCTTTTATTTTTACTCAATTTTAGCAGTCCTTTATTCTGTGTAAGTTTCACCATCCCCACCAGTAAGTCCCCGTTGATGTGGGAGGAGTGTATGCCGAGTGGTATCCAGTCTCCAGTTTTAATGAATTCAGAGATCTTATTATCCTGTGTTATCCTATTGACGACTTTCTTGATTCGGTCTGTAAAGATCAGATCCCCGTCCTGTGTGACTGTGTGGTAACCTCGAGATCCACTGGTTTCTATCTTCTGTTTCTCATTCCCCTGTAGATCTATTTGGACAAGATTACCCTTGTTGTCACTGATCCAGAGTCTGTCTGATTGATCTTGTGATACATGTCGTACATTATAAATTATACACGGTACATTGAGCTCCCGAACCTTGGTGACAGAGGCAGAAAGAGAAGTTGTTTGTTTCTTGTCAGATTTCTTCTTGTCTTCTTTCATCTGTTCATGTGTAGTTTTCATTGCTGTATTGTAGACACTTTCAATGAGCCTTATTTTTCTCTGCTCTGCTATAGCGTTGGGGACATGTATTTTACCAAGTAATTTGGTGACATCGCTTTTGCTGTATTGACCAGCAGTGAATTCTGGTGCGACTGGTTTTGTTGTCTCCGGTATGGATCGGATCGTTGGTTTCTTCTTAGACATTAATTTCTGGGGTTCTGTAGAGGACAGGCATCTGTGGAGTTTTTTGACAAGGTTATTAAGATAAGTGATGTAATCATCCATGTTCTTGTCTTGGTTATTTAAGTCTTCTAATAGTGAATGCTCTATCTGGTCTAACTGCTTCATGTTCTCAGATATAACTGCGTCCACCAGACTTTTCAGGGACTCACCTTCAGTCTTCATGGATGTTCTGATGTTGTCCGCAATGTTTTTGATTTCTGAAGAATCTTTTTTAATTTCTTTCTGTAAGTCTTGTGATATAGGGAGAAAGTACTCCTGAATTTTGGAGATTTCCTCTTGAAATTCTGCATATTTATCTGCATAAATTGTTTCAAGATCAGTAAAAACATGCCCCAGATGAATTTGCTGTGTGGCACATTTAGAGCATATTGAAACCTGGCATTCTTCACAGAGCAAGTCCACATCTTTAGTGGGGTGGATCTCGCATTTCTCCACAGGAAGTTGTGGTTTGCGTTGGTGGTAAAGGACCACCTCATGGTTTTTGCTCTCTGGACTTTTCAGATGTTCCTGACTGCATTGTTTGCAGAATCTTTGATGACAAGGATTGCAGTAGAACTCACAATTTCTTTCACATTCTTCAATGCCGCATTCTAAAAAGTGCTGGGCTCTGAGGGGAATATCCATTTTAGATAATGCCACCTGGGATTAATGAAAATTAAAATGAATGAATTCTATGTAACATGAGTAAGATATCGGTATAAACGTATATTTCAATTCCGTATTCACATCTTCATACACAATATTTGATTTAAGTGGTCTATGATCGGTAGAAAAACACAAATCGGTACTCCGTTTAAAAATATATTAACGGTCCGAAACTTGGTATTTCTACACGATCTGGTTGTCGGCGTGGACAGTGCAAGGTCCAGTTTCCAACTGAAGATCTTGTATAAAACAACCAATTTATAACAACAATGAAATAGACAATTAAAATGACGAGGTACTCTAAACGGAAGGACATAAGAGACATAATTGATATAATTGAATAATAATTAAAATGTTTACAGGTACAGGTGGCATCAAATGTCTCGCGGTCAAGGTCTATAATTATTTCATTATTATAATAATTAGCACTATCAGAGAAAATAATTGTCACGCAAAACCTGTTCATTCACACGGTCTAATGTCCTTCCATTTGTACGTACGTTCGTCTGTTATGCTTTGAAGTATATACCTATCTCTTATCCGCAACTCATCTTTTGCTGCTGAATGAAATTTGATAAGAGTCTTACAGAATCTATGTTAAATAGTGCCATTGTGAACCTTCTATTTTAATTTTTGATCGGACACATATTTTGGGTTTCCCGGCCACAGGAAAACATGGACTTTTTCACCAGTTATAACCATATGGGAGGCGGGGGGTATCATTTAGTGAGCTCATCGCTCACAGTACCTCTAGTTTTAATATCGAAGGGTACCCATCTCTCATCCACAACTCCTCTTATACTACTGAATAAAATTTAATGATACCTTCACGGATTCTTTATCACACAATTCCATTGTGCACCTCTTATTTTACTTTTTGATCTGACACTTCTTTCGCGTCTTCCAGGGCAATACATAGACTTTGCCATTATAACCATGTGGGAAGCCGGTAGTATCATTTAGTGAGCTCATTGCTCACAGAGTACCTCTAGTTCTTTTTACACAAACGGCTTCTGTCTTGTCAAGCTAGTTATAATTACAAACCCTCAAACGCCTCCCTCGTTTTACATGCACCACCTTTTGTTTTCCAATTTTATCTACAGGTTATTGGACGAGCTAAATGACAATCCAGACTTATTCTTCAGAAAAAAAGAGTATGAGCTATACATCAGGGCCAGACGCGGCGGCAAAATTTGTAGGAGCGGATCCAGAAAATTTAGTTTTTGTACAAAATACCACAACAGGTACTAGTGTTTTATTTAAAAAAAACCGATAAGACCATTATTTCTGGAAATAACGAACAGTATATATTCAAGCTCAAAAGTGTCAACATATTACATTGTAACCATCAGATATAACTTAGTTTTTTCATGTTTTTAAAGATACATCTTAAGCTGTCAACTTTCAAGTTCAAAACTGTGTTGCGTATGTCCTTGATTAAACGAGGGCAACAATTCTTACGCTAAAAATTCTATTTACAATGTTATAACTAATATCTTCAATTCCACATATCAATAATTGAATTGATTTCCATAATTAATTAATGCTTTGCCCTTTTTATATAAGAATTTTATGCGCATAAATTCCTCTCACAATATCTATATTTTTTTCATATCATTTAAGATATACATTAATCAATATATGTTAATTGGTCAATAAACTGTAATCATTCAATGAAATTTTTATCAGACCTTACGATTTATTACAAATATGGCCAATCATTTGTGCAAAGTATTCAAAGAGCGATATATGGTAAGTGTCTCAATTGGCCACTTAAAATGAATATCTTAATTTTACTTTATATATATAATAGCTTTAATTTGTACAGCTATGTATGCGACCTTTATTGGTCATTTTAATTTTGATCAAAATGCCGTTATTTTAGAAATATGACATCATAAAAATCACGTTTTCCCGCCATTTTAGCATATTTTGTATAAAATTGCTCATTTTCAAGCATGTTTTTCTTCAAAAAAATATAGAGCACAGCCTAGAACAAGCTTTACATTTTTACCGAAGATGTATCTTTCCAATACTGATTAGTGACAAGAAAAATTATGTATGTTCTACACTGCGCTCTATGTTTCCCATAAGAAAAAAAAACATCAAGAAAAGGGCATATTTTTCGGTTTTTTGTTAGATAGCATTAATTCTCATGTCGTTTACGGCTAGAGAGTGCATATAAATGTGAAAAATATATTAGAAATATTTCTAATATAATATCTTCTTCAATTGATTAAATTAAACATATCTGAATGTCATTCTAAAATGTTGATTTTTAGGGGGCCAAAATTGACTCTTTTCATATATACTCCTTTTACTTCAATATATGTAAGACGTCTGTGAATTGTATACACTTTATGTTTCTTTGTTTATTTAAATTTTTTTTTGCAACATTTTTTTATCAAGGTGTAAACACTGTGCTGAAGTCGTTGTCATGGCAGCCAGGTGATGAAATCTTAGTGACTGTGTCCACTTATAAGGCTGTAGCCAACGCCTGTCGTCAAACAGCGGAAGTTCTAGCGGGTGAGCTTATCATAAACCTAAAAAAAATCTCTGGTTTCAGACTAGACATAACTCGTGTTTTCCACCAATGCATTGGTTGATTTACATTTTAGGAGGACAATTTCGTCAATTTGATATCAGGTTCCCAATTAGAGATGAAAGTGAAGTGGTGGAAAGTATGACAAACCATCTGGATAAATACCCAAGGATACGATTGGTCGTTATAGGTGCATCATTATTCTTTAAGCTGTTTGAAACTGTTGTACAAATTCTAAAAAAAAAAAAAAGTCGATGATACAGTTTGTACCCCTGTATATAAAGCATCACAGTATGTTAAATTTGGATTTTTTTCTTTTCCTTCTCATTTCAGACCACATCTCAAGCACTACAGCACTTGTATTCCCTTTGAAGAAAATGATAGCATAATGTAGAAAAAGAGGCGTACTCGTTTTAATTGATGGTGCGCACGCCACAGGGCATGTAGAAGTAAATCTAGAAGATTTACAGGCCGATTTCTACACAGGGAGCTTCCACAAATGGTTATATGCACCCCGCGGGAGTGCGATACTCTGGATCTCCAAAAACCACCAGGATTGGTGACGTCAAACAATTACAAAAATGGTGTTCAGCTGGAATACTTCATACAGGGATAACGCGACAATATACCATATCTGATCGTACCAGATTTATTAGAATTTTACAAAGAGATCGGAGGAATGGTACATACTAGTTGATGCCGAAGCATCTTTCTATCCTATTATTTTACGTGATATATTTCAAGGTTTAGAGAGATAACTCTTAGAAATTTAAAATAAATTCCATATCAAAACAGTACTGTTTGTCATCCCGAGACTGTTTGTGTTTTTGACCATTCATTATTGTAGAAAATTTTACATTAGAGATCAAAAGAACAAGGTTAATGCGTTCTAAAATCTATGTCTAGTTTTTACTTTTGGAGTTTCAAAGATAAAACCTTTTATTTTGTAAAGGAAAGAATCCACAAATACACTGGACCTCTGTTGGAGAAGGCCTGTTCCATGGTCACAGAGCGGCTGGGGACCACGACACCGCCCAACATGAGACTGGTCCTATAACCGGTGTATAAAGGATACACCGAAATAACACATGTAAGGATATATAAAGTCACTAAGGGAAGAATTGGATTTTTTTCTTTTTTACAAACCGGTATTCCGAAATTGTGTTTGTATATTACGATGGTTTCATTGCTATTTGAATCAAGTTTTAATCCAGTTTTCTATTTTATGTAACATATCATTAAAAAAATTAAATGTGAAGGGAGCTCTAATCTTGGATCCAGATTTTCAGTCATATTTTATGTTAAATAACAAAAAAAAAATTACCTGTGACCCTGAACATACTTATAGGACCCCCCCCCCCCCAAGTCCAAAGAGGAAAGGTTCTTATACATTTAGTTTGCTTTTCCTTTTTAGGAACTGGGGGATGAATTGCTGTTTCACATAATGACCAAGTACAAACTTCACTGTGCAGTATGCCAGGCGCAGAGTCAGCTGTATCTCCGACTATCTGCCAACATTTACAATGAACTCTCAGATTATGAAAAAGCCGCTGATATTCTGTGTTATCTACCCAGAGATTAAATAATGTTTAATCAATGGGAGAAATAATAAATGCACTCTTGTACATTGAATAAATAAATGCACACTTGTATACATTAAAATAAAGATTATGTAGAGTAATAATCGAAATTCATTTAAAATTTGTTTTCTTTTAAATACTAAACAAGAACTTTGATAAAATTTAGTTATCAACAGAGATCTTATAAATATTATGATACTAATACACACTATAATACATGTACAACTTCTGAATCCAGCCTTTACCAAGTACTAGTAATGCAATACTGACATATTTTCGTTTTCTACAGTGTAAAATAAGAACACTATTATATTTAAATTTTTTCCTGGTTTATTGTAGAAAGACAATATTGACAAAGAAAGGGACCTTCTCATAATATTATTTATTGACAGCAGTTTACTCTTTACATAAGAAATATCTCCCCCTTGAAGTTCAAGTTACTGTATCTAGAAAAGTTTGGCACATAATACATGAAGTGAAAGCATAATCTAGGTGTAAGAATTGAATTACAAATTTTAAACTAGGACATCGTATTTATGGAACATAAATCCATTTGCTGATTTTTCCTAAATAAATCTGCTATTGTTTTATACATCAATTTATATGGCTGCATTTAGCTGCTTAAAATCTACAATGTATTTCTACTTCACTTAAATTAACAGTCAATGCCTAAAATCACATATTCTTTGTAGTAATGGATGGATTATCGATTGAAACACAGAATAAATAATCTTAATACTCTAGACGTCTACAAAAAAAAAATTAAAAACAGACTCAGATCTCTACACAATTACAATCTTAGTTTGAATAAAATTATGACAAAGAAACATCTACAGACAAAAACATTGTAAGCTGGATGGGTTTCATTAAGATAGCACCGTTTGAGTGAGTTTTCATAACTCTCTCAAAAGATAAGTCAGTTTTCATGGAAACAATATATCCGAAACCATTGGTGATTCCTAACAGATGCCATTTTGTAAAAAAAAATCTGGATGATGTCACCACTGGCTAAGAATATTGGCAGAATGGTTTATTGTGCATAGAACTACTGAAATATTTTACATAAAATCCCCCTTTAGCCCCAGGGAAAAATTACACAGAAAAACTTATACATATTAAAGCTTCTATTTGCAAATTGAGTATAAATTACCACTCTCATTTCATTAAGATGTAAACATTTGTACATATAGATAACATGATAAAAACAAGTCAGTATATATATTCATGAAATATGACACACATCTTAGGCACTACATATAATACATGTACTTGTTTACATATTCTGAAAAATGAGTTACATATGAAAGGCTAAAAACAATGTCCATGCAGAAAAAAAATGTAGTACCTCAAAATTATACATATCCGATAAAAACCTAATATCTACAAACAACTATGCTTTGTCACTAAAAAATAAACAATATTCATACATACATATACATGTAAAAATTTGTTATAAAAAATTGAAAACAATGCTTTGTTCAACCTTTTTTTTGATTGGTGGTTTATCAAAATAATGAAATACCTAAAAACAACCTTTTCTGTTCACAATCATAAATTTCAGTAAACTGAGATGTAAAGTGAGGTAAAACTTGAGTGAAAAGTTCCAAAATAGTTTAATCAAATATCAGAATGATTCCTATGTGAATGCCCAAAGGCTGTGTAAGTGAATAAACTCATTCCTTCAAAAGTGGTAACAAGAATTTGGGTGCATTTATTGATCCTGTGTTTGAATAACTCAGTTATCTGCATCCTCAACCAGTTACCACCATTTTAATGTAAAATTACAACCCATTGGACCTTATTCGTTTACATTCCCTCAATGCTGATCCTCAGTGCCATGACCTTATCAAAAGGCCCGTACAACAGACCTGATTTAAAAATAATCCACACAAACTTGAGTATTAATATGCTTACATGTATATAAAAAATTCATCTACAACTTGACCAAAAAAAAATAGTACCATCCCATATCATCAGTATGTGATGTTCTGTACAATATCCATGGTAAAAAACATGTTAAGATCTACCGGGTTTTTGTTCTAAGATGTCTATTCACTACTGTGAACCAGGGTTCTCGATTCCTATGTTCTTGAAGCAGCCATCTGGCAGAGATTCTTTGATTTCTTGTATATTGTCTACCTCTTTCTTGAGATAAGATAAATCTTCCTCGTACTGCGCTACCAGCTGCAGAATTTTGTCATTGGCTGTCTCTAAACTATTGTACTTATCTTGCAGATCTGTTCCCATTAACTCTTTTTCTGCTGCGTCTAGTTCTTGTTCCAATTCGTCCAGCTTATTCACATCCACGTTTACTAATTGACCTTCAATGTAAAACACAGGTTTTTTTTTTTTTACATTAAAACCTCATTTATGATAATTAAAAACGTGTACTGTAAACCAACTATTATTTGCGTCATCTTTTATTCGCGATTCGTCCGTTTAAAATCAATCCGCAACGATTAATTTCCGCGACCGAGGAAACATTCTCAACAAATCCTTAGCAAAATGGCTGGTTCGCGGCTATTAATATTCGCGAGTTAAAGAAGGTCGCGGAACTCGCGGATATAACTCGAACGCGAATTAAAGTTGGTTTACAGTATTCCCTGACTGACCTAAACAGATTTTCAAATATAGATGTTCAAATTCATCAATGTGATTCGTTAATTCACAAAATTTCAAATAATGTTTCTAGAAAAAAAAATATATATTTTAAGCAAAGAGCAGCTTCTTCAAGAAAATGATAATCAATGAAAGCTACCTTATTTGCAAAAATAACAAATTACACACTAGTTATATTCATGTATGGCTAACTTAAGCTCATTAGTCAAATTTAGTTTAAACTAAAATTTGGATTACATGCATACACCTATGAAAAATTCAACTTCTGGAACCAAACAAATTATCTCTGTATATAAATACCAATCCATACCTAAAAGAGTTGAGATATTGGTAACGGTCTCTAAGGCTTTAGTAACATCATCTGAAACTTTCTTGGCAGTATTCTTGGCTTCATCGGCTTTTCCCAGTGCCTATAAAAAATTATGTACATAAGTGATACTTCAGTTTCACAGAAACCAACAAAAAACACATCTTCAAAGACAAGACACTCATATATCAACATATGGAATTGCTTTTTTTTTTAAATCACAACACACCTCTCCTGCTAGCTGTGAGTCCACCAGAGCTTGGTTTTCATATTTTGCCAACTCTCTCTCAGTTTCAGAGAGTTCATTAGACAGCATGTCTGCTTGATCTTTAAGGCTGGTGGATCTAGTTTTGGTTGTTTCAGATTCCAGACGAATTCTGCTGGCCTCCTAAGTAAAGTTAAACAAATTATTTATCAAGCATAGTCAAAGACGAGATAGTATTATAAACAATAATGATAATTACTGAGAGCCTCATTTTGTGATTGCCAAAGTGGTTTAAAAGTTATCTATATAATCTATACAGTATACAATTTGTGACAAAATTAAATGAATTTTAATTTTCTGAAATCTAAATATACATTTAAAGGAAGTGAAAAAAACTTACTTTAGAAGCATTTGTGGCAGTGACTTGAGCCAGCTCAGCCAAGGACAGGGCTTCGTTAGCGTCAGACTCTGCCCCACTGAGAGCGTCTCGAGCCTCCTGAGTCTTGTTCTCGGCTCGGGTTATCAGTTCCTCTATGTTAGGGATTTTCTGGATGGCTTCCTGTGCTTTGCCCTTGCTCTCTTCCACTTGTTTGTTAAATCCTACATAATGGAAGCATTAAGACGCATATTTATTGTTTGGTATCAAATGTAATGTAGTATTGCAGATACAAAACATTCTCGGTTGATTTTTAATGACCTTGTTTAACAATTTTTCAATACAATTATTGTCATGAACAGTTGAATTTCAATTCAATTTCAATAATTTAGGAATTCTATTGAAGAAAAGGCAAAAGCTTTAAAATAATAGTGTCCATACCCAGTAAAATTTGCAGGGTTTCATTAGCCTCAGCCAGTGTTTTCTCAGCTCTGGCTACTGCCTCTCTAGCCATTGTTCTGGCCACATCAACCTCTGCCAACAACTCGTCCACTTTCTACAATGTATTACAAACACATAATAAATTACAAAGGCAGGAAGACTCCTTTCTTACATCCATCTATCTTACCCCACAAACTGAGGAATCTGTAAATCTCCCTGTATGCCTTTACCTGTTGATTTCTAATTCCGGACGTCAGTAATCCCTCTGCTTCTGACCTCTGATTAATGGTATCATTCAGAAGTTTGGCATTGTCCTGCATCAACTTCTGAGCCTCCTTCTTAATGTCTGCAGCCTAGTTAAAGAAATAGTTTATATCATTAATATCACTAAGAAATTTCCAACTGTAACACACATTTGTAATGTAGGGACTGAAAAAATTCTATTACTGATAAACAATCCAACAGCATTAAATGAAATGTAAATGTAACAAAATGTTAGATTTATCTGTCATAATCAGGCTCATAAACAATGCAACCTCATTTTTAAAACAATTTTAAACTATTATATGCATGAAAACACCAAATTTCAACTCCCTCACCCCCAATGCCATTTGAATGTCGAATCGCGATAACATTAATTCACAAGTGGATGATTGATCAAGAGATTTTACATTGATTTCAGCACCATAAAAATAAAAGGGAGTTATTTTATTTTGTGATTTGTGCTTCTTGTGAAATTATGTGATAATTAATTACATGTGTACTCACGTATATTTACATGTAGGAATTTACAGTATGAAAGAGAAAGAACAGCTTCTTTGTTAACTTACAGTGCTTTTAATTCTCTGTGTATTGCTGTCCAGCAGGTCCAGATCAAAGGCTGGTAACTGCATAGAGGTGGCTTCTGTGTACAGTTTCAGGGCCACTTTGTAGGCTTCCTTAGCCCTCTCTCTGGCCTTGTCAGCTAATGTCTTGGTCTGGTTGTACAAAGTATCAGCTTCTGAGTACCTGCATAACATAAAATTGACAATTTTAACAGAATAAACCACTCAACACATGTATCTCGATTAACTCTTTCCGTTTCTCTTATGGAAAATACAGGCACTTCCCTCACTGATCAGTGAATAGACCTTACTGCAGATCCATGTAGGTTTTAAAATATTTTTAATATAAATTTGCAAATGTTAAAAGTAAGAAATACTAAAATATGGGAGTGTTTGTACTTTTGTCTCAGCATCTGGATTTCCCTGTCTGCCTCGTCAGGCATGGCCAGCGTCTCTTCAGCCAGACGTTTAGCTTCCAGAGAGGTGTTCAAAGCATTCTTTGCCAACATCTCTATTCTCTCTGCTTCCATCTTCTGCCTGAATGAGTAAAATTTGAATTTTTTTTTTTATCTTCAATGCATATACATGTATATGTATGTACATCAAAATCATTTAGGACACAACACTTCAAGATTCCAAAGACCAATCACTGAAATGAATTCCTTTTTTTTTTTTTTTACAAATCATTTTAGTAAGTTTGAAAATGAATATTCAACTTACAGGTAAATAAGGTAATGTTCTCATTGGGCAAACTTTAACATACACATAAATATCAAGTTTACCTCTCAGCCTCCAGTTTAGCTTCGTTAGCTATTTCTGTCATTTGTTTGGATTGTACTCCATGCTGTTTCAGAGCATCCCTGGCTTTCTGTAATGCTTCCCTTCCCTGAGTGTCTATATACTGCTCTGCTGCATGCAGCGCAGCATCAGCGCGATTAATGGCTTCCTTGGCACTGTCTATGTCCGACAGGCTGTTGCGGGCCATGGACTCTGCACTTCTGATGTTGTTGGTGATCTCGTTGGATTTTATCATCACATCTCTAATAGCAGTTCTCAGATCTGACAGCTGCTTGCCCATGGACCCATCATCACCTAAAGAAAATACAATAGGTCAGTGTACATATAATTAGGAGCTAAAATACAAAGTTTTACTGTATCACCATTAACTATAATAAGTTCACATATAGATTCTATATGTGAACTTATTAAAAAATCCTTTTCCCTTTTTTCCCTTTTTGAAATACTTACTGACAGCTCCTCGTGCCTCGTCTAACAACATGACAACGGAGTTGTTGACCTGGTTCATGTAGGCTAGGAACTGAGTGTCGTTGAATGCTGCAGGGTTGTTTCCAATATTGACGATCAAATTTTCCAAATCCTTCAGTTTTCCTCTGTGAATATTGACCTGTGTTTGTACCAGTCTGTAACATGGTGGGCATTCTGAAAGAAAAAAAAATCAAATATGTAAACAAATTTACACCTTGCTTTCACATTAGAAAAGTTCACCAGCATCATATGTTGATGAAAAGATAAATATAAATTTCAAAGTTTACCATAAAAAGGCAAGTTTTAATTTTCAAGATCTAAAGGCAAAAGTTTCAGTTTTCAAGATTACTCATTCATACACATGTAGTATAATGAACTTATACAATAATATAAATGAAAAAATATCTCCTGAGAGCATTGCGGACACTGACCTATACAGCCAGCTGTGATGTTGTACTTGTTTTCCATACATCGGTCACAATGTTGGCCTTCAATGTTTGTACGACATGGACAGTTTCCATTCTGGTCACATTGCAAGCTCACCGAACCCTCAGGATCACAGTTACAGGCTACAAAAGAATCAAATGCACATTAACATTAAAGTTTTGTTTACATTAAACAGTCAGTGTCATCTACATGTAATAACTAAAATTTTCTTAAACGAAAATATGAGAAATATTACAGAATTCTTACATTCATGATCTGCAAAGTCTTTTAGGGAGGGGCACCAAAACTGATTTGAGCATTTTTATTCTATAACTTTCCATCATTGCTATCTATCCTATTCCTACCTGTACATCCGGTGTTAGAGAATCCATAGTGGTATGGCTGACACTGGTCACATTTGAGTCCCGTCACGCCTGGTCGACACTGACACTGTCCTGTTACCTGATTACATACGTCATTTAAAGAACCCAACGGATCACAGTTACAGCTCTCACAGCCTGGAGATAGAAAGTTTGATAAAGTAATCCTAAAATGTAAACTCGTCTGGTAAAAGTTATCAAAATATTTACCAGAGCTGTATGTTAAAAATAAAATCATGATTCTTATCTGTAACATGGCTTATTTTCAAATCTTTGTGTGCTCAAAATGAATAAACAGTGTCATATATTATATCAAAATATAAACTTTTCTTCTTCTTTTTTTTTTTTTTTTTTTT
>PRKT01000561.1:162163-214523 GCA_003671525.1 Saccostrea glomerata | reverse complement strand
TTTTTTTTTTTTTTTTTTTTTTTTTTTTTTTTTTTTTTTTTTTTTTTTTTTTTTTTTTTTTTTTACAATAATGTTTCTTTCCTGATGGGTAAATTATGTCAATAGGAGCTAGAAATTGATATTTTATTTATGGCGGAGACTGGAGATCAGAGACACAAAAAGCATGTGTGAACAATGTGTATGCACATGTACATGAATTGGGTAATTTATAATTTACCTGTCCCTGTGTTGATGTTCCAGTATCCCGCTTCACATGAGTCACACTGTCTTCCCACCACATGGTCCTGACAGGTGCACTGTCCATTTCTGGAATCACACTGCAGGCCGTTAATCTCTCGGGTTCCAGGAGGATAGCAGTTACAGGCTGAAAGAAATTCAATGGTCAAGACTAAATATTTGAGACTTTCTAAAAATGGATTTGAATTTTATTTTATATTATCCCTCTTCTAGGGATTTTATTTTCATAAGACACTGACCTGCAAATAGTGTTCTGAAGTTACTAAGTTTTTAAGAGTAAATCAAGTTTTATTTTTATTTGATGTCAATCTTATGAAAATACAGTCATGTACTAGATAACAAAGATCCTCATGAGAATTAAGTATTTTACAAAAGATGAGAATTACCCACCTGTACAGTTCCCTTTAGGCACGGCTAGGGCATCACCATAGTAATTGGGTAAACATTTCTCACAATAAAATCCATCAGTGTTGTAGATACACTTTAAGCATTCTCCACTTCGTCTAAAAATAGATAATACCATATTATGACATATTATCATTAACATGGTTTTTCAGAACTAGAAAATGAAAAAATTAAACTTTTTTTCACTTACAAATCACAATTGCGGATGGGATTTGGCTATATTTTCTCATTGACATAAATAATTACATGTTGTTTTTTTTTCAGAACAAGAAATGACTATATCAAAACTTTTTTTCACTTACGAATCACAGTTGCGGATGGCATTGGGGTCAATATTCTCATTACAGGAACACTTCAAACAAGCTCTGTAATCCTCATGGACTCCAGGTCCTCCTTTAGGATTGCCATGGTAACCATCCAAACAAATATCACACAGATTTCCTAAAATCACATAAAGGAATTAACATTTACATATATTCGATATAGTTTTTTTTACTTTTCTTTAAAAGCAGTTAATGCCCATTCAAGTTATACTACTCAGAATGTTCACTGAAAATTCCTTATTCCCCTCTCAACTTAACATCATTGACTGTTTTTTTAAAATCTTATCACCGAAGAGACAGAATCAAACAATCCCTGAAAATCCTTTTTTGACATGATCCAAAACAATAAATGTAAAGCATTTTAATATTTTACCTCTGTTATTCTAAAAACTACTCTGAATATAACTCAGATTAAATGACTTACCCCCATGGCCTTTTTTACAGGCTGTGCATACAACATCCCCATTGTGAAGCTGAGTACATGGCCCACCATCAGGGCAGGGACAGGGCTTACAGTCGTACTCGGAGCCATTTTTAGGGTTACCATAGTAACCTGCCACACACCTGTCACAGAAATCTCCCTCTGTATTGTGCTGACAGATACACCTTCCTGGAAGCAGAAATAAATTCAGGAGGTGAAGAAAATGAATGTGCTTATAATTAAACGTAATAGAAATTTGAATATTTTTTCCACTCATCAAGCTATCCTTTTTAAAAGCAAAAACAAAATCACTTCAATATTATCAATAAATCACAAAATATTTTCTTCAGTTTATCTTTGCTAATTTTCAATGCTTTAATAGAATAAAATAACAGTACCTGAATCTGGGTCACAGCTATCTGAGTGTCCAAAACACTGGCAGGGTACACAGGAGGAGAATGGGCCACTGTTGGGAGGGTCCCTCTTGTAACCCCCAGCACACGACTCACAGAACTGTCCCACAAATCCCTCAGGACATGTGCACTGCTCCACCCATGTGGCTGGGTCTCCCCCATTTGATCCAGCTCTAGCAGTGTCCAACTTAATGTTGTCAATGAAACCCACACCTGAAAATAAAAGGGTTATGAAAATGATTCTGAACAGTCCAGATTAATGAATGAATGATTTTAACAAAAGGTAGTCTTAAAATTACTGTATGTACTATGTGGGGTTATTTTTGCCCGGTGTCATTTTCACCCTTTCACAGTTGCAAACAATTTTTCCCCATTTTAAATTTGCCTAGTCACAATTTTTAAGAAATGGAAACGTATTCATTTTTACTTTGTGACTGTCACTAGTGCAAAAGGGGGCAAAATTAAAAGAGAGATAAAATTTCCCTGTATACATTAAGTCAAAATTATTTACACTGTACTGACAGGAAAAACTTTTTATTCAATATCCAAAATTACTTAAATGACTATGGGACTACAGACTAAATGGAAATGTAAACTTGTACAAAGTAGGGTGGTATCTTTGCCATGGTGCATGGAGACCTCATCACCTGTGCATCATCTGATATTGTCTGACAAATATGATTTTTACAACCAGGAGAATTTAAACAAAGGCAGTAATTCATGTTCTAGTTAATAACTTGTACATTAAAACACTTGTGTAACACAACACAAACAGTACAGTTACATACCCTGATTGTTGTAGGTGGCCCTGATCTTGAGTCCAGTCAAGTTAGCCAGTATGGAGATAAAAGCCTGGGAGTTCAGTCTGGGGACCCACTGGGATTCCTGTCTCTCATTAAGTCTGTACTTAAAAGTTTTGGTTTCTATCGAAGGCTTGTCATTTCCCTGGACAAAGACGGCTGAGGAGAACTGCTGACCAGCTCCCTCAAAAATGATGTCCACCACCGAGGGTCTAGAGTCCTCCTCCCCAATCCTCAGGTCAAAGGTCAGGTGCTGGTTATAACTGAATCTCTGGTCACCCAAGTAACGAGCTGAAAAGTGACAATAGTTATTTCATCAACAGTTCATGTTAATTATTATTCATAAAAATTGAGTTTGATTTAAAATTCATTCAAGTAACTTATAACAGATATACAATAAAGTTGAACTTGATTCCAAACACTAACACTTTTTAAGAACTGCTCCATTTTTAATTGCTTTTATTAGTCTTCCTACACAGAATGCCTTATTTTCTATGTTTGTACATGTAAAAAGGTTATAGCCTGTACATCATTATCTCAAAGTATAAAATGCATGTAAACCTATCGCATATATTGCAAGGGGGAAATATAACTTCTACCCCATTTAATTTTATTTTTATGCTGAATGCATTACCTGGTGCTACAAAATACACCTGTCCTGGCCCCGGTGCTGACACCCCCAGGTCCTGAACGAGTCCATTGTACTCTGTGGCTATCACATTGTTACCTCTATCTGCAGCGGTCCATCTCTGCTTCCCTGTTAATGATGACACAATTTTACAATCAACATCACAGATATTTTCAATATTTGGTTTTGAATAAAAAAAATCTCCTTATATTTTTAATAGAAAAGATGCATCCTTGTCCACTTTTCCTTTAATTTAGGAGCATACCTGTCTCAAAATCAGAAATAATGCTGGTAGCGTAGTATCCGACAGCACTGGAGCAATCGGAGGAGTGACCGTAACAGAAACAGGGAATACATCCCTTAGGATCGTCCTCCCTCAAAGCAAAGTATCCCAGCTTACACCTGTAAAACAATGATATACATTTAGGTTGACCTTCTTCTTCTTCTTTTTTTTATTTAAAACATTTAATAACAAAAAATTGAAATAGGACTCCTTCTTAAAATTACAATGACAAAAAAAATATAATTTCATGTGTATTTTTGTTATATCTTACATGATTTGAATGCAAACTTTATTTTCTCTTTCCTATACATGGATTTTGTTATTCATTTTGTTACCTGTCACAGTTTTGACCATCCACATTTTCTTTACACATACAGGTCCCATCTGATGGATTACATCTGGGAAAGTTATCCTGGCTTCCAATGGCATTACATCCACATGGTCTGTAAAATAATGCAAATGATGTACCAGAGTACTTTACAAGCCAAAATCAAATACCATGTCTCTAAAATAGAATGGGTTTGCTGGTTATTTTGCATAACAAAGCCCTTCATCCATGACTTCTTTTCTAAGCTGAATATGTGAAAAATATCTATCACATAAGTTAAAACTGAAGTGAAAAGTGAAAGTGAAAACAAACCATCAAGCACCACTGTTCTGGGTATACATAGATAAAAAAGGTTGTACCTAAACAGTACCCAATTTCAATTCCAAGCCCAACATACCTGCATCCAGCTGGTCCAAAGTCATAGTAGTTGTTTTCACACCTGTCACATTTGTCCCCTGTGACCCCTGGTTTACATTGACAACGACCTGCTGCATCACACTGCAGAGTCTCAGAGCCTAGAAATCAAAGAATCTCAATCAAACAAAATACCAAGCAAATTGCCTTGGTTTCTATTCTTAGTTTCTCTTTAAAGAAATGACCCTAAATCCACACTAACCAGTGGGGTTACAATCACAGGGGGTACACCTCTGGTCGTCCAGCTTGAGGTAGTGGTTGTCCTTACACCTCTCACAGTGAGGACCGTCGGTGTTATCCCGGCAGTCTATACAGTGACCCCCACTGCCCGTCCTGTTGTATAGCTCCTCATCAAAGTAACAGCGGTCAGCCTTGTTGTTACACTCACAACCTGTACAGAGGAAAACAGTTATTCCTCAGTTCATAATGACTGTAGGACTTTGATTTTTTAAAACCTATTTCCATCATAGTGTTTTATTGAGTGTCTTAACCATATAATCTAAAGATTAGGTTTGCTGTTCATCCCAAAAAGATTTTGAATTAAACAAAACTGTATTTCATTTTCTATTGTTTCAATATTGTGTTTATTTTCAACATGTCAAAAGCAAACAAATTTATTTCTATACACCATAATTTTTGCATATAAACTTCAATCCATCAAATAACTGACTGTGCGTACAAATATCATCCAATTTGCCTTCAGTTTGAACCATGAAATCAGTTCAATGACATGCCCCCCTAAAAAAAATTTGAGTCAGACATCATGCATTTATTTTTCCACTGAAAAGACCTTGTCCATGTCAAGTATAATTCAAAACACATGCACAGAATCTCCCCCCAAACTCCAGACCATTGTGGTAGAACAACCACCTGTCAAATTAAATTTTCAGTTGCTCTCTTACCATACAACATGAAATCCCAATCCTGTTTGCATGCATGCGGAAAGAAAAAATAAAGGTCCATTGAAATGGAAATACTTTCACAGAATCAAAAAATTTCAATAAAGAATTTCATATTAATTTTTTATATATTCACAAAGTATTATAATAATAAAATTGTAGACATATCATGCCTTTTAATAATCTGACACAGCTATCAGGGGTTATTATGCATTTCTTTAAACTTGACAATAAAAATATTCTTTTTTTAAATTGCATTTTAAAAAACATATATAATATAGGGACCAAAATTTCCATGGCAATCTTACGTTTGCATTCATTAGCACTGGTCTCTGTGGCCCTAGCCCAGGGTTTGTCGTTGAACATGGGGCGACATTTCTCGCAGTTGACACCATCTGTGTTGTGTTGACACCTGCAGACCTCCCTCCTCTCAAAGGTGGGGGCCGGCCCCTGTCCCAGGTAACACTCCTGGGCATGACCATTACATTTACACCTGGATAATATTTAATAAATACATGTTGATGTATCTTCAAAAGCAGCTAAAACTTATAATTTAATTAAAAACATACTGATATTGTCAATGATAAAATCTTAAACCTAGAAGTTTTCGAAAGAATATTGATCATATTATATCTATAATTTTTAAAAAGAAACTGATTCTGTGTTGTTGTTTTTTTTCTACCAAAACTGCATTGATTATTGACGTCAAAATCAAATTCATATATTAAAAGTGTAACGTATAATATGTTCATGTACTTGGGTTGTGCATAATCATTTAAAAGTTCATTATGCAAGTGCAAACTCTCAAATTTCTATTCAAGCATCAATACCATCATCTTGAAATTCTCATGCACACTTTTCTGGTGTTGAATTCAAGATTTTCATTCCTTCTAAATGACTTGAACATGACCCATGAAACCTTTCATTCATAATCACAAAAGGGTCATTCAACTTCAGATCTTAACCATTTTAACAGAATTTTTTTTGCATGTTTTTAGCTTTAATATACAATGGATCAAATGATTCATATGTGAAAATATGAATTATGATCTACTTTCATTATTAATATCTTGAATAAAAAAAAACTCAAATGGAAATAAAATGGACTGAGAATTTAATTTTTTTTAACCTGAATTTTTTTAAAGACAGATACAGTACCTAGCTCCCACTGACAAATCAGAGATGGCGTAGAAATAGGATTTCAGGACTTGAGCATCACCGAATACTTCATCACCAAAGGTGTTCATGCGTGTCAAGGAGATTCGAATGGCAGTAGCTGTTACCCAGTCCTGCAAAATAATTAATCATTAAAAAAATCTTTTTTCAGATTTATTTCCACTGTTGATGGCCATTTTCACCCCCCCCCCCTTTTCTCATAATAACAATAACTGCAATCATTGAAACAAATTGTTTTTTTCTAGATAAATTCAATTCACAGTCAGGGTAATCTTTTGAGATGACCCCTAATAATTCCAGCTGACTGGTAAGTAGCACATGTTAGCAGTGCATCCAGTGACCCACTTTTCAGATAGCTGATTCATAAGAAACATACACATATCTACTTCCATAAACCATTTACCCCAGCTTACTAGCTGATAAACTGTCCAAGACAAATCCCAGCATGACATTGCTTAGGCTGCTGAACTTGTTTTAGTTTCACAAAGTCAATTTCTAATATTGAGTAGACACTCCAGAATAAAAGAGAACATTAATATTTTTCATTTTGAAAGGGATGAACACAGAATTCAGGACTGAGAATTTTTTTAAATATATTTTCTAAATACATGTATAATATACAGATTCATTTTACACACAGTAAACAATGAACATAAAGGAGAAGACAAATAAAGAACTTAATTAACAATTTCAATCAAAATATTCATCCCAATCACCCTCGATGTTATGTTTATCTCCTCGGGTAATACCCCCAAATAAATCTGTATTTATTTGTCTTTTATCATTATAGACCACCCTAAAAATGTCCAGGTGACCACTCTGACCACAAATCTGTCTGGGTTCTTCACATTCCTTTTTCCCTAACAAATCTAGAGCAAACATAATTTCTGGGCCAAATCCTGGGTGAACTAATTGGTATAACAGACTTCGTACACGTACAGGGTAGATCTAATATGTCTGACGTTGTATATAGATTTGTGAACTTCTACCTGCACTCTACAGTGCATCTACATGTATACATATCTTAGAGGTCAAAATAATTCATCACACACATTTATTTACACTTGCCACATTTAACATTGTTACCATTTCATGTCAAGGACTTTTAAATAACTTCTTTTCATTCTTCTTAAACAAATATTATAAGCACTTGACATTTCAAAGCAGGCTTGTTTATATTAAATATATGGAATAAAAATAATCTTTTGTGTAGTCTTGAAATTCATCTACAAGGAATTTAACATTGCTTACAATTGTGTTAAATTTGCTAAATAGGTTGCTTATTTGACCAGTCAGGTTTCATATATCATTTGGGTGGTCAAGCACTTTGTGTCAACAGATTTCTTCCTAATCTCCTTAAAACAATCTTCTTCCACAATGGAATCACTTTATTTTCCTCATTCTCTCAATTGCACTTGAAGTATTTGCACTTGAGTGAATGACATGTGTCTTTCAAGTGTACTGCTGTGCATTCTTTGTTAAATAGATCACACAAATAAACAGCAATTGTTGAACAATCCCTAATATGTATGTATACAGAGTGTAAATAAAACAAATCTGACCACAAAACGAAACAAAGCAATTTATCTACATTTGTGAATTCTTCTAAGATTGTCATTCATTTGGCAATTGCAATGTACAAACAATACTGAGTGATATAGAATTTTTCACACAAGAGCATTTCTTGTCATATTGTATTTACAAAATTTAAAGTTTACAAAACATACAATGTGTACACCAATTGTGATAATATCACAGCTTAAACATTAAAGTTATATCAACAAGTGCCAGTTTAGTTTATTATTTTATTTAAATTTAATACATGTACCTTCAGGCTTTGGTTTGATTTTAACATTTGTTAAAATGTTTAATTAGCCTTTGCCTGCTTTTTGATGTTTAAGGGGGCTCTCTACAACGTCACAACATGGCGTACTTCCGTAAAAACGCCATTTTGATCCCAAAGGATCAGATTCAAATTCACTTAACACCGATAAATCACTGAGTATAACACAACATGCATTATTGTGGATGGAATGTACATTATATCACATCAATTAATACAGTGTATTGCCCAATACGTACCCTTTCTTTAAAAATGAATTGTTTGTCAATTTATTCAATTTCTTATTTAATTATTAAATAATACATTTACAAACTTATTAGAATAAGATTTTTAGATGAATAAAAAATGATATAAAAAAAATGGCTTTTCCATATGCTAATTCATCATTACGTGTCAAAATGCCATACACTCAGAAATTTATTTTTCCAATAAGCATATATGCTTTTCAGCAAAATATATCCCCCCAAAAATGCAAATTTGATAAGATAAGACATATGTATTATCTTCCCATCGACTAGAGGATACTCTGTTCTCGATTCGTATACACTCGAATGAATGGTTATACCCGGTGAACTTTCGCATGACCCAAACGTTTGATCACCATTGATTGTCAGCTGTTTACAAGTATGGGAAACGTGCAGGTTTTAGACGAAGTGTGCATTTGGTTATAGGAATTTCTTTACCGCTTTTGGCCATTTACCGTCTTAACTTGTTTTGTTATATATAGCACTGGATAACACATGCAAGTTGGATAAAAACGGTAAGTAAATCTACCTCTCTCAATACCATGAATTCACTAAATACACGTCTTTGTCATTGACTGGAAACGCGATGATTTTCGCTTAAACTCATTGAAAAACAATACATGTACAATACAAACTTCTTTCAATGTCCTTGCGTGACATTTGTTTAATACTTGTGCAAGTAGAGTTTATTTTAAGTTTCTATAAAAAAAACAGTACCAAGATATTTGAGTCCACTCTTAAAGCGGATCTCTCACACCTGAATTTTTGTGATGTTTATAAATTTTTGACTTATTCAATTTTTTTTCAATTTCTTTTTTTCATTGTTTTTACCCTTTGATATTATATATCTTTTCAGATATTGAAGAGGATCAAACCAGCTATTCTCAAGAAAATGTTGTTTTAATTTTTCTTTTGTCTATTTTTGTAAATTTAAATAAAAATTATGTTGATTTTATTTTTATCTTTGTTGGTTATTATTTCAATATTTTATAACACTAAACTTTGAAGAGAAATTTAAAGCACCGGGCTTTTAAAAATATAGATAGGAGGGATTTTAACAAAATAAATAAAATATTTCAAATATTTCTAAAAAATAAATTGAAGTACTTTGGAACCTTATTCTATCGGATATGGGGCCTATTATTAGAAACAAATGCATGCAACAAAAATCAGTTATACTTTACAGGTGTAGAGAGCCCCCTTAAGCTTAATTTTTATTTTACGATAATATAATTTGCCAAAGTTGTAAGACATCATGAAATTAATGAAGTCCTACTCGATGAAAATAAGTATACATATCAAAAAGACATATACACACCTGCAGTAGAGGACTGTTCTCAAAATCAAAAGCACTGGGTCGTCCCTCCAAAGTACTGAATGGTACACTGCCCCCAGTCAGGGGGGAGATGTTACTGTACTCATCTGTACAGATTGCCTCCCCTTCGTTCTCTTCTGTAATAATACCCCGTCTTTCTTTTCCATATGTCCTTTCACAGGAAGCACTGTAAAACTGATAGGGAGTCCAGTCACTATCGTCTGTGGATTTCTTGTAGATGGCAAAACTTTCTGGTCTTGGGGAATGGAAACGTAACCTAACATAGGTTACATCATAAGCTTTGTCTGTTTAAAACAATAGAAAAAGGTTGAGTTACTGTAAAATCTTTTGAATTTATACATATTTCAATTGCATTGCTATGTATGAACTACATGTATATAAAAACCATAGAGACATGCATGGTAATAAAATCAAAATGATGTGCAGTAAAACTCGGTTATAACAAATCCCTGGAACCTATGGATTTACTTTGCTATATGCGTAAATTCCATTAATTCATTTTATCCGTATCTGAAATTTGTCGCTGAGGACCCAGGATAACTTCGCTTTATCTGTGAATTTGCAATATCCGTTTTTTTACTAAATGAATTTACATGTACTTTGACTGACTGAAAAACCCAAATGCTTTATTGCTCTAATTCATCGTCTTTAGAAATGAGCCTTTAAACTATAAAAATTATGCTTACTCATACATGTATAACCAAATTAAGTAGCAAATTATACATTAGACTTCAAAAAAAAAATTTGTACACATTGGTACATAGAATCTAGGTTTGATACCGATCTGGTAATTTTCACTGCTTTTATCATGTTTATGAAAATACAATGGAATAAAGTTTAATGATTTCAAGTTTAATTAACATGATTAAACATGTTAAATATTTGGAAAATGGTGATTTTCTTTATTCAGGTTTTTATGGGGAGATGATAAATTTGAATTTCTGTCCATAATTTTCAAAGGATTAAAACTAAAAATGAAAGTGAAAACAGATATACAAATCATGTCTTGTATTATAATTTATATAACTTATAAAAGGTGTTTGTAAATTTAGGAAACCCTCTGTGGAATAAACACTTTTACATGCATACAGTATATCATGCTCAAGATAGAATGAACTTGTGTGGAGTTCTGACAAGATAGACTTCTTGTTTATTGTTCTAGATGTGTTATACAAACGTTTTCAGCATTCACCACACCCTCATAATCACACTCTATACAAACACACTGGAGGCTGCTCACAACAAGCTCAGCAGCCACGGCCAGCCAGTGATTGGTGAATGATCTACAGAGAATATTTCTCTGATAAGAAACTGCCAGAAAAATAGAAGGAAGTTAACCATACTCAAAAGCATTAGCATATGATATTCTGTCCCAAGACTTGTAATTTTACCACCCACCCCCAACACACCCTCAACAAAAGTTACACAACCAATTTCCCACCCCCAAGAATAACTCTGGAGATGACCCCTAGAGATTTTTCTTGCTGCTGGATGATAAGGTCAGGCTTTTTCTTTAGGAAGCTGTTATCTATAAAGATAAGCAAAATCACCTGATAAGACCCCCCTCTTCATCCCCATTAATCCTGCTTAAACACCATTTAAAACACACTGTATAGGAGTATAGTGTTCAGTTTGTGACTAAGGTTTTCTTTTCCTCTCACCAGATTTAACAGACAGATTAAGTAGCCCTGAAATAAATGGGTCTAACATAAATATGTATATGTTTATATGCTGAGCTGAGAAAGTTATGCAATCTTGTCTGAAATATCTCCCCCTTCATTCACATCTCATGAGAGAGAAAAAAACTATTAGGTTTATGCATTTAATTCTGCTATCATTTACTCGGGTATACAAGCAAATTGACACTTCTGTTCATGTTCCAAGCCAAACATGAGTCAACTGTCAACAGCTAAAAATATCATGTGAATTTTGAATTGTTGACATTTTTGTCAAAACAGTATTAAATACACCATGTTTGTTGCATAATCAAAACCCTGTTTAGACTTAGAGCATGGACTTTTTGAATCATGCTCATTAATTAAACTTTAATTAAAGGCTCCCCATGGTGTATTTGACTTTGAGTAAAGCCAATCATCTACAGTTCCTTTTCAAACAAGACAGTGGACCTATATTTGTAAATAATTTACTTTTTTTTTTAAAGTTATGAGAAAAATAAAATTTTTTTTTGCAAATCCTTTGGAGTTAGACAGGGATTTTCCACTCACTTTTGGGAATGGGGCCCAGGCCCTTGGAATTGGGAATTTTACGACATTTTATCACATATTGGGAAATTTTATTGTATAATGTTTTTCAAGAAATAAATACTCAAGATGAATAAAAAATTGATCTTTTACTTAGCTATTCAAAACTATGAATCAGAGAATTTATCATTATAATAAAGTTTTACCCAAGATTCTTCAAAATTTTGTTCATGTCATTCAAATTTCCAAACCTAAACATCTTTGTATTTTGTGAATAATGTTTAGGTTACCTTCTTGAGTTCTTCTTCTTTCAAAATTGAACATAGGTAGTTCATTATTGGGAAAAAGGGAGGGGTTTTGCATTTGGGAATGGGGCCCATATTCGTCCCTACACGGGGTAGTGGAAAATCCCTGGTTAGAATTAGAAAAAAAAGGAATGGGGAGAGAAGATCTCCAAATAATTAACTGTGACACCCTTGCTTGTAAACTACAATGTATCTTGTAGCCAATCAGTCTGATAGTGAAATGTACATGACACCAGACAAAATGTGGTGTTTGGAGGTGCAAAAACTGCCAGATTTCAAGCCTGGGAAACAACACATTCAGCTTGTATAATGGGTGGCATTAAAGCATCCTTTACTAAGGCTTATGAACCAATAATCAGCAACAAGCAAACACAAGGCATCTTTTGTAATTAAAACCTTGTATATTCGATTTTTCAGATCCATTTTTAATCTGTTGTGGGTATTGTTACCCTCTGTGGTTTGTTATTAGATCATTAAAAGAAAAATCATGCGGAATAAACACATACTCAGCAATAAATATTTCCGTTCAGAATATTTACTCTGCCCTTTAATTTGATCTTTTATCTACGGTGTGGAATTTGAAATGGAGAGGTCAAGTGAGAGTAACCCAATTATAAGTGTGTCAGGATGAAATTTTAAAATGCTGGTATCCAAGAAAGGATTCAATGAGGTGACTCAGGTGACAGACAGCAAAACATAAATTATTTACCTAACAATATCCCATTTCTCCCACCTGTCTGAAACATAAAGTCAGACCATACGTTTGCAAAAAATCACCTGAGCAATGTTGTGATTAAATCGTCTACCGCAAATGATCTGATTTTTTTCCCATAGCGTAGACTGTTAAAAATGAGACTTAGCCTAACAGTTTCAAGAAATCAACTGATTCAATCAATTCTCCCTAAACCACAAACTGAAAATCTGCTTGCTGTGGTATGCCGCAAAAGAGGTTATCAGCTAATTTTTTGTAAAAATTATCTCCTTGCTCCTTCCTCTTGGCTGCTTTGTGAGTGAATGGAGGTTTTTCATTACTACAGCAGTTGCTCTTAAGAACAATCTTGTACCACTAACATCATATTCCACTGAACTCCAACAAAATTTTCCAATTTCCCCTACCATGTCGGACACTTACCAGGTTAAAGATCATTGACACTGGGGGAAAGACTTCTAGCTTTTGCCTATTTTCGCTCAATGAATAGGTGTAAGAAGATCACTTGGTATGCATGTAGATATGTAAAATAATTATGCTGTAGTAGGAGTGATGCTGTCTGCTATCAAAGTTTGTTAAATTTACATATAGTAATACTGTACTTATCATATAGTTTGAAAACTGATCTTACAAAGGAGAGTGCACAATGTGGATAATTCATTTATTGGCATAACAGATTATGATATTGCAGAAAATCTTAGTATTATAAAGAATACTTCCTTTGACTTGTGTAAAAAATGAAACCCTTTTTGAGATCAATTTTCACTCTGGACCCAACTGTCCAGTGCAATGGTCAAAACACTTTTTCAAGACCATTTCTAATTTCGTTTCTATTAGAATTAAGAGAATTATATAATGAGACTGTTATTTTCTACTTACTTAAATGAAGAGTTAAGTTTACTACTACAGGGTATTGTATCCCTTCTAACATTGTGTCGGATTGCCACCATGTCCAGTTATAGTTGTTATTAAAATCCGTCATAAATTCGGGGGGATGGCTATACCCCGGCCTCTGGGCGTCACAAATTTGGCACTGCTTCCTGACCCCCGTCACTCCAGTCTGTAAACAGTACTCCGTGGGTCTTGTCAGACCACACGTGTTGGTGGCATCAACAGTTTTTCCAAAGGCAGCGTTCACAAAAACGGGCATACATCTTTGAGCATTTCCCTGTGCATTGTAACACGCTAAACTTGGTAAATTTTCTATTTGTCCAATTGAGATATGAGGTAGAAATCCAAGACATAACACAATCACAGCTAGCTTACACATTTTACAATCCGTTAAACTCGAAGAATGTACGGACTTCATCCCTCTCCCGTCCGCCATCAAATGAAGTGTACAACAGAGCCGTGATGCATGACGGGAGTTAAACTTTATTGCGGGAAATTCAAAACTTTTACACTGCTACCGAAAGGGAGAGAACTCTTATAAACACACCACAATATAACCCAACATTGTTCACGGCAATATTCTTTTAGTTCATTATTTTATCCAGTGTGCTTTATTTTAAGTTTATAAATATAGTAAAGTGTATTTATTCACATCTCTATATTTAAATAGAGACTCTATCGGCATGCAAAATATTAAATTTAAAAACCAACATTCTTTTTCGCCCAAAGTTACACACTTAAAACGTTCACTAACTTATTAATCCCAGAGGATAAAAATTTGGAAATGAAAATGTGTTAGTGTAAAGTTGACAGTGTTAAAGAATCTGAGTTTTAAATGACAGAAAACACTTAAAATACTTGATCATATATGCCTCATCTGGACCAGATCTACTCCTCCCAAGAGACAGAGGCCAGTCCTCCAACTAAGAAGATAAGGCTGAGCCCCACCCCTGCTCTCCCTGCACCACCCACAGAGAAAGTTTTGTTTGAGCTGGCCTCACAGAAAGAACCTAATGAAAAACCCAGGGCGAGTATGTCGGAGAGGGCCCTCAACCTATTAAAGCGAGGATGCCTCCCGCTATTCCCCCCTGCCAGAAGGGATTGGAGTTCCACACAAATAACGCTTAAATACAAGGGTGTTAGCATCACATGGCCCCCTACAGATTGGCAGGCCAGAAAAGTTGTTCGTTTATGATTTTATTGAAAATAATATGTCAGCTTATGTAGATACGATTTTAGTAATAGCTATTATCATCATATTTTACCTGTTGTCGCTTCATGTAATATCGTAGGAGTTATAATATCGGGGAATAGAGGGTGGATTTTACATTTCATGTTTTGGAAGCCATCATACTTTACTCGGATCGTCATTTCCGGTTTGGTGACCTATATGTATTTACTAGTAATGTATTGTTCTATTGAAGTTATGAATATGGGATCGTATTCTACATTTTAGTTTGCGTTGTTTTGTTATTTGAAGCTGCAAGTTGTTATTTATTGTTAACATTAACTTTATAATCAGTCAGCTTTATCGGGACTACATTTGTTTACGCTAGTGTCGGTAGTTACGATATTCATACGCTATATTGTTCAGCATATATTGTGCAGTCTAGGGAAGTTTTATAAACATTGAAGGAATTTACTAATTCGTCTAGTCAAGCTTATTTTATGTGTTATATTTCCACTTGTTAATTTTACATAGTTTTACTAGTTACGATGTTGTACGGTAGCTTGTGTGGCAGAAGTAGTTCTGTGTGGAAACTTGTGTGGGAACTCAGCCTCTCGTACAAGCTTTTGATTGGTTAATAGTTCGTACGGCATAATTTTATTGGATAATTCGAGTCATGTGACAGGGAATAGGAGGTTATATAAGCAAGCGCGTACTACGTTACGACAGATTTCAGCTAGTTGTATGGCGGCTATATTTGAAAGTTAAAAAGAAGAAAACAAAGACGGTGAGATACTTATAATGTTATTTACGTATAATTAGCCTAGTTAGAAATCTCCTACCACACTGGACGACCTAAACTTGTGTTTCTGAAGAATCAGCTGTTTTTTATTGATGTTTACATATATTATATTGTTATGATTATGAGATGCTGCACATACAGTAAATGCTGAGTATGACTGATCAATCATCTTGAGTATCATTCAACAAAGAATCTACACAGAGTGGTGCCTGGTTGTTTAACTTATATTAGAACAAATTTAATTACTGGTACATCCTGACAAAAGATGAATTATCTAGATGGTAAACTATGGCCTATATAGATGCTGAGGATTCAGAAATACTAGCCACCCCTGGGGTAGCTTAAAATATATATAGTCGGAGAGCTACAAATCTGAAGCTAGTCTTTGATAAGTAGATGTAAAGATGTATGGGGGGCACTAAAAGAGGACAGCTTCAAGCAACTTAGCATTTATCATAATAAAAAGGGGCCAATTTAATTGTTCAAAACTATGAAAATTCTTTCTCTCTCATACGTTTTACTGTACTTTAAAATTTTTAGTTTTCATCTGTTTTGATTAATTCATTTATTATTGAAAGTTTTCAACGTCATACCAGTTAGGTAAATACATAATTATATGAATGCTTTGAATATAGCATAGACACCGAGACTGGGCGAAGGGCCAAGGGAGGGGATGGGGGCTAAGCCCCCCACTTATTTTGGAAAGATATATACATCGTGTAAGCATTGAAAATGCAGGGTAACCTTTTTAGGTTTATTGCTCCCCTCCCCCGTTTGTTACCGACACCTATGTATTGGAAATATAACGATTTGGACTGAGGGATCTTATACCCGTCTTCTCCTCTTTTCGACGGGAGTAAATCAATTCATTTTTGAGGTTAGAGTTAGGCTTAGTTTTTTGAAAGATAAATACCAAATAAAATCTTTCCATGACTAAAATATGATTTAAAAATTTTTTTTTTTTCAAAGTGCGTTAAGTGTCTCCATGGTAAAATATATTAATGTAGACTCTTAACGCACTTTGAAAATTTTTTCAAAGTGCGTTGAGTTGGTCCCAAATTTAACGCACTTTGAAAAATTTTTTCAAAGTGCGTTAATTTTGTCCAAATTTTAACGCACTTTGAAAATTTTTTTCAAAGTGCGTAGTTTTTTCAAAGTGCGTTGCCACAAGGAAGGAATGTAATGGGTTGTGCCGTGGATATTGGCCTGGATAGCTGAGTTGGTAGAGCACCTTACTGGAGATACAGGGGTTCTGGGTTCGATTCCCGGTCCAGCCATACATTTTCGCCTTTCCTGTTACATTAGTATTTATTGTATTACATGTCGCTATTTTTAGCACGGGGGCATGAGGAGAGTTATTACGTATAAAACAGGTTCTCAGTGGACTTTATATTCTTATTACATCTATTAGAACTGTATAATAAAGGTTAAATTGGACATCATGCATTGTGTAAAATTTTGACAATATCGAACGTGAATATATACATGTATGTGACTTCATCTTTCCATATAATTTGTGTCAGTATAAAGCAGTTCCGTTGTCTAGTGGTATGTCAGTAGAATTAACGGCCTAGCCGGCTGGTCGACTGAGGTCATGGGGGATAGCCGGGTTAACTGAGTACAGCCCTAACCCTAACCCATAGCCCTAACCCTAACCACTAACCCTAATCCCTAACCCTAACCCCTAGCCCATAACCCTAACCCTAGCCCCTAATCCTAACCCTAACCCTAGGATAAGGTGGGTCAACTGAGTACAGCCCTAACCCTAACCTAACTCTAACCCCTAACCCTAACCCCCTAGCCTTAACCCTAACCCCTAGTCCCTAACCCCTAACCCTAACCCCTAACCGCTAGCCCCTAACCCTAACCCTGGGAAGGGGGGGGGGGGCTAGGTGGGTCCACTCAGTACACATCCCTACATACGGGGCGCTTACATGATAGCTTTTGACTATACGCTGCTACTACGATTCAACGTTGGTACTACGATTTTGGCAGCGAGTCAAGAATGTGATTATGACGTCACGTTTTATTCACAGTCTAGCCAGCCAGTCGGTTCAAACTGGATTTTCCGAAAACAATAAAAAAGACAGACAATAACAATGCAATTTTATTCAGAATCAATACATAAATTTACTTTTTCTTCTTCTGGGCCTTTTCAGGGATCTCTAATCAATCATTCTGTTACACCCAAAATTTTACAATGAATATAGAAGACAGTCCTAAAGTGCATACGACCATTCAGGTAGTAGGCGTAACTTGGGTGGAATAACCTTCTCTTTTTCAGGTCCAGGAACAAATCTTGAAGACAGTCTTCTGAATTTCTGTACCAGAAACTTACATGCAGAATACCAGGAACACCCTCGATTGACCACTTGTATTCAGGATCACCAGGAACACCCTCGATTGACCACTTGTATTCATGATCACCATTTATCCCCTGAATATAGCTGGAGACTAGGTTTCTTCGCTTAGGACAATCTGCAGCATGAATTTTTTGTCTTGTTTCCAACCATACTATTTGGGTAATTTCTCTTTGATTAGGCGTTTCTGTGGAATGAATTTTAAAATTCATGAAATCCTGTATGGCTTCTTCTGTGGTTTTCATCCAAGGCCCCTTCTTGTCAATACCTCCGAATATCTCAATAAACCAACGATGCTCTGTTTCCACTGTCATATTTTTTGTCTGCTCCATTTTACCTGTGTCTAGTTCCAAGTGCTCAAGCTCCCACCTTACCTATGCATTGTGACGTCATCCACTGTATAAATACGGTTTTTCTCGGACTTTCGGCTCATTCTACAGTCAGAGTCATCAGCTTTTGGGCATGTATTCTACTAGAGAAAAACAGTTACATGCTCAACGATTATTGAAATGGAAAAGAAGGGAGAGAGAATTAGATCGAATTCTTCATGAGAAAAGAGAGCAAGAATTAAAGCTCCGGAAAAAAATGCCGAAATATTAAAGAGAAGAGGTCTGATAGAACAACAACAGACAACAACAGCATCAACAAAGGACTAGGGCGCATGAGAGACCAAAATCACCTATTCATTCACCACCGAAACCCAAGGCGATTTCCAAGTATTATCAAGTAAGACTTGATAAAACTATACAATCCCAGAAATTTAAAGCTCAGGAAAATACTTACTGTATACCGTCAATTTCAAAGAATTTCCAGAAGAGGAAAACACAGGATTCGTTCGTCGATTATTCAGAGACATGTTACAAACGGTCAAATCGGAAATACAGTGTAATCCTAACGATTACCTCCGCCTGAACCTACGCCACAATTCTTTGGACTCAGATATTTGGTACGAGTTTACGCAGTGTAAACATTTGAACGAGGACCTCATTTTAGATAAGATAGAAGCCGTGCAACAATCCAAAAAGGAGTTCAAACTGGGCGACGGCTCCCTGGAATTCGATCTGTTTCACGTCAAGTATCCACAAGGCATTGGTGGAAACAGAACCAAATATTTACAAGTGAATAAGGAGACTTTCAAGAAGATGAAACAATCCATCGTTCGGATAGTCAATCCCCATGATAAATTTTGTTTAGCTAGAGCCATCGTCGTCACCCGGTTACACAGTCAGAAAGCGGAACATCCAGACCCCGAATGGGAAAAACGATGGAAACGTATGAGATTAGGAGATAGGCAATCCTTGGACCAGAAACGAGAAGCAATAACCCTCATGGAACAGACCGAGTGTGATATCAATCAAGCTTGTGGATCAGCAGAGTGGACGAAATTACAACAGGTATTAGCTCCTCGCTATCGACTGAAAATATTTCAGTTCAAATCCACTTCGACTAAACTCTGTTTAGAGCCTATTTACAAAGGCTGGGGAGATGGAAGATCTGTAAGAAAATCGTCGATTCAGATCACCAGTGCTACGTTCAACAGAAGCCCGAGAAGAAGAAGATGGGGAAAGACACCTTACAGTTTTACATCTATTTCGATTTCGAATGCACTCAAGAAACCGGCATCCACATGCCTAATCTGTGTGTGGCACACCGCGTCTGTCAACATTGCAGTCAGTTACCCATACATCAGCCCTGTCCTCATTGTCAACACATGGGACCCCGTCAGCACATATTTAAAGGATCAGAGACCTTAAAGAAGTTCATGGACTGGTTATTACAACTCACAACAGGTACTAAGAATTCCACATTAGTACACGACGAGGCCATCATCATCGCTCATAATTTCAAGGGATACGACGGACAATTCATTTTGAATCACCTGTTGCATAATATTCTGCCCCCTGAATCCTAACGTCATCATGAACGGCAGTAAGATCTTGTACATGGAAATTTGCGGACTGAAATTCATCGATTCGTATAATTTCTTACCGTTTCCTTTGGCCAAGATGCCCTCCGCTTTCGGATTCAACGAACTGAAGAAAAGTTACTTTCCACACTTTTTTTAATACGGAACAGAACCAGAATTACGTGGGGCCTTATCCACCGGCAGATGACTACAAACCTGACGAAATGTCTATCAGTGGACGACAGGCTTTTTTCGAATGGTACGAACAACAGACCGGAAAAGTGTTTGATTTCCAGAAAGAGTTTGTAGAGTATTGTATCTCGGACGTCGACATTTTACGACGATGCTGTGCACAGTTTAGAACCACCCTCAAGAGCTAAGTCCATGTCGACCCTTTCCAGGAATCCATCACGTTTGCCAGTGCTGCTAATTTAGCCTACCGTCGACAATTCATGCCTAAAGACACCATTGCCATCATTCCGAACCTGGGGTATCAACCGGCACGACAATATTCGGCCGAAGTCTGTCGTTGGCTCACCTGGATGAGTCAACAGAGTGGATGTCACATACAACATGCCAGAAACGGAGGCGAAATCCGGATCGGAAATTATACCGTCGACGGATACCAGGAAGCGACTCGTACCGTCTACGAATTTTATGGGTGTTATTGGCACGGATGCCCCACCTGCTATCCCAGTTTACAGACCGAAACTCATCCTCACCGGACCCAATTTACTTATCAAAAATTACAAGAGGAAACCCTCAGAAGGAGTTTGGCCTTGGAGAACATGGGGTACACCGTCCGTAGTATCTGGGAGCACGATTTTGATCAGCAAGTGCAACGAGATGTGAGTTTACAACATTTTGTACGAGACCTGGACATTCCCGATCCTTTGAACCCCCGAGAAGCCCTGTACGGAGGCTGGACCAATGCCACCCGATTATATTGTGAGGAAGGGGACATGAGATACGCGGACGTCTGTTCCCTATACGTTACGTGTTGAAACACAAACCTTTTCCCGTGGGGCATCCCGAGATCATCACAGACGAGTTCCAGGACGTGAGAAGTTATTTCGGTCTCATTCACTGTCGGGTCTTACCACCCCGAGGCCTCTATCACCCCGTATTACCTTATCGGACGGGAGGCAAGTTATTATTTCCCTTATGTCGAACGTGTGCCGAACGACAGGATTCTACTTCTCAACATCGATGTCAACACACCGACCAGGAACGCAGTCTCACGGGCACTTGGGTGACGACCGAATTACATAAAGCCCTGGACATGGGATATACCTTAGAGCGAATACACGAAGTGTGGCATTTTAAAGAAAGCAGTAAAGAGTTATTTTTTTTAGAGTACATCGATACCTTCCTCAAGATCAAACAGGAAGCGTCCGGATTTCCCCCCGAGTGTAAGACCCCAGAACAAGAACAAGATTACATTCGACAAGTCTTAGACAAAGCAGGCATCCTGATGGACATTCTCAGTATCAAGAAGAATCCAGTGAGAAGAACCATCGCTAAACTCTTTTTAAATTGCCTGTGGGGAAAATTTGCTCAACGCTTGTTATTACCCAAAACCAGATACTTGGACGAAGAAGAGGAATTACAGCAACTCTTACAAGATTCGACTCTCGACATCACGGGCATGCGACTCTTAGACAATAAAGAGAACTCCAATGAGGACAAGATGCTGGTGAATTATCAAGACAAACAGGAATTCGTCGAAGAATGTCCCTTTGGAAACGTGGTCCTGGCTTGTTTTACCACCGCGCATGCCCGCTTACATCTCTACGAGACTTTACAATCTTTAGGAGATCGGGCCCTTTATTTCGATACGGACAGTATCATTTACCAACATCGGGAAGGAGCTTTAAATCCTACTTTGGGCAATAGTTTAGGAGAATGGACCGATGAATTAGACGGGGATCACATCACCAAATTCATGTCGGCAGGTCCTAAAAATTATGGTTACCGGACCTCCAAAGGAACCGAGGTCCTTAAAGTTTGAGGAATCACTCTCAACTATCGAACCTCTCAGATCGTGTCCCTAGAGACTTTACAACAAATGCTCGAGGGAGAAATAGAGGAAGTCACAGTACCTTATCCCAACAAAATCCACAGGACCCGTGATCATGACGTCGTGACCAAACCTTTAGAGAAAAAGTATAGAATTGTGTACGATAAGAGACAATTATTGTTACCCTCTTATAACACTTTACCTTATGGTTATTGATATGTTCAATGTTGACAATGAATAAAAATTGAATTGTTGTTTTGTGTGTTTTCTTCTTCTTCGTATTCTCTATAAAAGGTATTCTTATTCAAAATCAAAGGTCATTTCTAATCATGGGTAGTCGCGAGCCAGACCAACCCATGCGTTATCCGCAGTATGCTCAGCTCTCAAAGAGAGAAGCTACTTTTGAGCAGGGATGGCCGAAGCTCTCTTAGGAAAAATACCATACATAGCTCGAGCCGGGTTTTACTACAGGGGAGTGAAAGATAACGCTACCTGTTTTCATTGTGGGATGACTTTAACGAATTGGGATCTTGAGGACAATCCTTATGCAGAACATGCTAATTGGAACCCCAATTGTCCTTACATCAATCTGTATAAGGGACGAAGCTGGGTGATGGGTATAATTGTCAGGTTCTTAGAGAAGCAGGGATATAAACCTTTACCTGAGATTAAACCTCTACTGAACCCACAACTAGACGTCCAGGCTCGAGGAAAATGTCACATTTGTTTAGACGAGGAATTAGAAATCGCTTTTCTACCTTGTGGATACGTATGTTGCTGTACCTTGTGTGCTCCTTCCTTTCAGTTTTGTCCCATCTGTCGAGCCGAAATTCAACAGTCCAAACGCCTTTTTCTGTGTTAACTATAAATAGGACCCTGAACCCAACTTTTCCTTCATTGATCAACATGTATTCCGAGGAGACACCACTCCCCTCTTTTCAACTGAAACACGAATTTACCATGGTGGTCGCTGGGCCCTCGAAATCGGGCAAAACAGAATTTGTCAAGACATTAGTGAACAATGTAGACTGGATCACTCCCAGGCCCGAAAAATCATCTGGTGTTATCGGAAATGGCAACCCGCTTACACTTCTTTAAAAGATAAAGTATCTTTCATCCGAAATAATCCAGAAGACGACGAGAAATTAGCAGCTAATTTGAGTGTGCCACACTTACTCATTTTTGATGACATGATGGGTGGAAAAGCCATCGAATCTTTTGTGGATTGGTTTACCCGCAAAGCGCATCATCGGAATACCAGTGTGATTTACATCACTCAGAATTTATTTGATCGAGCCGCCTCTCATCGCACCATTAGTTTGAATGCTCATTATTTAGTCTTATTCAAAAATCCCACAGACAATCTCAGATCAGTGTATTGAGTCGTCAGCTAGCCTTGCCTCGTTTGATGTCTGCCTATCAAGAAGCCACCCAGGTACCTCACGGCTATCTCCTGGTCGACCTGAGTCCCCAGACCCCAGACGAATACCGATTGAGAAGTCGAATGTTTGATTTGTTGACTGTACACATGCCTCAAGAGTATAAATAAAAGTGTTTCACACTCTTCTGGGTCATTATTCATTTCAATCTCATCATGGCTCCATCGGCCAAGAGTAAATTAGTGAGAACCTTACGACGTTTACAGCGGGAACGAGATCCCGCGAAGCGAGCCCATTTAATCGAATTAGGGCGTAAAGCCTTATTGAATTGGTTTGCCATGGGAGCTCGCAATTTAATGAAAGGGGTCTTACCTATCAATAAACAGACCCAAAAGTTTATTAATCATCATCGTCAAAATTTAAAGATCATTGCCGATCAATCGGCCAGTGATCAAGACAGAAAAATGGCTATTTTAAAACGAGAAGGAGCTGGATTTCTAGGTGGAGTCATCATTCGTCATTTATTCAAATGAAATAGTCCTAAAAAACAACGGGTTCGACGTTTGAAGAGTGTGGTGGTGAGAGTCGATAATAAGAAACAAAGAGTGTTTCCGGATTGGATGGTGCGAGTCGGAGGATCATTTCAAAACAGCAGAAAAAAGAAGAAGAGAAAAGCCCCTCCCAAGAAGAAAGCCCCTCCCAAGAAAAAAGTCCCACCCAAGAAAACAGCAGCTCCCAAGAAAACAGCGACTAAAAGGCGAAAATCCACCACCCCTCAAACTCTAGCTCAACGTAAAGCCATGCCCGAAAGTCTAAAAAAGGAAATCAATCAGTATTATAAGGAACAAAGACAAAAGACCATAGGAGAGCTGCTCAAGAAACAAGCAGAACTGAGAATGGATCGTGCTATGGGACCCATAGGCAGTCAAAGAGCCAGCGATTAAGAAGTGTTACCTCGAGTGAATATGGGCATTCCCTCCTCCCCTGGAATTAAAGTTCCCGTTCATTCCCCTAAAATAACACGTTTTCAACCCTTGACGGCCTCCACCCCTAAACTTCCTAAAGGTCTGAGATATAAATGCCGATATTGTGGAAAAATTTATGTCAGGGAGAAAGCTAGAGATAAACACGAGAGCGACAAACACGGAGGGTATGCCCCTCCTTAAGAGAGAGACACTATAAAAGGGAGTGACATGGGAGACTTCTCTTCATTGTTTTCAAAGATGGCCAAGAAGAAAAAGGGATGTTGTACGCGATTAAGAGCGCATGCCCCTCTTTTAAGAGTGTTATCGGACCCTCACTATTCCTCGTCCTTAAAAACCGGGATTTTAAAACATTGCTCTGGAGATTGTATTCTGAAAATTTGTGAGATCATCTACAACCTATTAAAAGGAGTGTTACCTCTCAATTCGGCTCAGAAACGAAAACTAGCTCCTGAGAAGCACATCTCAAGGAGACTGGTCCGACCCCAATTCATTCAGAAAAGACGAGCTTTATTAGTACAACAAAAAGGAGGAAATCTTTTACCTCTTTTAATCTCGGCCGCCCCTTTATTGTTGGATACCGGTTTGGTCATTCCATCTATAAAGCCATTCAAAAGAAGAAGAAGAGGAAATGAGTCGTAAAATGGTGTTAGTACCTGAAGTTTTGTTGAATGAACTCAAAGGAAAACTTCCTAAACCTCCAGAATTTCAATCCACTCTGAGTATAGGTCAAGAATTGGACCAGATTACACGACGTGAAGATTTAACTCCAGAAGAAAAAGTGGCTTTATACGGTCAAGAACTTCATCGGTATAGGAATTATTTACAAAAAGCCAGAGAGCCGGGGACTACCAAAAATCCCCTGCACCCGTAGCCCCACCAGCAGTAGCCCCAGCTTCAGCAGCAGCAGCTCCAGATCCCGATATCGATCAACAAATCATTTAAAGCGTGAATAAACCCATGCAAAAGAAAGCTGAATTATTATTAAATCATTTAAAGAAAACCAAAGTATTGACTTGGAATAAAGACGGAGAAATCAGTTATCGAGGTCAAAAAGTACCTGATTCTAACATTGTGGATTTAAGGTCAGACGAGACGTTCCTCTAAATCTGTTTTGTATATCTTAGTAATGTATGAAAAATATTCAAAATTTTAATAACATTCTGATTTCTAAATCAGTTTCTAAACGTTTTTAAAAAATCCAAACACTTTAACATTTGAAATTAGAAAATAATTTTTCCTCCCCAAAGGATTATATAAGAAAAACTACCGCTGATATCTTGCAGAAATGCCTGGTAAGGTACCTCAATTTTTTGTGAGTAAACATGTTTAAGTAGCTATACTTCAATGACAAACTCTTAGAAAATTTTATCTATTATTAAGGAACGTCTCGTCTGTCCTTAATGGCCGAAAATATGAGAACCAGACCCTTGAAAAATCATCCGGTGCCTAAATGGACTAGATGAATTTGCTCAAGCTTTAAAAGAGACCCGTACTCCCATGGTCTACTTGCAAAATCAAAACCTTATAAAAGCCATGCAGAAACTACCAAAAATCAGTACTCCTATCAGTGACGAGGACGACGAGGAAGAGAGCGGATTTCAAGATGCTTCTTCTTTCTTTTTGACCCCTATTAGTCGACCTGTAGAGGCGAGATCAAGGGTGCTTAAAAAATCCACACCCAAATATAGTCCCTTTCGATCCCGAAAGCAATTAAAAGCCCTAGAAGAAGCCAACAAGAAGAAATTACAACAAATCGACAAAAATTGGCTTTCATTGCCTAAGACATGAAGAAGAAGAAGGAAGTGGGAGACATTTTAAAAGAGATTTATTACCATCCCAAGAGAGGATATGGAGGCATACAGACTTTGCATCGTCAGGTCAAAAATCTGGGGCATAAGATTTCCTTGAACACCATACGAGAATGGTTAAAAGAGCAAGATACCTATACCTTACATAAACCCATTCATAGAAAATTCCGGAGACACAAACCAGAGTGACGGATATAGACGAACAATGGCAATTAGATTTAGCCGAGCTGTCCAGTTTAAAGAAACATAATGACGGCTATACCTTTTTATTGTGTGCCATTGACGTCTTATCTAAATATGCTTGGGTGGTGCCTTTAAAACAGAAAACGGGAAAAGAAATGATTCGAGGATTACAAGAGATTTTGCGACAAGACGGTAGACGTCCCGTCCGCATTCAATCGGATCAAGGCAAAGAATTTACAAATCGAGAATTCTTACAGGCTTTTAAATCCATTCATTTCTTTACCACTCACAATACAAACACCAAAGCCAGTATCGTGGAACGATTCCAGAGAACTCTCAAAGCACGCATGTGGCGGTATTTCACTCGGAATAAAACCAGACGGTATTTAAAGGTCTTACCGGATTTAGTGTATGCTTACAATCATACGTATCATCGCAGTATCCAAAGAGCTCCAGCTCAAGTGAAGCCCTCGAATGTGTTAAAAGTCTGGAAAACTTTATATGGGTAATCACAGCCCCCCCAAAACCCCTAGGTTTAAAACAGGAGATAAGGTGCGCATCAGTAAAGCCAAACGCACTTTTGAAAAGGGATATTTACCAAACTGGACCACGGAAATATTTACCATTGCTCAATGAGTCCCCGGTCGGTATCCTTACGTGTATCGAGTACAGGATTACAAACAGGAGGAATTAGAAGGGACTCTTTACGAGAAAGAATTACAACAGATCATTAAAAAAGACGACGTGTACAAAGTGGAAGAAATCTTGGGGTATAAAAAGCGACGAGTCCGGAAGAAAATCATTCAAGAAGTCAAAGTCCGGTGGAAGGGATATCCCCCTAGTTTCGATTCATAGATTCCTCAAACGGATCTCATCCAGTAACTCCTCATTGGAAATTTTGTGTAGAGAATATTCATCGAGAAGAAATTGTGTATTTTGCACAATTATTCATTTGTATTTCCCTCATCATCACGAGTGTGGTCATATTAGCTTTACACGATCCTAATCGAGAATATTGGATGGTCTGTATGAGTTCTTCGGTCGGTTATATCATGCCTAGTCCTACCATGATGCATCGAACCCCTACGGTCAAGAAGACGAATTCACCAAGTTAGTAGTTAAAAAGGAGACACCCAAACCCCAAGGGGATCATTTCTGATCTGAGTGAGGGACAGAACACATCATGGAGTATCGTTGGAAAATAGAAGAACCTGAAGGGACCTCTGTAAAGTGAGAATGGATGAGAAACAAAGAGACATGTATTCAAGATTTCTTTTATAAGAATCCAGGGCAAACAGGTCTCAATGAAATCTACCTGTATAAGAGATTGAAATTACCGGGCCGCCAAGGAAGCAAACACATGGTCTTATGGTTACCTAAACCACCTAAATATCGAGAATTCAAATGGAAAGTCAAATACGTCTTGGCTCACCGAAAACAGGGACCCGAGAAGACTTGGATTCAAGGGAAATGGATGGAAAAAAGCTGTAGATTGTATAGAAGACTATCTGAGAGAAGTGATCCAAAAAGGATACGATATCATGGATTGTGCTTGTGAAATACATTATTTGTACATGAGGAGATCTTTTCCCATACAAAAAGAACTGAAGAAAAGTTTTGAATGTTTGTTATTTTAATGTTCTTGTTAATGTTGTTGTTGTTGTTGTTGTTATGAATAAAAATAGAGAAAACCAAAATTCTAGTGTTGTTCGTTATTTTTCCCCTATACACACAACTGATGTTTTGTTTAAAAAAGAAGTGTTGTTATAAATACAAAGGTCACAGGGTCTAGGGTCTCAGTCCTTTATTGAACATGGCCGAGAGCAGTGAGTTTTACATGACTTTACCCAGTGATGGGTCCATGACCTCTTTTCCTAGCAATACGACCGCTCAATTTAAAACCTTATTACCACAATCCCTAGATTTAACGGACGGTCAATGGGAAGTGGCCTTGACGGAAATGATCTATCCGTGTAGTATCGAAAATATCAGTGAAGAAGAAGCTTATCTGGAGATATGTATGGTGGAAAAAGTCCCACCCTTTTTTAAAAACCTTCAGGGGAGGGAGAAACTGGATCTGGAGGACCCGGATAAGTATCGATGGGGAAGATTTCAACTCTTGAAAAGTGCTCCAATCACCTTTGCAGATACTCAATTGTTAGTGGGATGGAGTCAAGCGTATTGGTTGAATGGGACTTATGATCCCACAGAGAAATTAAATTTGTATCGCCTCAAATTTAGACCGGGACCTTATGCGAACCCCGAAGCTCTCCTCGCCGAAATCAATGAAGGTTAAGAACGGTGCCTGAAAAACATTTGGAAAAAATATCAAACCTGGACCGAGCCTAAAAGCAGGAATACAAGAAGTGCGATCATGGTGGCCGGAGATGGGATTGATGTGACTTCATCAGCCCCCTTAAGGAAAATTCTACAAGACCTGAAAGCAGAAGAAGAAGATCCTCCTAAAACCGAGATGAAATTTACCTATCGGGCCAATTTCGATCGAGTGAATTATGTCACTCATTTACATTAAATTCCCATCTTTATAAGGTTTCCCTTAAGTCTGGCTTATAAATTAGGCTACCACGGTCGCAAATTGGTGCCCGAAAATTGGACAGAAAATACCACTAAATGGATCAACATCAGTTATATGGCTCCGGACACCGCCGATTTTTTTCCGGAATTTAAAATCCATGTATGTGTATTGCGATCTGATTCAACCCCAGATCGTAGGTTCCAATGCCTTGAAATTATTAAGAGTGGTGCCTTGTCATTTTGAAGACAAAGAAAAACAATGTAAATGGGAACCCATTCGAGCGGAATATATGTCCCTTTGAATAAAAACATTTCGATACCATTGAGATTCACATCATGACTCCTTTAGGACAACCCATGCCTTTTTTAAGTTGGAAATCCATCGTGAAACTTCATTTCAGAAAAGTATACTGAGATGAATGTACCGTTATTGTGTTCCATCTTATTGGGGGTGATGGCTTGTCTGGTCTGCTGTCTGTATTGTATTCAGCTCTAAAAAAGGCTATTAAAGGAAGTCCCCCTAGGACAGAAAGGTCAGTTTTACACGAGTCATGAACAATGCAGTATCACTCCGGATTACTGAGACAGACAGGACACGGTTGAACTTATCATAAAGGCTTATTACGTCAAAAAGGACACGGAGTAGCCGGTTCCATCATCTCTGGATTGGTGGGAGCCCTTCCCTTGGATAATCTATCCCCCGGGCTTCCTGCTGCACATCTAGTGAAATTGGGTAGAATTTTTAATCACATGAAACCTCAAAAAGGAGGCAATTTTTTTAAGTTCATCTCTGGAGCGGTTACTAACTTACCCCTAGGATTGACTCTCAAAGACGCGGCCCAATAAGGCATGGGGCGACAAAAAGGTCGAGGATTTGTCACAGATGTTCTCAAGCATGGGAAAAAACAAGCCATCATGGCCGGAGTGAAGATAGGCAGAGATGTGATGAGAAAAAGAAAAAAAACATCCGAAATGCTGTGTTAACCCACGGACTCACTGCTGCCAAAAATACAGGCTTTTTTGCTCTCAATCGAGGCACATCTTTACCCTATAGAAAGAAGAAAGAACAAACAGGGAAAGGAAGGAGAAGAAGAGAGCAGACAGAGAGAGGAAGAGTCCTGTTAGCCCGAGGAGGCCCTAAGAGAGAAAAAAACAAGGAGGAGGAGGAAGGGCCAAGAAAAAAGGACCTTAGATGTATTTGACTGAGAGTATAAATAGGACCGTTGAATCTCAAAAAAGACCTTCATTTTGTGAAAACTCCGTCTCGAGGCAACATGCTACAGCCCGATTCCTGTGCCTGTGGGATGAACAATTTACAATTGTTCCAAGTCCCTCCCACCAATATTGCTTTAGAAAAGTCGAAATGGGAAGAATATTACCCTATTTCCAGTACTTTAGATTCCGACACCGCTCCCATCGAATTTGAAATCAGAGGACAAGGAGACCAATATCTGGATTTATCTCAAACTTATCTTCAAATGATCTGTCAATTTACTCAAAATGATGGAAGTGCTCTGGCTGGAGATCCGGCTAAAATAGCGCCGGTGAATAATATCTTACATTACATGTTTTCGGAAATCGATCTCAGTCTGAATGGAAAAATTATCACTCCGGGGACCGAGACCTTATCCTTACAAAGCTTATCTGGAGAAATTACTCTCTTGCAAACCTCGAACTTTAATGACTCAGATGAGAACCTGTAGTCTATGGGAAAAAGATACGACAGGACACATGGACGAAGTGGGATTAGACCCTCTGGGAGTTTCCGGCGCTGCTGCTAGCAGGACCTTTGTTCCAGGTGGAGATGGTAATGTGTGCATTAGCAAACCCATCCTCACAGAGTACCCGGACGAAAAAACGAAGGAATCAGAAAACGTCAGCAAGCTATCGATGGGAGTAAGAAACTCACCTTGCTGGATCGTTTACATCTGGATTTGTTTCAACAAGATCGATTTCTGCCCAATGACGTCCGTTTGAGCTAGACCCGCTTTCTACATGATGACCAATCAAGCCAATACGGGAAAAGTCAAGATCTTGAGTATGGTCTTGTGGGTGAGAAAAGTCAAACCTTCCCCTACTTTGATGAATCAGATCAATCAAAGTTTGAATACTCACAGAGCCAAATATCCCTTGAGAAGAGTGGAAGTGAAAACCTTTACCATTGCCACAGGAACCCAGTCTTAGATTACGGATCATCTGTTTCAAGGCCAGATGCCTAAACGTCTCATTTTAGGCTTTGTGGAGAATGCAGCCTTTAACGGAGATAAAACTAAAAATCCCTTTCATTTCGAAAACTTTGGGATCAAGAAAGTAGATGTCAGTATCAACGGAGAGACCATGATGACTCGTTGTTTTGAACTAATTTCAACGACAATTTGTATCTGAGATCTTATCTCAGTCTGTATCAAGCCCTAGGAAAATTAGGAGAAGACTGGGCTCCAGACATTACCCTAGAAGAGTATAAAAGCGGCTTCACTCTGTGGGGCTGGGATTTCACTAAACATCAAGAGGCGCAATCGGATAAATTCCATCTCATAGAAACAGGAAATCTGAGAGTGGAAGTTCAGTTTACCAATAATACGGCTACCACCATAAACTGTGTGGTGTATGCAGAATTCGATAACGTCTTAGACATTAACAAACAGAGAGAAGTGGCTATTGATTACTAAAAATGGATACGGGACAATTGAGAGAAGTCATATCCAGGGAATTCAAGAGTTCTTATGGGGGTGTGTATCCTGTAGATTTATTACCGGATCAATTAAGACCTGGAGAAAAAGCTGTCGTCGTGAATACGGATCCTCAAGATGGACCTGGAGAACATTGGGTGTGTCTGTATGTGAGCAATCCCGTGGTGGAATATTTCGATTCTTATGGATTTCCTCCCTTACAAAAAGAAATTCAAGACTTTATCCAGCGTCATGCTCACCGATGGATTTATAATCCGTATCGCTATCATGACTGGAATACCGATGTGTGTGGACAATATTGCGTTTATTATTTACATCAAAGAGACAAGAAAAGAAAGAAAGCCGACGAGTGGTTATTCCCCTTTGACCAGAGTACGGCTTTACAAAGGGATAGATACGTGTCCGATTGGTTTCAAAACACTTATCATAAATTACCTACGGGTCATGGACAAAAGTGTCAATGTTTTTTATCAAAATGTATTGTAATGCATTGTTGTTGTTTGTTGTTAGATCTCAATAAAAGGAAAAAAAATTGTGGTTTTTTTTTGGTCATTTTTAAAAGAAGGTTATCTCCCTTTAACCATAGATTGTTTTTTCAAAACACAAAACAAAGTGGTAAGGGTTTAATTTAAAGATTGGTAAAAAACAATCTATGTGTTATACATAGAGAGTGCAGCTAGTGAGCTCATGAATGAGTGAGATGACGTCACAATGGAGAAAATGGCTGCGTCAAAATCGTAAACAAAACGTAGCTGGGGAAAAACAAAACGTAAGTCATACATATATTTTTTGCATACGACCCTTATCTTCCAAGGGGGGGGGGGTATAAAAACAACGTATCAAAGATGATCCTCATAGCAAGGAGCCTCGTTTTCTTCCTGGCACCCTTTTCCTCCGTTTGCTGGTTGCATTTGATGTTGATCTTTTCCTCCAGTTTAGTCAATTTGACTTCCATTATGTTGTTGTTGTTTTATAAAAGCAAGGGTCTTTTTAAAAAATAGATTAATTTACATCATGAGTCTCCAGGAGATACAAGTTGATTTACTCAACAGTGAGGTAGAAGCCATTGTTCATCAATGTAATTGTTTGACTGTAAAAGCTCATGGATTGAGTCAAAGTCTGGCGGAAAAATTCCCACAAGCGAATCTCTATGCAACCCGCAGACCTCTAGGATCTAGAAATTTAGCTTTAGAAGAAGATAGAGGAATTCCAGGCACTATTAGGGTGTTTACCTCACAAACACCTGTGGTCATTTGTTTACTAGCTCAATGGGATTATGGAAAAGCAAGTCACCGACCTAAAAGAATTTCACTTATCAGGACACAGAAGAAAACAGAGAGAAATGGTTTCAAACTTGTTTACAAGAAATTGGAAGTTTACCTTATCAGACTTATGCTTTTCCTTACAAGATTGCATGTGGGTTAGCCGGAGGAAACTGGACTCATTATAGACATTATATTGAACAATTTGTACACACGTATGACAAACAGGTGTACATTCTTCATCAACATTAAGTGTGTGTATGTGTTATTGTTGTTTTGATGAAAAAATAAATTTAAAAATATGTCTACAGTATAGATGTTTTATATGAATTTATTTTAAAAAGGGACTCTGTGCTTTTTATTCTTTTCCATATTTATTATTATTATTATTATTATTATTAAAAAAAAAGTTAATTTAAAAAAGAAAAAAGTTATTTTTTTTTAAAAAGATTTTTAAAAAAATTCTAAGTTTTTATAAAAATATAAAAGTGACCTGGTGTTAACTTGAGATACACACACAACGTTTCTTTTTGACTGTATAAGAAGGGTATTCTTTTCTTAGACACACAATCGTTTCTTTGACTGTATTTTTTAAAGATCATCTTTTCTAAGACACAATCGTTTCTTTGACTGTATTTTAAAAAAAGATAATCTTTTTTTTTTCTTAGACACAACATGTTTCTTTTTGACTGTATTTTTAAAGATAATTTTTTCTTAGACACACAATCTTTCTTTGACTGTATTTTTAAAGGTACTCTTTTTTCTTAGACACAAATCATTTCTTATTTACCACTGTATAAGTTAGCATCTTTTCTAAACATTTGGTTGGCCCTTAAAAGGGCCGTTTGGTCGATTTTTGGTAGGGTTTACTCCCTTAGCAGCCGCTGAACCCTCTCGCCCTCACTGGTGCCCCTTAACTCAGGGCAGTCTTAAAGGGGTGTCCTGACCGAAGGTACTGGTGGTGGAGGTCTCGTCGGGGGTCTTAAGGGCCGTGGTGGTCTCAGCCCTCTCACCCCGCGGGTGGCCACATTCCTTGCCAAAGGGGGTATGGGATCCCTTCTCCGACAGAGCGGACAGCAGCCTAGGGGTGGTGTCTGGAGGACCAGCACCTCCGAGCACCGGTAACAGGCGGGCCTGTTCCGGCACTCACAACACACGTAGTTGGAGGACTGATCCTCCTCTAGACATACCGTGCACTGGATCGTAGCTTCTGGTAGCTGAATGCCCCAGACTGGCACGGGTCCTCTCTGCACGGGTCCCCTCTGCAATGGCGAACTGACTGGGGGTGCTGCCTGCTCTTCCTCGTGGGGTTGGTTTGGTGCCCAGCTGTCATTAACGGGGGGCTCCCAGTCGGAATCAGTGTCCCATGCTGATGCTGCCGCTCCCTCGTTCTGGCTAGGCGACCAAGTAGGGGTAGAGGGTCGACGAGGGGGGACGGACTTCTCGGGCTGATGACAGGAGGGGGTGACGGATTCCTATAGGTCTCAGGGCTCGATAAGGGGCAGAATATCCCCGGGGGGATCCCTCATCTTCTTCATCTTCATCGGCCTCTGCCCGTCTATAGGGGGTGAAACGTTGTCTTCTTCTTCTTCTTGCGTCCCTCTGCTGTCTTGCCCCTTCATCCCTGGCGAGGCCTAATGTGGCAATAGGCCATCTGGTTATTTCTCGCCCGGTCGCTATATCCCGCACGATCCATACAGCCATGACCTCTACTCCGTTGACGAGGAAATATCTGGGTAGATCTCCAGAAGCCATCGTGACGAACAATCTGGTACTAACGAATGACGCCGACTACTGGCGAGCGTCTGTATTTATGCACACATGACGGACGTTAAAGAGAGCACCTCGATGGCGAGAGCCAAACTATCATGGCGAACTGAAATTGTGTGTGATTTGTACTTTGGGACATATATTTTCATGGATTATTTAGTATGTATTCATAGTAGGATTCCATTATGATACAGGTCTAAACAAGGTAAGTTTTCTGCTTCTTTTCATACTAGAATGGATACATGACATGCATCCGTCGGGGAGAAAAGAGTAAAAAACCTCGAAGCGACGAGGCGAAATCCAGTGACCCGAGTGTATAAAATAAGTCTTAAGTCTTTTTAGAGGGTGAGATCAGGAAATGTGGGTTAGAGAGAAGGGACCTATTGAAGAGTGCCGATATAGTTTTTATTTCAAAAGAATCATGATCAGGGTAAATATCAAGCTCAAATAGGTTTACCTATAGACACAATGGGGGGTCAGAGGTCACGGATTTTCAGAAAATACATAAGGATTCTTGGAATCTAGCCTTTATCTGATATTTTAAGAAAAATAGAATGTCATGAGATTAAAAACAATTCGTATCTACTTTTTAGATCATGAACGAGTCTTGATCGTTTGTTTTTTTTTTACCGAAATCGAAAACTGTAGTGACTGGGGTGTTAACAACGTATTGCATACACATCCCCTGATTTTTAAAGTAACCGGATCTTTTTTGAAAGAAAATTTTATATGAAAAGAATAGTATTGCTTTGAAAATCATTCGTATTTACTTTATGGATCATGATCCACTCTAGATTTTTTTTATTTGATCAAAAACCATACATAGACTCCGCGTCTAAAAAGAATTCAAGATGGTGTCATAAATAACATAACACTGACATAGTATTACATGATTTATTTCTTTAAAAAAAATAAAAACGCTTCTAAGTGTTGAATTCTCTTCGAACAGGTATATAAAGCAAAGCTGGGAATTTAAGATCAGTCTTTGTTGGCATTTCGAACTTGATAGACGTGAAAATATGACAGAAGCAATGATGAATACCCCAAACAACCCTAGTTATGTGACACCTGAAGGGGTCCCCAAGCCAGAGTCACAGGATATAGTGGGATTGGATTTGGGCATGTATAATCTTCCAGAATACATGAAGAAAGAAGATATGGGCATCTTGACTACAACTCTGGATGGGATTGTCAACATGCTGACTGGTATTGATAACAAGCTGACTGATCTGAAAAATTATAACACCAGTGAATTTTATTTGATTCGTGCAAAATTATCCAAATTAGAAGTGAAAATCACTAACAAGCAAGACAAAATGAGAGGAGGAAGCACTTACCAGAAAAAAGAGGGACAGGGGGGGACCGGAGATACAAAGAAAACAAGACATCCGGACCCATGCTACATCTGTAAAGAGTTAGGGCATTGGGCCCCAGATTGTCCCAGAAAAAACAGGATTTGTGCTACAAGTGTGGGAAATTTGGCCATTGGGCTAATAAGTGTACAGAGGATGAGGAGGATGATCAACAAATGGAAAAAGAAATAGAAAAACTTGAGAAAAAGCCTCAGGAACCCAAGACTTCAGGGACACACCAGACCAAACCTTTAGTGAAAGAAGGAGACAAAAAAGAGAAAAAGGAACACAACAGAGATATTCCAGGCACCAGCACTATTCACAAGAGGAAACTACCCCTGATGACCGATAAGGCCCAGAAGAAGAAAAAGTAAATTTATGTATTGATTCTGAATAAAATTGCATTGTTATTGTCTGTCTTTGTTATTGTTTTCGGAAAATCCAGTTTGAACCGACTGGCTGGCTAGACTGTGAATTGAAACGTGACGTCATAATCACATTCTTGACTCGCTGCCAAAATCGTAGTACCAACGTTGAATCGTAGTAGCAGCGCATAGTCAAAAGCTATCATGTAAGCGCCCCGTATTTAGGGATGTGTACTGAGTGGACCCACCTACCCCCCCCCCAGGGTTAGGGGCTAGGGGTTAGGGGTTAGGGACTAGGGGTTAGGATTAGGGCTAGGGGGTTAGGGTTAGGGCTGTACTCAGTTGACCCACCTAATCCTAGGGTTAGGGTTAGGGTTAGGGTTAGGGGCTAGGGGTTAGGGGTTAGGAATTAGGATTAAGGGTTAGGGTTAAGGTTAGGGCTGTACTCAGTTGACCCGGCTATCCTCCATGACCTCAGTTGACCAGCCGGCTAGGCCGTTAATACTACTTCCATATACGTGTAAACAATAATTATAATTTTAATGACCATAATTTAAGCTTAATAAAAGAAAATAAATGCAAAATCAACAGACCTTTTCGCAAAACACATTTACATAAAGGTAAAATAAATGATCCATTCAGTAAAAAAGCATATACATTCATGTATAAATGCAAAAGAATGACCATCTTTGCAAAATAAAATTTGCATAAAAATACAACGAAATTTCTAATGTACAACGAATGATTATAATTGTACCACAAACAGTGTAATTTGCCAAATATTAAAGCTGAATGAAGATTAACCGTTTTTACTAAATAACTGTATTTTGAAATCAACAAACACAAACGATTGACAAACAGACATAAAAAATACGAGTGACAAACAGACATAAAAAATCTAAAGTGACGCGCGATATCAGTCGTTGGGTGGCCAAAGAACTTTATTCGGTAAGAACCAATATTTGCCCCCCCCCCCAAATCAAACTTTGACGGAGAAATATTATATTACGATCTTAAACAGGGGGATATATGCTGACTTCAAAACACTGGATATTTTCATAAGCAATGGCGTCATATGTTTGAAATGACGTCACGAAAATCACGTAAATTTAAAAGTTCCATGATTTCTACAGAAAAATGTATATTTTACGTCGATATTTTGACTAAAAGTCACCGAGCGCAGGTCTGATCAGGCTTGATATTCTAATATAAAGTGTAGAATGATTATATCAACGAAATATGTAAATATCGTTCCTGAGCAAACTTGCGCTTCATGATTTTTAAAGCCAAAATTGGTGAAATTTTGGCCATTTTGTCCTCTTTTTTATAAAAAATGATATAAAATCAGACAAGTTTGTGACTTCATAAAAACAAACATTAGCAATAAACTAATTTGAAACTGTAATATGCTATGTTAATCTATATTTCTTATACAATTTATAGAATTTAGCACATATCAAGAATTTTTCAAAATTTGACTTTTGTGGGGTAAAGATATGCAATATACCGCATATATTTCCTTTTCATTTGATACTTCGATCAAAGGAAAAAAATATTACATTCATTTCTTAATTACTTTTAAGTTATATTTCAAATTACAGATTTTTTTAAATTCAATAACCTTTTGCTATTAGGTATTTGTAAAAAAAAAAACATTTTTATAACTTATTTACTCTAACATTAGATTCCTAAAACAACTTCATCATAAAAAGTCTCAGAGATGATACATGTGAGAGTAAATGATAACAGTAAAAGGTAAACATTCCAACGTAACTGTAATCATAAATTTATGATACGTTTCTACGAAGATTATGAAATTTTTCCTTGACTGTAAGTCTGTTTCATTTTCTTACAACTTGTTAAAAGTTTGACAAATAGAGAAAATTCGGTCGAACAAAGTTGTGTCGTGAAAAATGAGATAATTTAAAGCACAATACTAATATACCTGGCCAATTTAAATGATGAAGAAACATAAGTAATTCAATATGAGAAAAAAAATGCTGTCAATATTGATGCAGTGTTTTTTAAATTACGATCATAATTTAATTACAATCTCCCTCTAGACAGTTCATAACAGAGTTTTATTATCCTGTAGAATTAAGTTATCAATTACATAGAGTAGAAAATAGTGATTTTAACCTCTTATGTTCCCCTACTCGGCTCTGACCCCATACTTTCAAAATCAAAACAAAAGCATGTTATTAATTAAATCAGGGGCTTGTTCAACATTTGCATCTGCATACAAAAGTTGTATTATGGGAGTAATAAGTGTTTTCTGGCGATCGTTTGTGACAATTATTTTTACATTTTTAGTCTTCATGAAAATTCATGAACATTTATTACCTTTAACTTTTAAGTTTTTTTCTTTAAACTGAAAATTTCCAATATTCATATTTGTTCATCATCTGTTCATGAACCATGAATTATGAATGTTTTTATGAATTTTATTCATGAACTACTTTTATGAACCTGTTAAGAATCTTTTAAGAACCATTCATGAACAAATATTTACATTTCCAATAAATTTCCCCTATGATTCTTTACAAAATAAAATGCAGTATATTTTCTCATGAACTACATTAGGTGTGTACCACGAAAAAAAGTTGAATATCTCCATTGTAACGTCATAATACCGCTCCTGATGTCAAAAAGTCATAAAATATAGTGCACACTGTTTTGTTTTAAAAATGACAGTTGAACGGCGTAAATTTATGGCAAGTCATCAGAAAAATAATGTAAATATAAGAAATGAATTTAATTTTTGAAGATTCATGAGGTATATGAACTACAACGCTTCACGCCGGCATATTTATCATGAAGCGCTATCGCGCTTCATGAAATATGCCGGCGTGAAGCGTCGTAGTCTTAATTATGAACAACTCATAAAGGTTCTTAAAATCATGAATATCATTTCGCAGGGGATGGCTGGGTCGACACGTTCTGAAACGTAGCGTACAAAAAGTCTCAAAGTAAGACGAAATACCCAGTATATTTTTCTTTTACTTTTGGTTTTAAAAGGAATTGTTTATATGGTGTGTCTGACTGCTGATTTCCATTGCATATGTGCAAACTCGCGAGTAAGGTGTGCTAGTCAAATGTCTATTGATGCTTGCACTTATTGACACCAAGGCGGACTTGGAATACTGGTTGCCAATTTTTGTCCTTGCCTCAGCATTGAAACACCGCAATTCCTTTGATAGATCAGCTGTACTAAGCTCCTCAAAATAAATGGACCTTTTTTTCTGGGAAAGCCAGTCTAAAAGAAAAGATTCATTTTAGATTTGATGTTTTCAGTTTAGGATTTTGTCTTTCAAAAGAGAAAAAAATCATCTGAATTGTGATTAAATTAATTGTGACAGTGTACAATTTATTCATTTGAAAGGAGCAACAGTACGTGAGTTGTTAAAAGAAAGTCACATTTTTGGTTGCCAAAAAAAATCATTAGGGGGAGGGAGAGGAGAGGTGGTTGAGATATTGTTTTGTTGTGTGTGTAGATCATCATTATGTCTGTTGTGCTGCATGCCATTGTTATTTCAACTGTATTAAAAGTGTATATTCAATTGTCATTTTTGTTTTTTATGTATATGTCTTACTAGGTCAGTCAAAAGCTTTACAGAGTTCATGTTATTTGTTTTCAAAATGCAATTTTGAATAAAAATTTCTGATTCTGATTCCGATATATGAAAAAAAAGTTTATTGTATTGTAAGAGGTGGTAGCGATTGTAATTTTTAGTGGGGAGGGGTTCTTGAGTAGTGAAACTTGCTTCAAGGTGTAGAGTGCAACACAAAATTAGATTGGTACCTCTAAAGAGCTTTACAGCTCAGGTGGTCTGCTTGGCAATGGTTACTTCCATGCGAGCATTCTCTAACTCTAGTAGATTTTCCTCACTGCTGGTAGCAAACCGTTCCGTTTTACTGGAGTCGGGGAGGGTTTCTTCCATTTCATCACTTAGGATTAAGGGTTAGGGTTAAGGTTAGGGCTGTACTCAGTTGACCCGGCTATCCTCCATGACCTCAGTTGACCAGCCGGCTAGGCCGTTAATACTACTTATGTCTTTCGCTTCATGTGTGAGAGGGCACGGGTTCGCATCTCGGACCATCCAATTTTTTTTCGAAATACTTTCTTTTTACTAAATTATAGTATTCAGCATGTGAAATGAAAAATATGTGAGGTCTGGCTTGTATAAAATCATAAAATCATCATTACAGTGTGATAAATATTCCATATAAAAAGAATCTTTTATACACATAATAAAGAATAAACAATCAAATCTTTATATCCATATTGGCATATTTTATTTGCTTCAGTAAACATGTTATACATTAAATAATTCTACAAATTCAGTCAAGGGGATCCGACTCCCCCCCCCCCCCGAACTGCGCATGGTTTACTTTTTCCCTTAGCGGGGGACACAAATTCTCTGAATTAGCTTGTTGTTTATTATCTCAGTAATGATCACGTAGAGCTGCAAAAACAAAAACTTCGATTCCTGACCGTGGGACCATGAATTTATGATCAGAAGCTCGAAGAGGCACCCTTTCTCATCATAACTATGTATTTATGGTAGGGATGTCAACGAGTACCCGGTTAACCGGGTACTCGATCGGACGTCCGAGTATCGAATACTAAAATCGGTACTCGGTTACTTGGATGTATATTTTTGAATATTTCTATGATTGTTTATTAATGCATTAAAACAATCTGTTTTAAAAGGTAAAATACTCATTGCACTTGTCCATACAGTAATTAGGGTTTCCTACTCCTCTAAATCCGTTATCGCCCGTGGCAGTGTTTATACAGTAATCATCGTGACCAAGCACCTGCTACCTGTCTTTTCTTACCATCCGCTGTCTTCTGCCCTTAATTTTTGATTTGTTTTCACTGAACATCGTTTAAGTTCTATTATGATTGAATAAATTAGATAATTTTGTCAATTCTCCGAGAAGCCGTAAATTCTCGGGGAAAGAGACAGATGATATTATACGCGATTGCTGATATGGTTATGTTTGATTACATGCCAATACAAATAGTTGAAGGCAAAGGTTTTAAAAAACGGTTGTCCATCGCTGCACCAAACTACAAAATACCGCCCCGTTATACTGTAAAATCTAGGATCGAAAAGTTTACGAAAATCGTAAATCTGCTCTGTTAGGAGAACTTGATCAAGTTCAAGTCAAACTGTACGACTGATACCTGAACGTCAAACGCAACAAAGAGTTACATTACAAAATACCGAGCAGATTTTTCTAAAACAAAAACACTGTCAACCACTTATGATTTTATTTCTTGTGTTTATCTGATAAATAAATTGAACTTTAAAAATGTTGACGTATTAAATTTCGTCGGACACGAAGTGATCATCATTGTTACAACAGAAATATATTTACGGGTAAACCTCCTATCAAAGCATTTACAATGTTTTACATTCATCAATTTACTTTTTCATATATATTTGTACTTTTACCGAGTACCCGGGTACTCGATCGGAAAAACGTCCGAGTAACCGAGTATTAAAAATTGACCGATTTGACAACCCTAATTTATGGTAATTGTTTAATGACACGAAGCAGAGATGATTTTTCTTAAAAAAATGCATCGTCACTATACATTCAACAGAGTTCTGCCCTGGGTAAACTAAGATGACCTAAAAATTTCACGAGGTCTTTGGGACCCAACATTTTCCCTGAGCCATTTTGACCCAGCAGATTTTATTAAAAAATATATGCACATTTTTTAAGCCACCTTTCTGCATTTTATATCAAAAAATTAATTAAAGTACATTTCAATTTAAAAATATTTACTTACAAGCTGTCCACATATTTGGCAAAACAGCAAAGACCTCTAGGTCTCGGGATCCTTTTCAGCGATTAAATATTTTAAAATGTGTATAATGTTTAATGTCCTCTGAACATGAAGTTTGTCTTGAATTATGCTAATTATATATATATAAATCAAATTATAGTTTTTTCCCACTTGTTTTTTTCTAAGTGAATAAGCAACTTAAATGTTTTTTTAGGTATGAAAAGGGTTAAAGATGTAAGGTACATGGTGTACCACTCACCCAAAAATATGTTTTCATTTGTTAAACAAGGCTGATAAATTGTAAAATTTGATTGTAAACCAAATAACGAGGCAATGAAAATGATGATAACATTTCTTTATTCTAAGAAATTTACAAACACACATTGTAGAAAAGAGGTAGGAAAAGATACAAACACATAGAAAACGAACATAATACATGCCCTAAATAAAGAGTACAAAATATGTTAAGATTCAAATAGAGTATTTCCATATATGATTTGTTTGACAATCAATAAATATTTGCATAATTTTTTCAATACTGAACAATTTGTTATTAAAAAAAATTAAATTTCTCTATTTGCTATATATGTGATAAAATTTGAGATAGTCTACCCTCTTTAATTTTTGTTCGCGTGCATTCAAAAACACCGTGGACAATAAAATTCATCTCCAATTATAATAAGATCAAATTGAGTGCAAATACCTTGTTCTCTTTCTCCCGGTTTCATTCGGGAGTTAACGAGTGGTAAAGTAAACACCTTAGAACTTTTTCAGGTTAGTTTGGACTTTCAGTAAGGCGTGGTACTAGTATTCTCGACGTTACATAATTAGCTTCTGAAATTTACACAACTTTCCTTCACTGTTAAAATATACATGGGATAGAAATTCGGGCAAATGCCAATTAGTGTATCGAATAACCAATAACGTTCTCTAGTCCGGAAATGAGGTTGAGCTTAGGTTGTCTCATCGTTGTCAACAATAATTTAAAGTTCCTGATGTTAATATCAATTTCTTAACCAATGAGAATCTATTCACCATTTGGCAGACGTTAAATACGTAGTGCCGAGAATGCAACGCCTTACTGAAAGTCCAAACTAACCTGGAAATGGTTCTATTTTCGCGAGAAAGCTTTTTAGTTAATTATAACGGACAGAAAATTTCTCGACCATCGTTTTTCTTGTCTATAAATGTTATCATTACTAATATAAATATATTCGAGAATGTAATTTTTTCACACAGAAAAAAATACGTTATTACTCTAGTCCCCATGAGTAAATAGTAATTTTAGTTCAACGAAAAATGGGTAACCCCTGATTTAATAAAAAGAATGACAATGTCAGTTTTGCTATGAAAGACTTCAAAGTGTTTCAGGAATGAATTACAAATGACATACAAGACAGTTAGTTTATTTCTAAAACCATAACATAAAAATTGAAAAAAAATTAAATCATTTGAAAAAAAATTGGAAAAACATACATTTTTTGTAGTTTTTCAAAATATTCATTCAACTCTTTTGTCTCATTTTTCAGAACAAACGACGCATAATAATTCAGCCCCATTCTTGTATGGTGGGCATTTCAAACTGCCGCATATAGCTTCAACTGGATAGAGCAAATAACCGTCCGAGTTCCCTCCATCCCCAGTCAGAGTTTCAGGTTCTGCATCCATACAGGTGAAGGTGGAGGCAGAGTGATGGTCATGTTTTCCTGACATCAGATACCCCCAATATTCTACTTTCCATCCGTCAGAACAAGATTTTCTTGCTGTGGTGTATAATAAAAAAAAGAGAAGATATTCTACATTATTCAAAGTGCTTATAATATTCATAAGTTTTCTAGGTTTGAAATCATGATCCACATTTATTTTCTGGACCGATAATTAAAAGAAAAAAAACTGTTTTTATGCCCATCATTAAAAAAGAATAGAATCAGATGCAAAAACTAATTAGAGTTTTACTTTTAAAAAATATTATTTCTTATAATATATTTGGATTTTACAATGCCTATTAAACTATATTCAATGAAAACTAATGATGAAACTCCAAAAAATCAGCATCAGTTATACATTTGTAGATGATGTACATGTAAATATTGGTTCGGTTTGGAAAGTTTTCTCCATTAAATATTGTATTCAGCAAGCTAATTACTAATTTGTTACAATTAAAGGCTGTGTCCATCCACCTATTGGAGAATGAGGTCCATGGCTGCTTTTGTTAGAGTATGTAGTTTCAGAAATTATGTTCAATAATGTGCAAGTGAATTGATTGACAAATTAATTTAACATTCGGAGCTGCAATATCAATTCTAATGTGTAGTTTTGAACAAGTTTTGCATATCTTGTTTGGTTCCAGACATTTGCCTCTGCTATTGCTTAATTATCAATAGATACATGTTCAGACAATAGATTCTGGTAAGCTACTGAAGTTTTTGAAGACATCTGATTCTTTCATATGTTGTGGCACAGTTGTTGCAATTTTAATTTGTTGCAGACATTTGTTCTGTGTGTAATATGTGCTATTTCAGCAACCTTTGACACAGTTTGTGTAGTTGAATATTTAAAGCTAGGCTAGGTATGGGGTTTAAGTTCAAAGCTAAATTTAAGCCAAGCGCCCCATTACTGAAAGAATGGGTGGACTTAACTGGCCAGAAAAAATGCCGTAAATTTAAGTTCCATAAAAAATTAATTTTTTCCCATCATATAAAGTCCCGATATCTTAACTGTATATTTATGGTACGGATGTGAATATAAAATACTCTTTTCGAGATAAACTAAATAAATATCGAAGGCATGGTGCCTGAAGAATTTTTGAATATCAATAGATAATCAGGGTCACGCATTTTTCATCGTCTGAATACATAGTCAGCGCATGTTTGTCGGCTGTTCTTACGAAAACTGTAGTTGTACGAGGGGCGTTCAATAAATAATGTCATTGGGGCTCGGAAAGAAACAAACAAATGTTTTCTATGATTTAGTCTCAATGATTTAACTTCAGTATTCTCTTTTAATTAAAACACATGTCTGTAACATTTTTATTGAATTTCTAATTGTTTTTAGAACACATTTTTGAGTATGACCCTTCGTATGCTGGAATATGGCGGATGCTGTACTGGTTTTTTCTGTCTGATAGATGTTCATCTTAGTTTGGGAAATGAAACAAGTCAAAGGTTCAAAGATCTGGCAAACGTTAACTTTCTGTTTATCCCCAAAACTCCTTTACTTTTCATGGCCTGTTGGTTTGGACGCTGTCATGAACAAAATTTAATGTAGTGAATCTGTTTCCTTCCTCTCATGAACTTTTTTTTTTTTTTTGCAAAAAAAAAAAAAAATAAATAAAAAAATGTTTTCTAAACTCCTCCAGAAATTGAACTTCCTTCCATAATATGAAATTGAACAATAAGATTTAAGAAAATGGCATATAAAACTGTTGTTGTGCTCTTGCAATTCTTTGCTCTTTTTAAACCTTTCTAGTTTTGTCAAGTGCAACTTATTGAAATATGTTTGTAGGGTTTAAATCAAAATAAATAGTTTCATTATCTGTTTGAATTTCAGACAAATGTGAATAAGTACAATTTTTGAATTTTTAAAAAATAATATAATAAGATATTCCTGCACAATGTCGTTTTCACTCATATTTCAAAATATAGACTGACCTTTGAGTATTACACTTTTTAACTATCAAATGTTTCTTTTAAAATGTGTGAACTACCCCTAAAATAATTTCTATCAGAATTTCTAAGTGTCTTTAAGTCAATAAAACATAATCAGTGATAATTTGTTAATACATTGGTTGTTTTTACGTCCTTATTGCCTAAGACGGTAGCAATTTTTTATGCCCATTATATAGTTTTCGTTTATTGAAATAATTCGATGAAAAGTGGTCATATACTGTAAACTGTTATTTATTCATAAAAAATTCAATAATGAGAAAAAGCCAAGCTTAATGTCATATGATTTCTATGTTGTATGTCATCGAGCTAATTACATTATTCATTGAACGTCCCTCGTATATTGAACAAAATAACGTCATTGTAAAAGGAGAAGAGCCGACAAACGTGCGCTCACACTTAATTTAACAAAAAACATACCGGTATGTTCCTAAAAAACGTTTCGCTTCCATTGTTACGATTTCGATTGACCTGTTAAATATTACAATGCATCACGTGACATCACCTGCCAGTGTACTCGTGGAAACAGTTTAATTTATTCTTCAACCTGACCTAGATGTAAATCACTGTGTATGGTGCCGTTTTCAGAATTTAGCACATTAAATGTTGTTTTAATTTTGCGTGTCCTAACATTGTTTTTAATAATCATAATGACATCGCTGTGTAATATGCCAAACACGAATTCGAATTTCTAGGGAGTGATATGGAAAGAGAGAGAAATGTCAACAATGACACCGATCGATAGACCCGCCTCTTATTAATATTGATAGCGTGTCCTTAAAACCACTCCGGGTAATTCCAAAAGACGACATTAACGTATCGTTGTTTTAATCTTGATTCATGGCAACAAGGCATTGCTTTTGTACATATATTCTAGCAAAAATAACCATGAATATGTCGCTCTTTCTAGTGGTATTAATATATTTTGGATTCCATTTATTTTCAACTTGTTAGAGTAGTCGTAAAAAGATCAAAAATATGGCGTTAAGTCCACCCATTCTTTGAACACTTGCAAAAGTAACCTGGAATTGCAAACAGGGGGTTGTTGCAATTGAAAAATTCTGTTTTGCCTTTAAAGGTACTTGGACACAGATTTGATGTTAATATTTGCTATATAAAATCACGAAATTTATATCTTTTCACACAAATATTAATAAAAAATATTAATTTAAAAGTTATTAAAACTTTAATTTTTTTTAGTGGGTTTGATTGACACATTTTTGCATTTTCACAAATTTTTACTTAATTCATAAACATTAGGAAAAGTGGCAATCAATGTACATGTATTAATGAGAAATATTAAAACTTAAATCCAGAAAAATAAATTTACAGTAGAAATGTTAGAAAGCAAACCTCTTTCACAAGTATCGTCATTCCATTGTGAACAGATTACACTCGTGTTATGTACACAATTTTTGTAAACAGGGCACGAGCCCTGTTATTGTTTGATGTTTACGATTCACCGAGTGCGTTCAATCGCCAAAGTCTGCTCACCACAACTGCACGGACTGACAATATATTGTGTGTTTGTTTTGCTTTCGAACATGTCTACTCTGAATTTTCTGGATTATAGTATTAATAGTTTCATTAATACAAAACAAAACTACCACTTTTCTTAAGAATTAAGAATAAAGATACAATTTATGAAAGTGCAAGGATGTGTCAATCAAACCCGCCAAAGAATATTAAGTTTTAATAACTTTTAAATGAAATAATATTTTTGATTAATTTTTGATTGATTGATTGATTGTATATTGTTTAACATCCCTCTCGAGAAGTTTTCACTCATAAGGAGACGTCAACGTATGCCGGTAAAGGGCTTCAAATTTTGACCCTTACTCGGCATTCAGGGCCATTGAGCAGTGAGGGATCTGTATCGTGCTAACGCCTGCCGCTGACACGGGGCCTCGGTTTTTAAGGTCTCATCCGAAGGACCCGCAACTTTCACTTCAAAGTGCCGAGAGCATGGCGAAGGAACAGTTGCTACCAATTTTAACGACTAGGTCAGTCGCGGCAGAGATGCGAACTCACGACCTCCCGATCACGACGACTGAGCTACCGTGAACGGTCTAATTAAATTTTGTGTGAAATGCTATTAAAATTTATAATTCGTAATCTTATAGAGAAATTATTAACTTCAAATCGGTGTCCAAGTACCTTTAAACTAACACTTATTGAAATTGAATTTGTGACAGACATTTGTTCTGCGTTTAATATGTGTTTTTTCAGCAATTTTGACATAGTTTGTGAAGTTGAATAATCAGTTTGCAGAAACTTTCAGCTTATAAATATATAAATAAATATACAGTTTTTACAATGGGTGGCACTGTAGCTCTCCGATCTGTCAAAAATATTTTTTTCGGAAAGCTACAGTTCTGCAGCTATGTATACTTGTTTAAGTTGTTTGCCTATACCGGTATTAAATTCTGACAGTAAAATTTGGTGTTTGGCTTCCCTGATGTATTGTTTTACTTTTCAAAAACGTTAGTTCTTATAATGTATTTGGATTCTACAATGCCTATTTAACTATATTCAATGAAAACCTAATAATGAAACTCCAAAAAGACACCTTTAAAAAGATTTCTTCCATTCTTTTTTTTTTATCTGTAAAAACAACGTAAAGAATATATTTTTATAATTTGAACATCTAATTAAAATTGTTTTTCCCATTTGCGTATCATAACAGGAATTCTTTGAACTGGGTTATTTGTCCTTTCACTTCTATTTTCGCAGAATCAGTTGTATCCCCTTTTAAAGTCGTAAATTCAATTAATTAAGCTCTTTAAAATAACTCATTTGAACGATCACAAGGCAGCCATTTACTTGTACGATAAACGATATTCTCGAGTCTAATTACAAATCAATAAATGGTTGTTGTCATATATTAACTTTCATCTATTTTTAGTACATGTTTCAAGTTCAAGTTAAAAAATGCTAGTGTGAGATTTCAAAATATTTTAGTAAACTGTTAGTTTCACACTCAGATTTAGTAGTGGCAACGAATAATAAACAAAATGGGTTCTTAACTTGAGAAATATAAATCTGGCCCTTGGGGGGGGGGGGGCAATAAAACTTAGACAAGCTCATTTTTTTTTATCTCAGTCTCTCTTCTCTTCTATATATTCCTTTGGAAAAATTGAAACTAAATCAAAAGTGAGCTCGCCTGGCCCAAAGACCCGAATTATGAAAATCGAAGAACTGCTTTTCTAACTGGAAAATTCTCGTTTAGTTTCTCTCAGTGCAATCATTTAAAATCATATATCTATACCTGGAATAACTAAAACGGGCTTGTCGTTTTGAGTTCTACAGACAGCACAGGGCACATCGTGGTCGTGGAGATCACCCATTATGATATCTGTGTAAGTTTGGTATTCAGCTCCAAATACGAGTCCTCTAAAGGCGTAGTTTTGCTCAGTGTTATGGCGCCCCCACTCTGGATTTTTCGGTAAACAGAGCGGTTCAACTGCACCTCCTGGGTAGTAGTAATGACTTCCTCCAGCATAACCTAAAGGACAAAGTAATCCTTTTTTATTAAAGGAATGAATTTGATAGCTACCCCAGTTATACTGTGTAACCTGGGGCAGGTAACACTTGAAAAAAATATCGCTATCAAATTCATTCCTTTCCATCATTAACTTTAGAAATTATATAGTTTCTTACTCAAAATTACTTTCAAATTGTATGAAATATTATATTTTATAAAGAAATTCAAGTGGATTGACACATTTTTGACGAGAGGCACGGGCAATACGATAAGTAACTAATTTGTTATCCAATCAAAAGAACCGTTACAATTTTTTAAAGGAATGTTTTTAATGGACCTCAGTTTTAAGTTTAGTTACTGACTGTGATGACTGCATCTCAGGTTATACAATATGAAATAATTTTTCTATCCAATCAAAAGGCGTGTTACAACCAGGATTAAATAATGAAGAAGGATTTAATAATGAAGAAATGAACTATATTTCATTAAATTGCCTTCGTATAACTCTCCCTGAATGCTTTCACCCTCAATGCCTTCTCTGAATTTAATATCAGCTATTTGTTGAACTAAAACATAAGATTTCAGTTTTTCATCCTATCGTCAACTTTGGTGTTTGTAACGTCATTCAACTATCGATACACAAAACTAGGGCATGGTCTAAGTTATTAAATTTTTTAACCTAGGTAGGTAGGCTTCTGATATATACATGTAAAAACTGGTCACAGTTTTAAACTATGAAATGTTTTGAAAACTATGGTGACATATTTCTGCCTCTTATATGCCAGATAAATTATTTCAACATGCAACGTAACTATGTACACATACAATTTGTTAATTCTAAAATGCAAAATAATTGTGTTGACTTGCAATTTATCAGCCAATTAGGTAACATAATTAAAATATTGGTAAATGTACTTGCTAACAGCAGTATCTTACAGCATAGCTGCAAGATACTTAGCATTCTGTAGATTCTTACGAACAATTACTCCTACCTGATCAATATATACTTTGGACAATTTTGTCAACAGTAACTCCTACCTGAATAGATAATGGTTGCTGTCGCTGGACACGTCGTGCGGCCCCATCGGGTGTAAACAGTTCCCCCAGGCGGAAAGCACTGTCCAGCTTGAAAAGTGACTACCACGATGAAGCCAACAGAGAAAATTCGCATCATCTTAAATTGTTAAAAGATGACTGAATAGACAAATTATTGAAAAAGACATAGTCTGAAAATTGTTTGATTTTATATATTCAATATTTAAAAGCCCCAACCCCCAAAGTAAAAACTTTAACGCGCAATAAATTTTGTTTTGAAAAAGTATATTTTGGAGGATATTTTTTTTAAATATGTTGTGAGACATATATCCTATTTTGAATAAAAAAAATTAATTTACCTTTAACTCGCTGCACTTCGAAGTCTTAAAGACTAGACAACGATTACATTCATTTTCTTTTATTTTAAAAAAACACTTTCTGTCACACCCCTAATTTTAAAACGTGACAGGTAAGGAAAGACACAAGCATAGAGACTGAAATTACAATATTTCTGTTTTTGAATCACTAATCAATATTTAAATAGTAAATATTTAATGATTTTTTAAAAATATACGTGGGCAGCAGCATTAAAGGGCAAAAATACCATATACGTGTAAACAATGATTATAATTTTAATGACCATAATTTAAGCTTAATAAAAGAAAATAAATGCAAAATCAACAGACCTTTTCGCAAAACACATGTACATAAAGGTAAAATAAATGATCCATTCAGTAAAAAAGCATATACATTCATGTATAAATGCAAAAGAATGACCATCTTTGCAAAATAAAATTTGCATAAAAATACAACGAAATTTCTAATGTACAACGAATGATTATAATTGTACCACAAACAGTGTAATTTGCCAAATATTAAAGCTGAATGAAGATTAACCGTTTTTACTAAATAACTGTATTTTGAAATCAACAAACACAAACGATTGACAAACAGACATAAAAAATACGAGTGACAAACAGACATAAAAAATCTAAAGTGACGCGCGATATCAGTCGTTGGGTGGCCAAAGAACTTTATTCGGTAAGAACCAATATTTGCCCCCCCCCCCAAATCAAACTTTGACGGAGAAATATTATATTACGATCTTAAACAGGGGGATATATGCTGACTTCAAAACACTGGATATTTTCATAAGCAATGGCGTCATATGTTTGAAATGACGTCACGAAAATCACGTAAAGTTCCATGATTTCTATACAAAAATGTATATTTTACGTCGATATTTTGAGTAAAAGTCACCGAGCGCAGGTCTGATCAGGCTTGATATTTTAATATAAAGTGTAGAATGATTATATCAACGAAATATGTAAATATCGTTCCTGAGCAAACTTGCGCTTCATGATTTTTAAAGCCAAAATTGGTGAAATTTTGGCCATTTTGTCCTCTTTTTTAAAAAAAATGATATAAAATCAGACAAGTTTGTGACTTCATAAAAACAAACATTAGCAATAAACTAATTTGAAACTGTAATATGCTATGTTAATCTATATTTCTTATACAATTTATAGAATTTAGCACATATCAAGAATTTTTCAAAATTTGACTTTTGTGGGGTAAAGATATGCAATATACCGCATATATTTCCTTTTTATTTGATACTTCGATCAAAGGAAAAAAATATTACATTCATTTCTTAATTACTTTTAAGTTATATTTCAAATTACAGATTTTTTTTAAATTCAATAACCTTTTGCTATTAGGTATTTGTAAAAAAAAATCATTTTTATAACTTATTTACTCTAACATTAGATTCCTAAAACAACTTCATCATAAAAAGTCTCAGAGATGATACATGTGAGAGTAAATGATAACAGTAAAAGGTAAACATTCCAACGTAACTGTAATATATTGAATTATACATTTAAAAGAAATCGACCTTATAGCTATCGATATCATCATTATAAGTAAA
>PRKT01000561.1:133678-161576 GCA_003671525.1 Saccostrea glomerata | reverse complement strand
AAAAAACACACACATAAAAATACTGTACTCGCGCTTGACTCGTTTGAAAAGTTATTTAATACGTATGGTCAATATTGTCAGTTATATTGAAGCATGGCTGCGGTTTTTCATTAATATGCAAAGTAGTATTGATTTTATCAAAATCAAACATCCAATTGATGGTTGATATGGTGATAGCAATTTTAGCACGTTTTATTAAACAATGTGGCACACAGATCGGAATTCTAATGGATTTTTGTAGATTAAAGCTTTCAAGCAAACGCTCAAATCAAAAAAAAAGTTTTGACTTACTCTTTCAGTTTCTAGATTTTAACACTAAATATTCAAGACATCAATCTTTTTATTCGGCTTGGTTTTTGAAACTCGTTAGGTATGGGTTATAGGTTTGAATTAAAGTTTGGAAATTGGCTTTTAAAAATTTAATCGAGAATATTTGAAAATATTATAGTCATAAAATTTATAAACGTGTTTCCCCGTTATCAACAAGAAGAAATTTAAACTGTTAGATTTGTGGATTGATCAGTATTTATGATTATAATAAAACTCACTTAATATTTTTTTCAATGATTCAGGCACGTAAGGTGTTTAAAATTTTCTGTACAAACCTTCCTAAATCCTTTGATTTTTATAAAACTAAAAACAAAGAAGGAGGAAAGGAAATGAGAAACGCGTTCAAAGATACAAAGTGTTTCAGCTAGAAATTTGACTGGGAATCACTAATAAAAGTTTTTGATAAAAAGAAATAGAAAATTATATATACTTTAAAGTCCGCGTTATCGTGTGTGTTGCAGGATAACCTCCTCGGTCTCGAAATGTTGTCTGAAATATAAAAGCCGAGGCGTTAGCCGAGGCTTTTATATTTCAGACAACATTTCGAGACCGAGGAGGTTATATATCCTGCAACATGCAACATGCAACAAAGTGTGTTCAGCAATTAGGGCATCATCTAAAAGGGTTTTCAAGGATTTTGAGGTGGTCAAATAAAAAAATCTTATTGGCTTTCCTTGTGGAATTTTTAGAATTTCATCACTTGAATCCTTTGATCGATTACGATTCATATTTTCATTCCTTTCTTTTGTTTTTCTTGAAGAGCCTTGATTTTTTATATTCTTTTTTGGGGGCAGCCAGAGTTTTTTAATCTTCTGATCTCAACTCATCAACATTATCTGTGAACTCTTTTCTTTTTCTAAAATAACAAATATTTTCCGAAAATGCTCATAAATGTGAAAACTTAAGACTTAATTTTTTTTGCATATTTGTTTCATTAATCCTGCATCATAGGCAATGCCAAATATTTTAAAGCATTCCGAGCGGGAGTTTAGCCTATTTCCCTTGCCCGCCTTGTTCAAAATGTTATAGGTGAACAGGATGAATGTTTCAATCTTTAATTATTAAATGTAATGTAGTTCGGTTGGATCCTTACTCATAACAAAGTTTGACAAAATTTTCATTAAAAAGGACATCACTGAACTCTTACAAATAGACAGTAACATCTTGACAAGTATCTCACAGATTCAGCAATTGCCTTTATTTTTTGTAACTCACCACTAATATCAGCAGTTATGAAGTAAATTGATCCTCTGTATATTCCTTGTTATTCTGTTATTTTCTTCAAAGGTTGACAAAGAATGACTAGATCTACGCTAATAATCCTCCCACTCTACCAATTAACTTTCCAACGTCTCGCGCGTTTCAAACTTTGCGCCTTTTTTTTAAAAGTGTCATGCAGAGCTAATTAAGAAATAGTTTCGAATTGCCAAGATTTTTGTTAAACAAAAGAATAACAAACACTATCTGAATGATTTTTCACTGAAATTATTTTTTTTTACATTTATATAATTTATATCTATTATTGAATTGGAATTTTTTACATTAAACTATAGAGCCTTAGTTTCGTATTCAAGTATGGCCGCCTCCATATCAGAGGACAACAAATATCTCTTGGAACCACTTGCCCTCAAACTGAGTACCCTGGGCTATGAAAGTGTATAGGAGAATATACTACAAAAAACGAATGTGGTTCATGTCATAGCTTCTTCACAACCATGCAGCCTGCACACGATTGACAGAAAAATGTGACTTTATAACTGCATCAAAATATAAAGTTTTTCGACCCAAGAATGGTACGGTACAGTACGGACAAGTGATATAATCTTTTGGTTTTCAATAAATTTATGATACGTTTCTACGAAGATTATGAAATTTTTCCTTGACTGTAAGTCTGTTTCATTTTCTTACAACTTGTTAAAAGTTTGACAAATAGAGAAAATTCGGTCGAACAAAGTTGTGTCGTGAAAAATGAGATAATTTAAAGCACAATACTAATATACCTGGCCAATTTAAATGATGAAGAAACATAAGTAATTCAATATGAGAAAAAAATGCTGTCAATATTGATGCAGTGTTTTTTAAATTACGATCATAATTTAATTACAATCTCCCTCTAGACAGTTCATAACAGAGTTTTAGTATCCTGTAGAATTAAGTTATCAATTACATAGAGTAAAAAATAGTGATTTTAACCTCTTATGTTCCCCTACTCGGCTCTTATCCCATACTTTTGAAATCAAAACAAAAGCATGTTATTAATTAAATCAGGGGCTTGTTCAACTTTTGCATCTGCATACAAAAGTTGTATTATGGGAGTAATGAGTGTTTTCTGGCGATCGTTTGTGACAATTATTTTTACATTTTTAGTCTTCATGAAAATTCATGAACATTTATTACCTTTAACTTTTAAGTTTTTTTCTTTAAACTGAAAATTACCAATATTCATATTTGTTCATCATCTGTTCATGAACCATGAATTATGAATGTTTTCATGAATTTATTCATGACCTACTTTTATGAACCTGTTAAGAATCTTTTAAGAACCATTCATGAACAAATATTTACATTTCCAATAAATTTCCCCTATGATTCTTTACAAAATAAAATGCAGTATATTTTCTCATGAACTACATTAGGTGTGTACCACGAAAAAAAGTTGAATATCTCCATTGTAACGTCATAATACCGCTCTTGATGTCAAAAAGTCAAAAAATATAGTGCACACTGTTTTGTTTTAAAAATGACAGTTGAACGGCGTAAATTTATGGCAAGTCATCAGAAAAATAATGTAAATATAAGAAATGAATTTAATTTTTGAAGATTCATGAGGTATATGAACTACAACGCTTCACGTCGGCATATTTATCATGAAGCGCTAACGCGCTTCATGAAATATGCCGGCGTGAAGCGTCGTAGTCTTAATTATGAACAACTCATAAAGGTTCTTATAATCATGAATATCATTTCGCAGGGGATGGCTGGGTCGAACGTTCTGAAACGTAGCGTACAAAAAGTCTCAAAGTAAGACGAAATACCCAGTATATTTTTCTTTTACTTTTGGTTTTAAAAGGAATTGTTTATATGGTGTGTGTGACTGCTGATTTCCATTGCATATGTGCAAACTCGCGAGTAAGGTATGCTTGTCAAATGTCTATTGATGCTTGCACTTATTGACACCAAGGCGGACTTGGAATACTGGTTGCCAATTTTTGTCCTTGCCTCAGCATTGAAACACTGCAATTCCTTTGATAGATCAGCTGTACTAAGCTCCTCAGAAAAAATGGACCTTTTTTTATGGGAAAGCAAGTCTAAAAGAAAAGATTCATTTTAGATTTGATGTTTTCAGTTTAGGATTTTGTCTTTCAAAAGAGAAAAAAATCATCTGATTTGTGAATAAATCAATTGTGACAGTGTACAATTTATTCATTTGAAAGGAGAAACAGTACGTGAGTTGTGAAAAGAAAGTCACATTTTTGGTTGCCAAAAAAAATCATTAGGTGGGAGGGAGAGGAGAGGTGGTTGAGATATTGTTTTGTTGTGTGTGTAGATCATCATTATGTCTGTTGTGCTCCATGCCATTGTTATTTCAACTGTATTAAAAGTGTATATTCAATTGTCATTTTTGTTTTTTATGTATATGTCTTACTAGGTCAGTTAAAAGCTTTACAGAGTTCATGTTATTTGTTTTCAAAATGCAATTTTGAATAAAAATTTCTGATTCTGATTCCGATATATGAAAAAAAAGTTTATTGTATTGTAAGAGGTGGTAGCGATTGTAATTTTTAGTGGGGAGGGGTTCTTGAGTAGTGAAACTTGCTTCAAGGTGTAGAGTGCAACACAAAATTAGATTGGTACCTCTAAAGAGCTTTACAGCTCAGGTGGTCTGCTTGGCAATGGTTACTTCCATGCGAGCATTCTCTAACTCTAGTAGATTTTCCTCACTGCTGGTAGCAAACCGTTCCGTTTTACTGGAGTCGGGGAGGGTTTCTTCCATTTCATCAGCTAATAATATCTGGAGCTGCTGCTCATCATCGTTTAGATCAGGGCTGGATGGGGTGTTGATAGGGTACTGAAACAACTCGTTCCGAAATACTCGCTGGATTTGTCCTTTTACCAAAGAGGCAATTACATATTGCCGAGAGAACATTGGATCAGGCTGATGATAATCTATAATCTGTACCCTTTCTGATTTGTAATGATAACGTTCTCCAATAGGCAGAGGATCTACTTGTTTGTACATCGGCATGTTTGTTTACATGTGTATCGATCGCAGACTATCGATCGCGGTCGGAATGGAATGCAGACGATAGATATTTTCTTTGGATGTAAAATTCATTATATTATTTTTTAAGTAGTTTATATTATGTAATAATAAAATTATAAATAATTGAAATACAATTTTAAAAATTAAATTTCATTATTTTATTCGTAACACAGTGCACAAATGTGTTGGGGTGGTCCTTGGAACAGCCGTATTGAGCTTTCGGAAATAAACATTTGAGGCAATACACAACCTTGTTTCTGGTACTGACACATTGCTAAGACGTAATATTAATGATTTTAATAGGTATCACACTCCAACTCTGATGATTTTTTGATGACGTTCGTGATTTATTGGAGAATAATGTCCGGCGGTTTCCTTTGATCTTGGGAATAATCGTGGTAGAATGTTGAGCAAAGGAAAGGGAAGTAAATAACGCTAATCCGTCTCAATCTGTCGCGCATATTTTCATAATACTGTAGATCACTTTTTTTTCGCGACACCTTATTTTCACGAGATAGTCATTGACTCTTCATTGACTCTTTAAAAGCGAAACAAAATTTTCACGAATTGCGGTCATTTCTCTATATAACCTTCGGGATTCGATTATTCACGAGAATGAAATTTTGGCGAGCATACCTTCTCGCGTAATTACGCGAAAATAAAGTTCTCGCGAATAAAAGGGGATTTACAGTATTTCATTGAACATGTTGCCATTTTAAATTCTTGTGTCCGTTTCAGATTTGGCACAGTTTGAATACGACTTAATAAAGGATAAAATGCAATATGATTTAAAATTTACATATATAAAATTGAATATTCTTTACCATGAACTATATTCTAATTTTAGTTCTACATTGTAAAGGGTGTTAAGAAAGTTCATTCCACATTTCCCTTTTATTTTCGAAAAGAAATACGATGAGAAAATATTTACAATTTGTGAAATTTCATGTTTACAGGCTTCATTTGTGCTACTGATAAGGTTTTAACTGTCTTTTGTTGAATCAATAAGGGAAGGTCAGGTATTAAAACAGATGATGTCTGTTCAGAAAAATTAGGAATGACATATATTTGTGACATATATAAAGCAAACGGGTCAAAACATCCTTTCAAATACTATGCAAAAATTCTTAAGTTGGTAATAAAAACTTCTACTTAACGAAACTATTCTTTTGAAAAGTGATCTATCTTTCTTATACCTACGCTCATTAGCTTATCTGATGCAAGATCAGCTATGAAGAAACAGAATTAAATTATCCTTTATTTTCACTCAAATTGACCAACATTTTTATAATTCCAGTGCTTTAAAGATGTCACATATATTTTCATCTGGAAGAAAAATCCTACATATATGTATAACACCCTGTGAGAAATGAATTGCTATAAATCTCAAGCACACTCTTGTGAATTTTTCTTACTTGAAAATTCATCTCTTTCCTTAAGTACTGCTTTGAAATTTTTGAAAATATTTTATCATGGAACGAACTTTCTTAACACCCCTTACATCTTTACAGCTCTTTTCCCATTACGTCAAATTCTAAGTTGCCCTTCCCTTTTTTTAGCACTTTGATTAATTGGCTGTCTTCTTGATTGCATGCCGATTGGTTGAAATAAATAACTTATAGATGGCAAAGTCGCCGTCCAATTAAAATTAGGAGGTGGAGCCAATCAGTGACGTAGTATCGTTTTTGAAAGTAGAGGGGGTGGGCGAACTTGACTTGTCTGCGTCTTACAAAATGTGCACTGTATAATGTATAATGTCCTCTGAACATGAATTTTGTCTTGAATTATTCTATATATAAATCAAGTTATCGTTCTTTTCCCACTCGTTTTTCTAAGTGAATAAGCAATATGAATGTATTCTATGTATGAAAAGGGATTAAAGATGCAGGGTACATCAGTCACCCAAATTTGTTTTCATTCGTTAAACAAGGCTCATAAATTGTTAAATTTAATTGTAAACTAAATACCGAAGCAATAAAAATGATGATGAAATTTCTTTATTCCAAGAAATTTACAAACACACATAGCAGAAAAGAAGTAGGAAAAGATACAAACACATAGAAACAAATACAATACATGTTTAATAAACAGTGCAAAATATGTTAAGATTTAAATAAATTATTTCCATCTATGATTTGTTTGACAATCAATAAATATTTGCGTATTTTTTTCAATACTGAACAGTTTGTTGTTGAAAAATATTTAATTTCTTTATTTGCTATATATGTGATAAAATTTGATATAGTCTGCCCTCTTTAATTTCCATTCGTGCGCATTCAAATCACCGAGGGCAATAAAATTCATCTCCAATTGTAATAAGATAAAATTGAGTGCAAATTCTTTGTTCTCTTTCTCCTAGTTTCATTCGGGAGTTTTAACCCGAGGGGATCCGGGTTAGAATAGGTCCTCAGTACCCCCTTGCTTGTCGTAAAATGCGACTAAATGGGGCGGTCCTTCGGATAAGACCGTATAAACCGAGGTCCCGTGTCACAGCAGGTGTGGCAGGTGTGGCACGATAAAGATCCCTCCCTGCTCAAAGGCCGTAAGTGCCGAGCATAGGCCTAAATTTGCAACCCTTCACCGGCAATGGTGACGTCATATCAGTGAAATATTCTGGACAGGGACGTTAAACAGTATATAATCAATCAATCAATCATTCCGGAGTTAAAGCTGAACACGACTCGTAAATAGGCATACATGTACGCCATTTTCGATAACATAATCTACGATACTTCAACACTAGGGTATACTCGTCGCATTCGTCACACCTGACTGCTTTATTGTCACGGGTATCGGCGTGGAATGGCCACCCGTGTCCGTGCTGGTTATCTTGCATTACCTTAGTTTACATTTTATTGCAGTTATGTGTATCTGTGTTGTTTGTATACTGCACTGACCTGTACAACTATAATTGTAAATTTATTTGGTATCTTACTTTCCTGCATTAGACGAAGTATTACGTTGTTATTCTCGTTTTCGATATCGAGTGCTGTGTGACATACGTCCGTCTTCACCAGTGTCAACTGATTACACTGAACAGTGACCAAGAATTGCCCTTTATATAGGGGTCTGCGGAGTGGCGAGAATCGGGAGCAAAAATGGCGGACATATTACTTTTACGAATCGTGTTCAGCTTCGTACCAGCTTTAACGAGTGGTAAAGTTAACACTTTAGAACTATTTCCAGGTTAGTTTGGACATTCAGTTAGGCGTGGTACTAGAATTCTCGACGTTACATAATTAGTCCTGAAATTTACACAACTTTCCTTCACTGTTGAAATATACATGGGATAGGAATTCGGGCAAATGCCAATTAGTGTATCGAGGAACCAATAACGTTGTCTAATATGGAAAAGAGTTGGAGCTTTAAGTTATTTCATCGTTGTCAATAATAATTTAAAGTTTCTGATGTTCATATCAATTTCTTAACCAATGAGAATCTATTCGCCATTTGGCAGACGTTAAATACGTAGTGCCGAGAAAGTCACGCCTTACTGAAAGTTAAAACTAACTTGGAAATAGTTTTATCTTCGCGATTTTGTTATTCATAAGGGAGAGAAAATTTCTCGACCATGGCTTTTTTGTCTGTACATGTCATTATTACTAAATAATATAAATAAACACGAGAATGTAATTTTTGCGCGCAGAAAAAAATGCATTATTACACGAAAATAGAGTCCCCGTAAATAAATAGTTTTTTTTCAGTTCACGAAAAATGGGTAACCCCTGATTAAATAGAAAGAATGACAATGTTAGTTTTGCTATGAAAGACTTGAAAATGTCACATGAATCAATTACAAATGATATACACCACAGTTAGTTTATTTCTAAAATAATAACATAAAAATTGAAAAAAAAATTAGATCATTCGAAAAAAAACTGGTAAAACATACATTTTGTAGTTTTTTAAATATTCATTCAACACTTTTGTCTCATTTTTCAGAACAAACGACGCATAATAATTCAGCCCCATTCTTGTATGGTGGGCATGTCAAACTGCCGCATCTAGCTTCAGCTGGATAGAGCAAATATCCGTCCGAGTTCCCTTGTCCCCCAGACACCGTTTCAGGTTCAGCATCCATACATGTGAAGGTGGAGGCAGAGGGATGACTATATCTTCCCGACATCAGATTCCCCCAATATTCTACTTTCCATCCGTCATAACAAGATATTCTTGCTGTGGTGTATAATAAAAAATAAAGAAGATATTCTACATTATTCAAAGCGATTATAATATTAATAAGTTTTCTAGGTTTGAAATCATGAATGTTCCACATTTATTTTTTGGACCGATAATTAAGGGAAAAAAACCCGGTTTTTATGACCATCATTAAAAAGAATAGATGCAAAAACTAACTGGAGGTACTGTGAGCAACGAGCTCACTAAATGATACCCCCGCCTCCCATATGGTTATAATGACAAAATCCCTGTTTTGCCCTCGGAGATCTGAAATAAGTATCAGATCAAAAAGTAAAATATGAGGTGCACAATAGCACTGTATAACAAAGATTCTGTGAAAGTCTCATAAAATCTCATTCAGTGGTATGAGTGGAGTAAGAAGCGTAAGAAAAAAAAGAAATCTAAAGATTCCCCAAGTTTTTAATCTAATAGAATTACACAAAATTTGATCACGATATGAAGAATACCAGAAAATACCTTCAATAACACTGCTCTTTTACTATTGGTTTTCAATAAAATGCAAATATTTGAGTTTTCAACACTTTCCTTATTTTCACCTGAACGACTGTCATACTCATTAATAGGATTTAATGCTATTTATTAAATCAGTTTATCTGAGAGTCAATCACATCTTGTTTGTTTTGTACTGTTTATCTCCCTTGAATTTGTCACGTGATTTAGGCACCACGCAGCAGCCGAGAGATGGTAGTCTGGACTACATGAGAATAAGACTACAAGGTAAGGATCCACTGTTTGTGCAAGCTGATAGTGTACCGATGACTAGGTATTTCTAATGCTGTTTTAAAAATGTGACTTAGAGCTGCTAATTAAAGTAGATGAAAGTAGTTTAAAATCACATTCTTTTAGGATTGGTGCAGCAACAACAACATGACTAGTTGGTCCTAAAGAAGATGAAATCAAGGGGCTAGGTTTTTTGGAAATCAGCATCAGTTATACATTTGTAGATGATGTACATGTAAATATTGCTTCAGTTTGGAAAGTTTTCTCCATTAAATATTGTATTCAGCAAGCTAGTTACTACTTAATTACAATTAAAGGCTTTGTTCATCCACCTGTTGGAAAATGGGGTCCATGGCTGCTTTTGTTAGAGTATATAATTTAAGAAATTATGTTCAATAATGTGCAAGTGAATTGATTGACAAATCAAATTAATAATCGGAGCTGCAATATCAATTCTAATGTGTAGTTTTGAACAAGTTGTGCATATCTTGTTTGGTTGCAGACAGTTGCCTCTTCTATTTCTTAATTACTAATAGATACTTGTACAGACAATAGATTCTGGTAAGCTACTGAAGTTTTTGCAGACATCTGATTCTTTCATATGTTGTTGCACAGTTGTTGCAAATTTAATTAATTTGTTGCAGAAAATTGTTCTGCGTGCAATATGTGCTATTTCAGCAACCTTTAACATATTTTATGTGGTTGGTGCAAATTTGATTTGTTGCAGACATTTGTTCTGCGTGTGATATGTGCTATCTCAGCAACATTTGAGAAAGTTTCTGTAGTTGAATATTTACAGCTAGTCTAGGTATGGGGTTTAAGCTCAAAGCTAAGTTTTGCAATAGTAACCTGGAATCGCAAACAGGGGGTTGTTGCAACTGAAAAATTCTGTTTTGCCTTTAAACTGACACTAATGGAAATTGACATTTGTTCTGGTAATATATGTTTTTTTTTCAGCAATTTTTTATTAAGCTCTTTAAAATAAATACTTTGAACAATCACAATGCAGCCATTTACATGTACTATGAAAGATATTCTTGTTTGAGATTTCAAAATATTTTAGTAAACTGTTAGTTTCACACCCAGATTAAGTAGTGGCAACGAATAATATACAAAATGGATTCTAAAACTTTCATTAAAACTTGAGAATTTAAAATCTGGCCCGGGGGGGGGGGGCAATAAAACTAGGATAAGATAATTTTTTATCTCAGTCTCTCTTTTCTACAATATCTTCCTTTGGAAAAATTGAGACTAGATCAAAAGTGAGCTCGCCTGGCCCACAGACCGGAATGATGCTAATCGAATAACTGCTGTTATAACTGGACAATTCTAGTTTTATGTCTCTCAGTACAACCATTTAAAATCATATATCTATACCTGGAATCACTAAGACGGACTTGTCATTTTGAGTCCTACAGACAACGCATGGTACATCTTGGTCGTGGACATCAGCCATTATAATACCTTTGTAAACTTCGTATTCAGCTCCATATACCAGTCCTCTGTAGTAGTCTGGCCGATTGTTATGGCGCCCCCACTCTGGATTTTTCGGTAAACAGAGCGGTTCAACTGCACCTCCTGGGTGCCGGTAATGAGTTCCTCCAGCATAACCTAAAGGAGAAAGTAATCCTTTATTTTTGATTAAAGGAATGAATTTCATAGCTACTCAAGTTGTATACCGTGTAAACTGGGGCAGTTAATACTTAAAAAAAAAACTAAGTTATTAAATTTTTTAACCGAGGTAGGTAGGCTTCTGATATATACATGTAAACAAAGTGTTCACAGTTTTCCACTATGAACTGTTTCGAAAACTATGGTGACATCTTTCTGCCCCTTATATGCAAGATAAATTATTTCAACATGCAATGTAATTATGTACACATACGAGGGTTGTTAGAAAAGTTCGCGGACACATCCATTTTTGGAAAATCTGTTGTGTACTGTGAAGTGTGACCTATGTCTTATTAAATTCATATCTTTGGTTTATTAGTATGTAAAATATCAGGCCCATTTACTGAAACTGTGAAAATTTACAACGATTTTACTATGTGTTCATAGAATTCACGGAGCAATCACTTAACGTTAGTGACGTGATAACCGGATTTCAAACCCATTAAGATTTTTATTAGTTATAAATATCTTACATTTCTTGGACTTTTTAGCTCACCTGAGCCGAAGGCTCAAGTGAGCTTTTCTGATCACATTTTGTCCGCGTCCGTCTGTCCGTCTGTCCGTCTGTCTGTAAACTTTTCACATTTTCGACTTCTTCTCAAGAACCGCTGAGCCAATTTAAACCAAACTTGCCACAAAGCATCCTTGTAAAAAGGGGATTAAAGTTTGTTCAAATGAAGGGCAAAGCCCTCATTCAAGGGGAGATAATTGGGAATTAATGAAAATTTAGTGTTTTAAAAATTTTCTTCTCAAGAACCACTGTGCCAGGAAAAATGAAACTTATAGGGAAACATCCTCAGGTGGTGTAAATTCAAGTTTGTTGAAACATGACCTCCGGGGGTAGGGCGGGGCCACAATTGCCGACCAAAGTTTCACATAGAAATATATAGCAAAATTCTTTAAAAATCTTCTTCTCAAGAATAGCAAAGCCATAATTGATCATATTTATATGGAACCATCCTCAGGTAGTGAAGATTCAAGTTTGTTCAAATCATGACCTCCGGGGGTAGGGCGGGACCACAATGGCCGACCAAAGTTTTACATAGATGAAATATATAGGAAAATTCTTTAAAAATCTTCTTCTCAAGAATAACAAAGCCACAATTGATCATATTTATATGGAAGCATCCCTCGGGTAGTGTAGATTCAAGTTTGTTCAAATCATGACCCCGGGGGTAGGGCGGGGCCACAATGGCCGACCAAAGTTTTACATAGAAACGTATAGGAAAATTCTTTAAAAATCTTCTTCTCAAGAATAACACAGCCATAATTGATCAAAGTTTAACACAGACATATATAGGAAAATTCTTTAAAAATCATCTTGTTAAGAATAGCAAAGCCATGATTGGTCATGGGACTACTTTTGGATTTAAACTATTCAATAATAAACCAATTTCTACTTCCTAGCCACAGTGCTCAGGTGAGCGATGTGGCCCATGGGCCTCTTGTCTTTTCTTTTATCACCTAAAAATTAAATATCAATATCGTAACATGTTACTCATTTATAACTGTCTTAAGTGTTGTTCGGATATTAGCAAGATGTTAAAATGAACGTGTACAGAGTTATGCGATCATGATCAGGTTTGGAAAATGCAAAATCCTGAGACACAATTTCCATGCAGTAAGTGGGGTTACTGAGGTATCGCATGAAAGTTGATAATAAAAAAAAAATTAATTTCTCCATTCTTATGAAGCTACTACCAATTGAATATTACTGTCTTTTTTTCGTGTAGACAACTTCTAGCAGCATTTCGAAGCATTTTAGTTTATTTTTGACATTTTCCTGTCTATGCACATAAATTTTAGTAGCTCGGTGCTCCATGACGTTCAATGACGTTCCATTTTTGGCGTTCACTTTACGCGTTGATAATATATAAATGGCTATAAAACATTCATATACCATCCAATTCAATTCAAAATTTCACCAAGTGACGTTTCATGTATACCAAAGCGGCAGTTAAAATTTCATATTTCTTCTTTTGCTACAACTGTGCACTTTTTAATTTCATTGAGAAGTCAATGTAATGAAAACGTTCAAAAAAGTAGCATGTTCCGTTAAGCGTTGTTAAAATCAAAATAATATAACTTTATATTTTCTTAATTATCACCGGAAAACACCAAATCTTTGTTTATTTATTGGAGAAATGGTAAAGTTTTCATCTGGAGTGTTTAACCGGTTTCATGGAAATAGCGAACTTTGCAAACAACCCTCGTACAACTTATTAATGTCACAATGCAAAATAATTGACTGTGTTGACAAGCAATTTATCAGTCTGTTAGGAAACATAATTAAAATATTGGTAAATTTACTTGCTAACAGCAGTATCTGACATCATAGCTGCAAGATACAATAGCATTCTGTAGATTCATACAAACAATAACTCCTACTTGATCAGTATATACTTTGGACAATTTTGTCAACAGTAACTCCTACCTGAATAGATAATGGTTGCTGTCACTGGACACGTCGTGCGGCCCCATCGGGTGTAAATAGGTCCCCCAGGCGAGAAGCATTGTCCAGCTTGAAAATTGACCACTACCACGAACAGGACAACAGAGAAAATAGACATCATCTTAAACTGATATAAGATGATAAATAAGACAAGTTATTGTAAAAGAACATAGTCTGAAAATTGTTTGATTTTATATATATTCTATATTCAAAAGCCTCAAGTAAAAACTTTAACACCCAATGATTTTTTTTGAAAAGGCACATTTTAGAAGATTTTTTTTTTAAATTAGTTGTGAGACATATCTCCTATTTTGAATAAATAAATCTAATTTACCTTTAACTTGCTGCACTTCGAAGTCTTAAAGACTAGACAACGATTACATGCATTTTCTTTTATATTAAAAAAACACTTTCTGTCACACCCCTAATTTTAAAACGTGACAGGTAAGGAAAGACACAAACATAGAGACTGAAATTACAATATATCTGTTTTTGAATCACTAATCAATTTGAACACTAAATATCTAATGATATTTTTTTCAGAAAATATGTGGGCAGCAGAATTAAAGGGCAAAAATACCATATACGTGTAAACAATAATTATAATTTCAATGACCATAAAAGCTTAGTGAAAGAAAATAAATGCAAAACCAACAGACCTTTTCGCAAAATACATTTACATAAATTCAGTAAAAAGCATATACATGTATGAATGCAAAGGAATGACCATCTTTGCAAAATAAACTTTGCATAAAAATATAATAAACTTTTTAATGTACAACAAATGATTATAATTGCACCACAAACAGTGTAAATTGCCAAATATTAAGGTTGGGTGAAGATTAACAGTTTTTACTTAATAACGGTATTTTGAAATCAACAAACACAAACGAGTGACAAACAGACATAAAAACTTTAAAGTGGCGCGCGATATCAGTCGTTGGGTGGCGCTGCATAATTTTTTCAATTGTAGCGTGATCTCCTCTTCGAAACTAGATCTGTTGTTAAAAATGTCGTTTGCACAAAAAGAGAAAATGTTATAAAGTAAAGATTCGAGCCTGCCATAACATTGTAAGTTTTATGTTCAAATTAACCTCTTTTTATCTCATACATAATTCTACAACAAGTTGTCTTGTGTAATTAACTGCATGAGATTTATAGAAATGGATTAAATTGAACATATAACATGAGTTTTAACTTTGCTTATATAACATTTCGACCTTATTTTTTGCTTTATCCAATTGAAGCTAATTTTATGGAAATGTGCAAATGAAACTAATATAAAGCATAATGAGCTTAATTTTGCACATTATGTAAATTTATGCTAATTTTATGCAAATGTGTGTAAACGAATGTAATTTTATGCAAATGAATTCTATTTTATGCGAATTTTGTATATGATTAGGGAATATAATGTAAAATTATGTAAATAAGCTCATCTTATTGATATATTTATGCCAAATTTTAGTAAACTAATGCATTTTTATTTTTGATATTTTTATGCAAAGTTTTTACAAATAATGAAAGTAAAAAAGAAAAAAAAGACAGAAAAAATGCGACGATAACGAAAGTGATGGATAAAACAAATATCATAAATGTTTTACACGATTAGGCTGGTACTTAAAATATAAAATATGTACAAAATGTACAATGCTTTTCCTATAGTAAGTGAGAGCCATTTACCTGTTAGACCCATGCTGAACCTACGTGTGGAATAGATTATTTGTTACTTGTAGTCACGTGAGTTCTACCCGGGAAAATATTCCTAAAAGGTGCTCACTGTAAACATCGGCAGATTTTGTATGTTTAGTCAAAGTCGTGCCGCTTAGAAATATTTGTATAAGTATTTGTTTTTAAGAACACGGGAGGGTAGAGAGAGTTTAGTGTCATTCATAAAGTGTGTCAAACATTTTTAACACTCATGCAAGACAATGAAACAGGTATTGAAAGCCATCTAAACACTCCTTTTTATTATAATATTGATTAATAAGCCCTCCTCCAAGCATCCTTTAGGATGTACAGAATGAGGATGAGGGCCATTCTGTGTAATGAGCCTGAGGTTCAGAAAAGGTATCATACAGCATTTTCCTTCGAGCTAGCGAAGCTAACCTCATTTTTAAAGAAGTTAAAAATATCTGTATGACGTATGTATTACCTGAGTACCTGTAGTATATAAAGCACAACTCCATTTTTTAAAAGAAATGTTTGTGACAACTCTACATATTACTTTGAAGTGAAATTTGTATCCATGCTGTATTATGGGATAGGTATGTGATGCCCTTTTTGAGCCTCAGACTCATTACACAGAATGGCTCTCATCCTGTACATCCTAAAGAATGTTGGAGGAGGGCTCATTCTATTTTATATCGCCTTTCGGCTCTGCAAAGGGTATCATATAGCATGTTTAAAGTGTTGATCACAAACATCAAGACTTCTTATTGCGATCAGTAATATAAATATATTTCAGTAAAATCATTTATCATGGTTGAACTCGTTTCATTATTGAGCTCAAAAACATAATGAAATTAAATTCATTGAAATTAACTATTGAAGTCATATTGTTATACCAATTTGACCAAATTCAATTTAGAATCAATAATATCAAATTCAACATTATAAAAATTCACAAGTAAGTCTGGTTGATTACCAGAATTGGCACTGTGATACATGTACGTATAAAACTATTATTTGAAATTCTCACCCTTCTCATTTTTCATATACAAAAGCATCTAAAAATAAAAAGAGAATCATTCTTTTCCAAATTTAATAAAGACAAAGAAATCAACTCACATAAAGATTATACAATACAATAATCAAATCATCATTCAGGAAATATAAACATTAAATGAACAAATTATATCATTATACCTCATTATAAATATTGTACACAACGCGTTATCTGATTGGTTCTAGGTGATCAGGCCGTAAAACTCTCCCGGCCGTCGGCACGCTTTTCATCATATTTCACCTTTTCGGATCACCTAGTGTATTTTCCCGCAATATATTTCTCATTCGTTGAACAATAACTCCCGAGAGAAGTAGACGTCACAATAGCCTGGTTTATGTCACAAAACTGATGATACTGTGTTGACCAAAGGGTTTTATACTAACTTTAAAAGATTAAAGTGAATTTGAGATCGGTACCGAATTTGAAAGTTGATGTTTATTTCAAAGATTTTGCTTGTTTCGGTATAATAAACAATTCATTGCATGAATGTTTGGGAAACATGAAGACTTATTTAGCCAAGAAACAAGTTGTCATGGGAAGAAAGGTATACAAAACAAATGAATTTGAAGATTTTCTGTAGTCTTTTGTCCTCCTCAAGTACTCTTTCAATGTAGTCCTCAAGTACTCTTTTAATGTAGAATAAAAAAAAATGCTTTTGTCAGAATATTTACTAAATGTCACTTATGTACAGATATGTAAAGTTAGCTACTAGTAACTGGCTACTAGTAGCTGGCTACGACAAGTGGTAAAGTTAGCTACTAGTAGCTGGCTACGAGAAGTAAGTAAATTTGGCTACTAGTAACTGGCTACTAGTAGCTGGCTACAAGAAGTATGTAAAGTTGGCTACTAGTAGCTATGACAAGCATGTAAAGTTGGCTACTAGTAACTGGCTACTACTAAATGACTTGAACCTTAAAAATAACCGTCTAGTATCTTTTGTGTAATATTATGCAAAATTGGGATACAAATGTTGATATTCTTGAAGTAGCTCGAATTTTACACCGCTGATATCCACTGATAGTGTTGAAAAAAAACAATCTCTGAACTTTTTAACATAATCTGACACTGAAGTTACCAAGACATCGGTAGTGATAAACTCAGCTACTAGTACCTTTTGTCTAGAATCATGCTATTTTGGGAGACGAATGTTGATATTTTTAAAGTAGCTGGTTTGTTACCTCGCTGATATCAACTGATAATTTCTAAGATATTCCACATGATCTGGCAGTAAAGTTACCAAGATATCATTAGTAATGAACTCAGCTACTAGTACCTTTTCTTTCAAATTATACTATTTTTTGAGACAAATGTTGATATATTTGAACTAGCTGTTTTTTTACCTATCTGATATTAACTGATATTGCTGATAAAAAGAATCTATAAGGTATTCCACATGATCTGGCACTAAAGTTACCAAGATATCGGTAGTAATAAACTCAGCTACTAGTACCTTTTGTTCTAACTTATGCTATTTTTGGGATACAAATCTTCAAATTCTTGAGGTTGCTGGATTTTCATGAACTCAATTACTTGTACCTTTTTTATTTCAAATTATGCTATTTTTGGAGACAATGTTGATATTTTTTAAGTAGCTGGTTTGTTACCTCGCTGATATCAACTGATATTGCTGATAAAAATAATCTCTAGAATATTCCACGTGATCTGGCAGTAAAGTTACCAAGATATCATTAGTAATGAACTCAGCTACTAGTACCTTTTCTTTCAAATTATGCTATTTTTGGAGACAATGTTGATATTTTTGAAGTAGCTGGTTTGTTACCTCGCTGATATCAACTGATATTGCTGATAAAAATAATCTCTAGGATATTCCACATGATCTGGCAGTAAAGTTACCAAGATATCGTTAGTAATGAACTCAGCTACTGGTTTCTTTTGTTTCAAATTATGCTATTTTTGGGATACAAATCTTCAAATTCTTGAGGTTGCTGGATTTTCAAATCGCTGATATCAACTGATATTGCTGCTAATAATAATCTCTAGGATATTCCACATGATCATGCAGTAAAGTTACCAAAGATATCGTACATGATAAACGATCTTCACGATAGGATAAACGCAAAACCTGATAGGATTGTTTCAAAATGCAGAACGTTTTCTGACAAGACGAAAAGATTATTTCGTTTAGTTACTGCAATATCTTAATTTAAGTACTTGCATGCAAAGTTTCATATCTTACTTCTAAAGTACATTCAATTATTATAACAAAAAAACTTGAGAGCATTGTGGTAATTTCACAAAAGTTGTTTATTTATATATTTATATTTTTACAATGATTAAATGGATTATAATGAAATGGAGACTGCATTTTTTTTTAAAATTTCTACTCAAGGGTGTGAATTTACTATTATTTGTGTAAATGTCGAAATTCTCATCTTAAGGTTGAACTATGAATCGTTTAATTATGGATATTTTAACATACATGTAATTGTTGCACAAAAACCCCTTTTATAATTATATGCCGTTTCTCACGGGTACTATTATAAATTCATGAAACTAGATTCATTATTTATGAAAAAATATACATTTGTACCTAATACATTAAATTTATCTACACGTACTAAGTTATTTCACGAAAGAAATTTACGCAATAAATTAAATATTTGTATTTTTAAAATGCCTAAAGCTTACAATCTGCGGTGTATCCAAAAATCGCATAATTTGAAAGAAAAGTTACCAATAGCTGAGTTCATTACTAACAACATCTTGGTAACTTTACTGCCAGATCATGTGGAATATCCTAGAGATTGTTTTCATTAGCAATATCAGTTGATATCAGCGAGGTAACAAACCAGCTTCTTTAAAAATATCAACATTTGTCTCCAAAAATAGCATAATTCTAGACAAAAGGTAGACAAAATGTACTAGTAGCTGAGTTCCTTACTAACGATATCTTGGTAACCTTACTGCATGATCATGTGGAATATCCTAGAGATTATTTTTATCAGCAATATCAGTTGATATCAGCGAGGTAACAAACCAGCTACTTTAAAAATATCAACATTTGTCTCCAAAAATAGCATAATTTGAAAAAAAGGTACCAGTAGCTGAGTTCATTTCTAACGATATCTTGGTAACTTTACTGCATGATCATGTGGAATATCCTAGAGATTATTATTAGCAGCAATATCAGTTGATATCAGCGATTTGAAAATCCAGCAACCTCAAGAATTTGAAGATTTTTATCCCAAAAATAGCATAATTTGAAACAAAAGGTACCAGTAGCTGAGTTCATTACTAACGATATCTTGGTAACTTTACTGCCAGATCATGTGGAATATCTTAGAGATTATTTTTATTAGCAATATCAGTTGATATCAGCGAGGTAACAAACCGGCTACTTAAAAAATATCAACATTTGTCTCCAAAAATAGCATAATTTAGAACAAAAGGCACTAGTAGCTGAGTTTATTACTCACGATATCTTGGTAACTTTAGTGCCAGATCATGTGGAATACCTTATAAATTATTTTTGTCAGCAATATCAGTTAATATCAGTGAGGTAAAAAAACAGCTAGTTCAAATATATCAACATTTGTCTCAAAAAGTAGCATAATTTGAAACAAAAGGTACTAGTAGCTGAGTTCATTACTAATGATATCTTGGTAACTTTACTGCCAGATCATGTGGAATATCTTAGAAATTATTTTCATCAGCAATATCAGTTGATATCAGCGAGGTAACAAACCAGCTACTTTAAAAATATCAACATTCGTCTCCCAAAATAGCATAATTCTAGACAAAAGGTACTAGTAGCTGAGTTTATTACTACCGATGTCTTGGTAACTTCAGTGTCAGATTATGTTGAAAAGTTCAGAGATTGTTTTTTTCAACACTATCAGTGGATATCAGCGGTGTAAAATTTCAGCTACTTCAAGAATATCAACATTTGTATCCCAATTTTGCATAATTTTACACAAAAGATACTAGACGGTCATTTTTAAGGTTCAAGTCATTTACTAGTAGCCAGTTACTAGTAGCCAACCTTACATGCTTGTCGTAGCCAGCTACTAGTAGCCAGTTACTAGTAGCCAACTTTACATACTTCTTGTAGCCAGCTACATCTATGTACTAGTAGCCAAATTTACTTACTTCTCGTAGCCAGCTACTAGTAGCTAACTTTACCACTTGTCGTAGCCAGCTACTAGTAGCCAGTTACTAGTAGCTAACTTTACATATCTCTTATGTACAGGACTACCTAATTTACAAGTCGAGCAATTTTTTTTGAAAATAAAAACAGCTTTATCACTAAACATTTCCATATTCTGTAAATCTAAAGCCAATAATGTTTGTGCTCGCTCTAGACGCTGTAGTGAGCGCAATAAGGGCTATTAACGTAAAAGTCAACATATATAAACTAACCTTGCTCAGAGGAATTTAAGTGGGTAAAAATCCTAAAATTTTTTAAACATCCCAAGTGAGTTTTACTTTTGGTCTGGAGGGTTTAGTGTTGAAATATCCTTTCATTAGTTTTGGGATCAATAATGAGGTTTTTATCTATTCCTTGCCGAAAAAAGGCAAGGTATTTACTAACATAGATTTCTGAGCATTTATTACAGAATAGGACAGTTTTAACTTCATTAAGGACGCTCGATCCTGAGATTTTGAGCATAATTTGGTCAGGTCCTTTATTCATTAAATTCTGCATAATTTTTAAGTTCTAACATTAAATCTGAATTATACAGTGCAAATTTAACTATATTCAATGATAAAACCGCGATTAAATTCCCTTCAAGTAGAATTAAGCTAGGGACTACATTTTGTGGCGGAAAGTTTTTTAGACGAAAATGATCAGTTTTTCCATTTTGAACTATAACAGTACTGTTAATTTTGGATTTCTATTTTCCCATCCTGGCTGCACACAAAGCTTTTTTTTTGCAGTGAAATGTGTTATACTGGTTCTGAAATATCTATTAATATCTACTGGAATAGCTCCTCAGTACCCCCTTGCTTGTCGTAAAAGGCGACTAAATGGGGCGGTCCTTCGGATGAGACCGTATAAACCGAGGCCCCGTGTCACAGCAGGTGTTTATTTATGTCCCCATTTCTTTCAACTTTGACATACAATTGTCCCCAAAAAGTTGATCAGTCACTGGTATTTCAAATGAAATAATTTTCTTAAACCTTGGAGTCAGACATGATTTGATATCATTCCTATGTTTCATAGATAAATTGTATAAACTGTTTCCTAGCATGCTAATGGCATCACCAAGCATCTTTTTTTGTTTTTAACCACTTTTGTATCTTGTTTATTAATCAAAGATTCTGCCATCTGAACAAGGAAAATTAAACTTGTTGCAATAGATTTCCGAATTATCTGTAAGTTTAAATCAACTGCATGGGTATTTTTCCCATAACATCCCAGATTTCTTTATTAACACGAGGGACTTTGAGATTGCAATTCTCTGGACGTGTGTATTGTTTTTGCAACTCAGACAAAGCTTCTTTGTCGGACTTAACAGATATTTACAGCTTTTTTCAACCCATCGTTAACTTTAGGGCCTGTTTTTCCTATAGAATTTCATTGAGGAATATCCCACAAATCATTCTCCTCTTTCAGATCATTATCTATTGTGATTTGCAAACCTTTATTATCAAAAACATCTTTGAAGGCATCATTTGGATTAATACCTGGGATTGAAGGCGAGGGCTCTGGGTTTTCTAAATAACTCAGATCAAAATCAAATCATTTGGCCCGTCATAATCAAAATAATCTACACTGTTTTGATCATAATCTGGAAAAGACACAAACTGCTTTACAGGATTGTCAATTTTATTGTATAGATCTGCCTATGTTAGAGTGCAAGATGGATTTTGTTTGTTGTAGCTGACATTGTATTCCATAGATTCTGAAACATTATTATGACCAGAACTGCGCGCCGTATTTTCGTCCATTTGACTTGACAATAGTGATTTTATCAATCTAGTTTTCAAATCACAATGTCATAAACCACTGTAGTTTCATCATTTTTCGTTGGCATCAATTTTCGTGGATTTTTTGTAAAGCAGACATTTTCGAGGACACGTTATTTCGAGGACAAAAGCATTGCTTATACAAATAAATATAAAGAGTGAGAGCCACCTGGAGGCTGATTTGGCCCTGCTAATTTCTGAAAAATCAAAACTGTTCAGTTAAGGTTGAAAACCTAGTATTTATCACTTAGACTGTTTGTGACCATGGATCTATAAAAAATGACGCAGTTTTCCCTCTAGTCGAAGCATTATGACGTCATAAAAAAGTGTCATTTTCACCATTTCATGTAAATTTGTTTAAAAATGGCCCAAAATTGAAGCACTTTTTCAATATTTCATATAGAGCACAACCTCTGATCCAAAATGTGCAACAACATCGTGGGCTGTGCTCATGTTTTTATTCTTTGCTGAAGGTAGTAAAATACGCATCTTTTCTGCAAAATCCAAGAACATTGCATTTTCTCAAAACCTGTTTTGCAATACTTTGATTCTCAAAAGAAAATTTGAATTTAGAAAATGAAAGCACTAAGTCTCTACTTTATTTTGATATATGAAATGGGGAAAGGGGGTGGAAGCTTATCAATTAATATAAGGACAGGGCCATTTTATGCATAAAGTGGCTCTACCTCTTTCGTAATTCGATCAACATTTGAATTCGTCGATTTGCTCAACAACGAAATCCTCGAAAATTGATGCTCAACGAATATTGATAAAACCACAGTGTTTGAGGGTTTGTGCTTTCCTGTTTCTAAGATTTCTTTGTTTTTGCGCGTTTTATCTACCATACCTGGGGTCTGCGTTTTACGCTTTATCCCCCTAGTAGTTTTCGTGTCATCTGTGAAATTAATAGCCGAACATCTGGTGGCAACTTTAATACCAAATAGTTCTTCAATGTCTGAAAATTTTTCAGCACCACTTTCTCTTAGAGACAACATGTCCTCATTATCGGACGCCATTTCCAAAAAAAAAAAAACAGCAAAGCTTAAAAAAATTTCAACAACCCAAAACTTACCTGACTTACAAAAACCGAAGTGTAAAATGAATTTAGCTTTTTACAGCATAAACCCCCCAAACCAACTTGAACAAAGTTCTAAGTTAAACAGTTTTTCAATACTCGAGCACCACACCTGTGTTACAGGTGACTACATGTCGCTCGCTCAAAGAAAAAGAATGGTTTGGCATGTGAAGTTGTGTCTTATATACTACAGGTACCCAGGAAATACAGGTACATACGTCATACACATATTTTGAACTTTTTAAAAAATGAGAATCGCTTCGCTGGCTCGAAGGAAAATGTTTATAACATCTACTAATGTATTCGGAACCTTTTATTTTTCGGTGTTCTGCAAATTATGAAACCCGATGAGTTCAGAGTAGCTCTGACAGTGGCTCTGGCGAGAGTTAACGAGACTACAGCGAGAAATGGTAAATTATATTAATCACGGAAATGTGGCTAGGAAGTGACTAGCACGTGGAGACATGGTAAACAGAAAAGTTATGTTGCGTCTTAGTTTTCACCATCCCATAATATCATTTTGTAGAAATGCACTTCAATCGATTTTTCTTGAATTCATTCAAGTTTAAATTAAAAGTACTTGTATTCTCTATGATACAATTTATTTTGCATGGGAACTGGTACTATATTTTTTGGCGTCAGATAAGCAAATGAGGCACCAATGTGACTTAAACTGACAAATCAGATGAATGAAAAATGCATTATGGGTTACTACAAATACTACTGGAATTTTACGCTTGATAAGTTCCTTTATTGTACTATCGGTGAATACAATTGTCACGTGGATTCCCTGGCCAACACAGGTGATCACGAGTATACCAGAAGCTACTCGTTTTCCTTACCCTTGAAGTCCTGGGGCCTGTTTCACAAACATTTCCTAAGAAATACCACAAGACATAACTTAAGATATGCCTAAGTTATAACTTAGGAAGTTCCTAAGATTTGTCACAGCTGTTTCACGAAACAATCTTATCTTAAATTTTTCCTAAATCATTTTTAAGTTGTGCCTTTATATTGACTAATGAAATAATTTTGCTGCTCTTTCTACTACTCTCAGTATGTCAGTATGGTTTAAATTTTTAGCTTCAAAAAGGGAGGGACGGGAGGATTGGGAATGGTGGATACTTTCAAAGGACTTGGACAGAAGTTTTAACTTAGCGATGTTTGCTGCTAGAACTAAGCATTCACATACTAACCCTTACAAGCCCTCTTCCCTTCCGGGCACATATTTTTATTTTTTTTTAACATTGTTCTACGTGTTATACGTTTACTTTTTTTTAATTTGATCTTTATAAGGTATCGATCCCAGGTATTGTTTTTTACTAATTTTCTACTTGTCAATTATTAAATGAAATTCAAAAATGATTGCTTCGCATAGCGAACACATTGGAGGGTAACTGCAATAATGTAGCCCTCTCCCCCTTTTTTTCACAGAAAACATCAGATAATAAATCGGAGAGGGCTACATTATTGCAGCTAATAGGAGGGCTTTTTTTTAAATGTTTGCCAATGACTACTCCACGTTAGTTGTTTGTGCTGGGTAAAGCTTTCTCACACATAATATTTTAGATATCAATTTTTATATATTATATAATAAGGATGCCATGTTAGAAAAAAATCACAAAATTCGCTACTACAGGTACATGTATGAAAAAATTAAAAGAGGAAGTTTGAAAAAGGAAATTTATTGAAATCTCATGCAGAACTATACATTGTATTAAGCGAAGAAGAAAACTGGTTGTAATCTCATAGCCGTAGGAACTGGAGGAGCACGGGAGGGGGGTGTAAAAATAATTTTAACGATGTATTGAATACTATAGAAAACAAAACTGCGTTATGCTTGTGTCCCCTCAATAATAACGTCCTAAAGGAGATTAGATGCAACCATTCTTAGGAGAAACATCTAATGATATATATCCGGAGCTTGGTTGGGGATTCATCAACAATTACGTACTTCTTGAAAGTGAACAAGTGTTTTTCAAATTCTAATTTAATATCGATTAAAACACTAGTAAAAAGATATATAAAAAAATTCATTCAGTTGTATGATAGGAGTTGCGGATAAGAGATGGGTACCCCAAAGTGTAACAGACGGACGGACGTACAGACGGACATACCGATTACTATATACCCTCCCGCTGTTCAAGCGGGGGTACAATAAATATACATGTATAAATGTAGATAAAAACATAATGTATGCATGCATGTAAAATAATGGATCAAATCATGTGCCTTTTTTTTTTTTTTACAAAGGCGTGATCTTCAAATGATGGGGAATTATTCCAGCATGTGTACCATCTAATTCGCCAGCTCCAGTGGCCCAAATGAACGGACATTTTTATATACCCTGTACTAATTTTGGCACGTTTGCCATTAAAAATTATTATTGAAAATCATAGTAATTCCATGCAAAGTAAAGCAGTTTTAACCTGGAGAGAACACAATCATTCATATACTAGTAGTCCATTGGATTTTCCCTCCCCAAACACATTCTCTCTCTCCATAAGAAATCTTGGATATGCAGCCGCAATATTTAGTTTCTTCCTAAGTCATCGATTTACCTTTCCTAAAGTTACGACATAGCTTAGGAATATCCTAAGATAAGACGAGGTTAGTGAAACAGATAAGTAATGAACTTAGGAAAAAGTTTTTTCCTAAGATATAACTTAGTCCTAAGTAAGCTTTGTGAAACGGGCCCCTGGTGATCTGAACTTGACACAAACCACCTTTACATTTTATTAAACATATTTTTCTATAGTTAATAACAAATTAAAAACGCCCGTAATATCTTTCATAGTTTCTACTGTTTGCATTTTGTTCATAAGAATTTTTTTTTTGCACTCCACTGACAGGATCATAAATTGACCTGAACCACGTGTTCGAAGTAACATTGTAAACATGTATTTAGCGTAAACGTTGCTATTCTTTCAACGATTGTTCAGTTGCTGTGGTAAGATCCTCTGTGCGCATAAATAGCAATAACCATATAGGGCAAACAAAAGTCAGTGTACATGTAGATGATATTGTAAACACATTTTTTACCAGCGTATCAGTACCTAGTGAGCTGTAATTTTTGCAGTAAACTATAATTAGAAGTATTGATTGTTATTTACCCATCCCACCCCCACTTAAGCCATCCATTTCTGTTGAAAATTCTGAAAGTCTTTCAGAAAGGTCTGGAAACACATTTTCACAGGACATATTTTCAGAAGAAAGAGACAATAGCAATCTCCTGTTTACTGCCAATTTTATTTATAAAACTGGTTCTACCCTATAACCTTTGAATTGGTAAACCTAAACCACGTCTTGAATTTAAATCACATTAGTAGGGGTGTATATGATACCCTTTGAAGAGGCGAAAGGCGATATGTAATAGAATGTCCCCTGAACATGAATTTTGTCTCGAATTATGCTATAAATCAAGTTATCTTTCTTTTTCCACTTTTTTTTAAGTGTATAAGCAACTTACATGTTTTGTACTGGTATGAAAAGGGGTTAAAGATGCATGGACACAGTTTCGGCCAAAATTTTTCATTCCATTTTTTAATGCTTACAAATACTTAACTAAGGTATTTCTAATGATCATCAAAATTTTGAAATTCAGTTGTCAAGATACAAGACAGATATAGAGCTTCTAACCTTTGTTATGTAAACAAGGCATGTACCATGTTTTTGTTTACATATGTTAATATACTTATATATATTCGTCCAAAGTAGATATTTTAAAGAAAGAAGCTATTTCTTAATACAATTAGACATTTTCTAATGTTTACCCGAATCTCGTTTCGTTATAATATGATAGTTCCTATATGTAAACAAAAACAAGGCACGAGCCTTGTTTATATCTTGAACAATTCCAAGTTCTGTATCTCTTTTGTAAATCAACAAAAAATGTTCAAATTTTACTGATCTTAAGAATTGCCTTAGTTAGGGACTGTAAACATTAAAATTGAAACTGTGTCTATTATGGAATCCGGATAGGGCCACGCAATTCACTATCGAATCATCGCACCATCGAGGTTTGAGTCGATGGTGCGATGACGCGACATTGCGATGACGATGGAGCGATGAAGCGATAACGATGAAGCGATGGTGCGATACTGCGATGACGATGATGCGATGGTGCGATGGAGCGATAAAGCGATGACGCGATGGCACGATAGCGATGCTGCGATGGTGCGATAGCAATGATACGATAACGCGATAACGATGAAGCGATGCTCCATCGTGTCATCATTAGTGCTCTATCGCACTATCGTCATCGCATTGTCGCACTGTCGTACTATCGACTCTTTTGCGCATGCGCCATTGAGAAGAGAAATGGCGTCAGGTTGTGAAAGTATGAACAGAATACATATCAGATAGATCTTACTGGGTGAATTAACTTCACTTGGCATAAAAATTAACCATGTCTTTATTGCCAGACATATAACAAGTTAGAAGATGTTAAGATATAGTTTGATAATCAAGATAAAGTTAATCTAGCATGATCTAAGTTTTGGTTTCTAAACGGGGGGGGGGGGGTTA
>PRKT01000561.1:118007-133602 GCA_003671525.1 Saccostrea glomerata | reverse complement strand
GGGGGGGGGGGGTTAATACTGTAGATTGGGAAAAAATTACGATGGTTTTACTTTCACTAGGTTCGCGATTCATTTTTTTCCCGCAAAATTAAACCCATCGTGAATGCTATCATTAACTATTAAAACAAGTAAATGCTTATACGAAATTTAAATTAATTTCTTGCATCGTGAAATCAGGGACCTATATACTAGTATATAGGTCCCTGGTAAAATTAAACCCATCTCTATTGTACTTTCTGAGAAATTGTGAAATTTTAGCACCGTTAAATACAGTATTCACAATCAAGAAAATTTCAAGCAAATACAAAACAAAAGTCTTCCTCCCTCTCTCCTATGGAATCCGGATAGGGCCACGCAGTTCACTATCGCATCATCGCACCATCGAGGTTTGAGTCGATGGTGCGATGACGCGATAATGCGATGACGATGAAGCGATGGTGCGATAACGATGAAGCGATGGTGCGATAGTGCGATGACGATGATGCGATGGCGCGATAGCGCGATGACGATGATGCGATGGCGCGATGAAGCGATAATGCGATGACGCGATGGCGCGATAGCGATGATGCGATGGCGCGATAGTGATGATGCGATGCTATATCGTGTCTATCGCACCATCGCAGCATCGCTATCGTGCCATCGCGTCATCGCATTATCGCTTCATCGTACCATCGCATCATCGCTATCGCATTATCGCACCATCGCATCATCGTCATCGCGGTATCGCGTCATCGCTTCATCGTTATCGCACCATCGCTTCATCGTCATCGCACTATCGCGTCATCGTACCATCGACTCAAATCTCGATGGTGCGATGATGCGATAGTGAACTGCGTGGCCCTATCCGGATTCCATACTCTCCTCTTGGTACTTCGTGTTTGTTATTTAAAATATGATTATCAAATACAAAATTAAAGTCAGTAAATTATCACTGAGCAATCAAATCTTTGCTCGATTTAACTACCTGCTGAGAATGCCATCCTATCTATATAGTTGATAGAGCGATGGTGCGATGACACGATGCCGATAGCGCGATAAAGCAATAACGATGGCACGATATAGTATCGCATCATCACTGTCGCGCCATCGCATCATCGCTATCGCACCAACGCGTCATCGCTATCGTGCCATCGCGTCATTGCATTATCGCTACATCGTACCATCGCATCATCGTCGTCGCGCTATCGCGCCATCGCATCATCGTCATCGCGCTATCGCGCCATCGCTTCATCGTTATCGCACCATCGCTTCATTGTCATCGCATTATCGCGTCATCGCACCATCAACTCAAATCTCGATGGTACGATGATGCGATAGTGAACTGCGTGGCCCTATCCGGATTCCATAGTCTATGCCCCCATAAAGATGTACATTGTAGGCACATAACCCAAAATATGTTTTCATTCTTTATACAAGGCTCATAAATTGTAAAATTTAGATGTAAACCAAATACTGAGGCAATGACAATGACGATAACACTTCTTCATTCTAAGAAATTTACAAACACACATTGTAGACAAGAGGTATGGAAAAGATTCAAAGACATAGAAAGCGAATACCGGTATAATACATGTTTTCAAACAGTACAAAATATGTTAAGATTTAAATAAAGTATTTCCATCCATGATTTGTTTAACAATCAACAAAAAATTGCATAATATTTTTGTCAACATTAAACAGTTTGTTGTTGAACAAAATATTTAAATCTCTCAATTTACTCTGTATGTGATTTAATTTTAGGTAATATACTCTCTTTAATTTCTGTTAGTGTGCTTTCAAAAACACCATGGGAATAAAATTCATCTACGTTTATAATAAGAGCAAATTGAGTGCAAATTCTTTGTTCTCTTTCTCCCACTTTCAATTGGGAGTTCACGTGTAGTAAAATAAACACTTTATTTTCGCGAGATTTTCAAGCTTTTTTGGTACTGTTAATTCTAATAATTAGCGAAAAATTAATGATGATCGCGTAATTTCGCGAGATGCATTAAACGCGAAATCGATTTACTCGCTTTTATTTTTATAGCGCTAATTTTCATCTTAACTCTCCATATTAATAGTTCATTCGCAAATAATTATTCTCGCGATTTGACACTAAAGAGCTATTTCTCGATAATAAGTACTCGCGAAAAATATGGAATTAACAGTATTTATGAGCGATAGAAAATTTCTTGACCATAGCTTTGTTGTATATTGATATAAAATACACAAGAGTGTAATTTTTGCGCGCAGAAAAAATTGCGTAATTACACGAAAATAGATTCCCCACGAGAAGAAAGTAATTTACACTTCAAAGTAAAATGAATAGCCCCTGATAAAATAGATAGAATGAAAATGTCTGTTTTGCATCGGAAGACTTAAAATGTTTCTTAATACATGAATCAATTACAAATGACATACATCACAGCTAGTTTATTTAAAAAAAAAAGGCTCTAACATGAAAATTGAAAAAAAGCTATAGATCATTTTTGAAATAATGGTATAAATACAATTTTTTTTGTATATATATTTACTCGACACTTTCTTTCTCATTTTTCTGAGCAAATGACACACAATAATTCCGCTCCATCCTTGTAGGGCGGGCATTTCGAACTGCTGCAGGTTGGGCATGACAAGCTGCCGCATCTAACTTCAGTTGGATAGAACAAATAACCGCCCGAGCCCCGTCCTATCCTTCCCAGAGCCTCAGGTTCAGCGTCCATACAGGTGAAGGTGGAGGAAGAGGGCTGACGGTATCTTCCAGACATCAGATATCCCCAGTATTCTACTTTCCATCCCTCATAACAAGTTTTTCTTGCTTTGGTGTGTAGTGAAATATGAATAAGACATTCTACATTATTCAAAGTGTTTATAATATTCATTAGTTGTCTAGGTTTGAAATCAATTTCCAAATTTATTTTTTGGATCGATAATTAAAAGAAAAAAAAGATGTTTTATTTGTCCATCATCAAAAAGAATAGATGCAAAAACTAATTAACTTAGCTAATTTATAGAGGTTACAGGGCATTACTGTGATATAGAAAAATTAAAAAAACAAAACAAACAAACAAACCCAAACTTTCAATTATGTAGTAGAAGAAAAAGAAATCTAAAGATTTCCCAAGTGTTTAATCTAATAGAATTGCACAAAAACATAACTAATCACGATTTTAAGAATACCAGAAAACACCTGTAATAGCACTGCTCTTTTACTATGGGTTTTAAATATAATGCAAATATTTGAGTTCATAACACTTTCCTTATTTTCACCTTCAAACGACTGTCATACACATTGAAATTGTTTTACTAAAAAAATCAGTTCGTATAAAAATTAAGATTTTATAATGCTTTTGTAATGCTTATCATACAATTATGGACTCTTTTGGTGTTGAATATGGTTTGTTATTCACCAGAAAAATATTCATATTGACCGAGGCGAAGGTCAATATGAATATTTTTCTGGTGAATAACAAACCATATTCAACACCAAAAGAGTCCATAATTGTTTTATTATATAGTCGGGATTTGAATAGATAAGACATTGAAGGCTGTATGACGACACCATTTAAATTTCATTTGCGATCTTCCATTGTTGAAAATAAAAAAAAATCTCCAGATAACTGTTTGTAGCCTCCGTGTTTTCCTTTCCAAGTTCCGCTATGTGTAAGATGTCCAGATGTTAAAAAATAATCCTGAAATAGGTTTGAATAATTGTTTTCCTGCAAGATACGTAGCTCGCTGCGGCCGTTGCAACCATCGTTTACAACGTTGTTTGATATTTTGATTGTGACGTCAAAATGCCGTTGCACGCGCATTGGCCCTCCGGTAAATACGACCTCAAATCCGGTGAATATGTAGTGTTATGAACTGTCTTGTATAGATTACATAGGGACTATAAATAGACTATATAATAATAGACTATATTCAATGAAAACCCCATGACTGAATTCCATACAGACACCTTTCAAAAATATTTCTTCGATTCTGTATTTATCTGTTCAAATTTAAAGAATTTTTTTTTTAATAAAAACTCCAAAAATAAAATTGTTTAATTTTAAAAAGTTTTTCAAAATTTTCATATCATAATGGGAATTCTGTGTCCTTTCATTTGAATTTTCACAGAATCACTTGTTCCCTCTTTTTTAGTCGATGAATTAAGCTTCTTAAAATTCATTATAGCTCGTTTCGAACAATCACAAGGTAGCCATATACATGTATGATAAAAGGCATTCTCGTGTCTAATTACAATGAATGCATAAATGGTTGTTTTCATATGTTTCTGAAACATGTATCATTGAATTATTAGTATGATATAGAATCATCGCACATGTGTCATGTTCATTAAAAACCATCGGTGTGAGATTTCAAAATATTTCAAAAAAGCTGCATAGGTTAGTTTTACACTAAGATTTAGTAGCGGCAACAAATAATATACAAAATAGAGTCTAAAACTTTCATAGAAACTTTAAAAATTTAAATCTGGCCTAGGGGCCATAAAACTTAGATGAGCTCATTTCAGATATCAGTCTCTCTTTTCTACTATATATTCCTCTGGGAAAATTGAGACTGGATCAAAAGTGAGCTCGCCTGGCCCACAAACCTACGCAAGTGAGTTAAGGCTAAATATGGGGTTTTGTATGCAAATAAGCTAATAAAAATGCATAAATTGTGTATTTGATGTACAGAGAAAGGTCAAATTGATTTTCTTATACATACTTAGTACCCAGAGTATATTAATGCAAGTGCACATTATGACGTCATATCATGACGTCATAGTTCTTTCCCATTCAAAGTAATAAAACACTTCATCAAAACTACGTCGGCGCAAGGGCATACTCTATTTAATTTACAATATATAAAGTATAACATTCAGGAGAATATTCCTAAAACTTATAAAATTGCTGCACAAATCCTATACTCTTCTTCAATCGATAAAAATTTACTAAACTTACACTGGACTGTACATTTTTACCCTGTTTCCACTTAGAACTGTACGAATAGTAACTAAACCATTGCAGTGACGACATTTGTGCAGGGATGTCTTAAATCTTTGGAATATTCTGCTTTTCATTATACATTGTTTCTGTAAAACAAAGTAAGGTATGCCCTTGCGCCGAAGCGATTTTGTTGATGCTTCTTATAAACTTGTGTAGTAAAGGCTGATGACGTCATAATATGACGTCATAATGTGTACTGGCAATCGCACATCGTGGGTACCAAGAATGTATTAAAAAACAAGTCTTAACATTTTCTTTGCTGTATGTATGCAATTATGGGTCTTGATTAATTATTTTGCATAGAAACCTCCATACGTAGCCTTAACTCACTTGCGTAAATAATGCTAATCGAATAACTGCTGTTATAACTGGACAATTCTAGTTTTATGTCTCTTAGTGCAACCATTTAAAACCATATACTGTGAATGTATTATATTTAGCGTGTACGATATTTAGCAGAAAGTGATGTTTAAACAAGTTAACGTAGATTTGATTTAGCGCATTTCTTGATATTCTTATTCATGTATCATTGTTTAAAACATTTCGCGATGTACTTGAATTAGCGGATGTATCTGTCCGCCAAAAGTGCTAAAAAGATTGCACCACCAAATGTAATACGCTTACAGTATCTATACCTGGAATAACTAAGACGGACTTGTCGTTTTGAGTCCTACAGACCACGCACGGTACTTCACCGTTGTAGAGATAAGCCTTAGGCATTATGACATCTTTGAAAAGTTGGTATTCAGCTCCATATACCAGTCCTCTGGAGTAGTCTGACTCATTGTTATGGCACCATCCCCATTCTGGATTTGTCGGTAAACAGAGCGGTTCAACTGCACCTCCTTGGTGCTGGTGATGAGTTCCTCCAGCATAACCTAAAGAACAAAGTAATCCTTTATTTTTTATTAAAGGAATGAATTTAATAGCTACCCCAGTTATAAACTGTGTAACCTGGGGCAGTTAACACTTGAAAAAGTGTCGCTGTTAAATTCTTTCCTTCCCATTATTACGTTTAGAAATTAGATAGTTTCTTACTCAAAATTACTTTCAAATTGTATATAATATGATATTTTATAAAGAACTTCAAGTGGATTGACACATTTTTGACGTGAGGCATGGGTAATACGATAATCAACTTATTCGTTATCCAATCAAACGAAGCGTTACAACCAAATTTTTATAAGGAATGTATTAATGGACCCCAGTTTTAAATTAAGTTACTGTGGTGTAAGCAACTCAGGGTATACAATGTAAAATAATTTTTCTATCCAAAAAAAAAAGCTTGTTACAACCAGGATTAAATTATGAAGAAAAGAATTATACATCATCTAATTACCTTTGTATAACTTCTCTCTCAATGCCTTTTCTGAATTTAATATCAATTATTTGTTAAACTAATACAAAGGATTTCAGTTTTTTTTATCGTCAACTTTGGCGTTTGAAACGTCATTCAACTATCGATACGCAAAGCTAGTACATGGTCTAAGTTATTTAATTTTTTAACCGAGTTACGTAGGCTTCTGACAAATACATGTAAAACTGGTCACAGTTTTCAACTATGAACTGTTTTGAAAACTATGGTGACAAATTTTTGCCCTTTACATGCCAGATAAATTATTTAAACATGCAACTTAATTATGTAGACATGCAACTTGTTAATGTAAAATTGAAAAATAATTGTGTTGACTTACAATTTATCAGTCAACTAGGTAACATATTTAAAATATTGGTAAATTTAATTGCTAACGGCAGTATTTGGCATCATAGCTGCAAGATACAATAACATTCTGTAGAAATGCTTTTCAATTCTTTCGAAAACAGTATATCTTACGGGGCAGATTAAGGCTGCGGACTTTGGGAAATTTTTACTCATCGTACTTAGTAACTGAATAGATTAAGACAGCTGTCTGTATCCATTTTTTTTTACAAACAGTAGCTTCTACCTGATCAGTATATGCTTTGGACAATTTTGTCAATAGTAACTCCCACCTGAATAAATAATGGTTGCTGTCGCTGGACACGTCGTGCGGCCCCATCGGGTGTAAACAGTTCCCCCAGACGAGAAACACTGACCAGCGTGAAAAGTGACCACTACCACGATGAGGACAACAGAGAAATTGGACATCATCTTAAGTTGTTAAAAGATGACTAATAAGACAAATTATTGAAAAAGAACGTAGTCTGAAAATTGTTTGATTTTATATATATTCAATATTTGAAAGTCCCACCCCCAAAAGTAAAAAAAAATAACACCCAATAAATTTTTTTGTTGAAATGGCACATTTTAGAGGATAATATTTTTAAATAAGTTGTGAGACGTATCTTCTATTTTGAATAAATACATCTAATTTACCTTTAACTTGCTGTACTTCGAAGTCTGCAGGACTAGACAAAGATTACATGCATTTTCTTTTATATTAAAAGAACTAGCCACTTTCTTTTACACCCCTAATTTTAAAACGTGACATATTGACAGGTAAAGAAAGACGCAAGTATAGAAACTGAAATTACAATATTTCTGATTTTGAATCACTAATCAATTTGAATACTAAATATTTAAACATTTTTAGAACATACATGGGTAGCAGAATTAAAGGGCAGAAAAAAATACCATAGACGTGTAAACAAAAATTTAACTTTCAATGACCATAAAAACTTAATAAAAGAAAATAAATGCAAAACAACACTTTTCGAAAAACACATTTACATAGAAGTAAAACAAACGATCCATTAAGTGAAAAAACATATAAATGCAAAAGAATGACCATCTTGGCAAAATAAACTTTGCATAAAAATAAAACGAACTTTTGAATGTACAACAAATGATTATAATTGCACCACAAACATTGTAAATTGCCAAATATTAAGGTTGAATGAAGATTAACGTTTTTTCACCAAATAACCGTTTTTTTTGAAATTAACAAACACAAACGAGTGACAAACAGACATGAAAACTTAAAATTGACGCGCGAGAACAGTAGTTGGGTGGCGCTGCATAATTTTCTCAAAGAGGTATCAATCGTAACGTGATCTCCTCTCCAAAACAAGGCCTGTTGTTAGGAATGTTGTTTGCACACAAATAGGAAATGTTATATAGTAAAGATTCAAGCTTGTAATAACACTGTAAGTTTTATGTTCAAGTGTACCTGTTTTTATAAATATCTAATACATGGCTCTACAAAAAGTTTTCTTATTTAATCAATTGCATGAAATTTACAAAAATGCATTAAATTGAACAAATAACATGAGTTTTAACTATGCTTGTATAGCATTTTCATCTTATTTTATATTTTATGCAATTGAAGCTAATTTTATGCAAATATATGCAAATAAAGTTAATTTAAAGAAAAGTTAACTTAATTTTGCTAAATTATGTAAATTATGCTAATCTTATGCAAATGTGTTTAAATGAATTTAATTTAATGCAAATGAATTTAATTTCGTTAATTTTGTGTAAATTTAGGAAATTTAATGTAAAATTATGTAAATATGCTCAATATATGGATATCTATTTCGTCAAAGTTTAGTAAATTAATGCATTTATATTTTTGTTTTTTTATGCAAAGTTTTTACAAATCATATTCCATGCAGTTTTAGTTTAATAAATATTTGAAAGTCAAAAGAAAAACAAAAAAGGCGAAGATAACGAAAGTGATTGATCAAACAAATATTACATAACTTTTGCAAAAGTTAGAATACGGAAAATAACCTACCTTTGCAAATTTAATAAGCATAAATTTTATCATCACACGCTTGCATTGCCTCAAAAATAACTTTTCGTGTATATTATGATTAATGTTTTTCAAATCTATGCTTATTATTCTTAATAAATAACTTCATTGTGTGGAAAAAATGAAAAAAAAAAATAAATAAATTTTGCAATCTTTCAAAAACTCTTAAAAACTAATTTCCATTATTTTTTAAATAATAGAAATATGCCTAAAAATTAATACAAATTTTCATTGATTGGATTTTATTTTAAAGAAGAGTGTTATCCCGCATAATTCAATTTTTAAAAATATATGACATTATTGAATATTTTTGCTTAAAATTTAAAAAAAAATTGATTTTGTATTTTTAAGGTTAAAATTTATTTTTTATACATGTGTATGTGCTTTAAAATTCAGTGCTCTAGAATTAATTTTTGCCTTTAATTTCTTTGAATTCTCAAGCTATTTATTATTTTGAAACTCTTTTATAAACAGTTTTTGCATACTTAACACTTTTGAATTTTTAGCAGATAAGCATTTAATTCTTAACTAAAACATTGCAATCTAAAACTAATTTAACGAGAAAATAAAGCACCGAAAACTCAATTTTCTATATTGCGTTTTTAGAAAATTTACTGTTCAGAAAATTAAAATTCTGTACCCATTTTTATCTGTTGATATTTCAAAATTCACTTCTTTCTTAAAGTTGATCAATTCAACATAAAAAAGCGTTACCATAATTCCAATAACATCATGTTACTTTGCTTAATCGACCATAGTAAATTTTCACAAATTGATTAACATATTATTCAGCGATTGGATGTCTGATTTAAGTGAAACCAATACTACTTTACATATTAAAGAAGAAATCCCAGCAATACCCCGATAATACTGCCCCATCACAAGTTACTCTTTGCCAGTGACGCATTTGTAGTCAGCAACAACACGTGAAGTCAGTTAGAACCCGTTTTCTTTTCCCCTTAGAAGGATTATTCATATTTGTTGTAATTTGATAGGATGCAGTTGATACGTATAAGAAAATTTAAGACATGGAATTAGTACCACTCTACTACTTATTAGCAGATCTGGGCGTAATGGTAATGTATAATGGTAATGGATTGTAATCATATTCATTTTATTAGAGTAATGGGATGTTATATGAAATGGATCATTTTTTTTATTACATGTACAAGCAATTCAAGTAATGAATTACTTAAAAATGTAAGTAAAACCATTTCTTTTTCATTACATTTCAAATTATATATTTGTTTTATTTTAATTTTAATCACCTTTTGTTAGTGAATATATCTCTAAAAAATAACTTTATCTATTCTAACATTAGATTCCTAACAAAACTACCACATAGAAAGTGTCAGCAGATGAGAGTTATTTGCATGGAATTTGTTTAAAAAATGGATTCTATATACTAATCAGACTACAACCTAACTGTAATGTTTTTCTTGTGTTCTCTACACCCCTACTAATGTTATTGTGATTCAAAATCTAGACATGTGGTTTAGAATTACCTATTCAAAAGTTATAGGGTAGAACTGGTTTTATAAATAAAATTGGCAGTAAACAGGAAATTGCTAAAGTCTTTTTCTTCTGAAAACATGTCCTGTGAAAAAGTGTTTCCAGATCTTTATGGAAGACTTTCATGATTTTCAAAAGAAATGGGTGGCTAAAGGGGGGGGGAGGGGAAACAAAAATCAATAAATTTTACCATAGTTTACTGCAAAAATTACAGCTCAAGGCGACCGATACGCTGGTAAGAAAAATACTGACCAATTGTTGATTGAATACGTTTACGCCAAATACGTGTTTACAACTTTACATGTTACTTCGAACACGTTGTTCAGGTTAATCTATGATCATGTCAATGAAGTGCAAAATAAAAAAATGTTCTTATAAACAAAATGCAAACATTAGAAACTATGAAAGATATCACGGGGCTCACGGGCATTTTTAATTTGTTTTTAATTAGAGAAAAAAATAATATTTTTGTTTTATAAAATGTATACGTAGTTAGTGTCAAGTTCAGAACACCAGCACCTCAAGGGTAAGGAAAACGAGCACCTTCTCAAGTCGAAAGGAACAAACAATTTTTTACTTAACTATAATCGTGATCACGTGTGTTGGTCAATTGTATTCACCGAAAGTACAATAAAGGAATTTATCAAGCATGAAATTCCTGTAGTGTTCTTAGTAACCCATAATGCAATTTTCATTCAGATTATTTGTCAGTTAAAGTCACATTGGTGCGTCATTTGCTAATCTGACGCCAAAAAATATAGTTCTGGTTCCCATGCAAAATATTTGTCCAAAAAGAAATTTTAATTCATGATAGCAGAAAATTGCAGTTGTATCATAGAAAATACTTATAATTTAAACTTGAATGAATTCAAGAGAGATCTATTGAAGTACATTTCTACAGAATAATATTATAGGGTGGTGAAAACTAAAACGCAACATAACTTTTCTGTTTACAATGTCTCCACGTGCTAGTCACTTCCTAGCCACATTTCCGTGAATAATTTACCCTATCTCGCTGATGTCTCGCTAACTCTCGCCAGAGCGACTGTCAGAGCTACTCTGAACTCGTCGGGTTTTTATAATTTGCAGAACACCGTAAAAAAGGTTTGCACCCCATTCCCAGTAAGTCAAGACAGCTAGACAGACCTGTATTTTTTATGTATGATGGCTAAGCGGGAAGACCCCTCCTGGAAAAAAATCTTAGATCCGCGTCTGACTTATCTGAATATTTATTGATTGGTCTGTATTGTCAGTGATATTTAAGTATTCCTGTGGTGTTTCATTAATATGCAACCCCGTGGGGATCCGGGTTAGAATAGGTCCTCAGTACCCCCTTGCTTGTCGTAAAAGGCGACTAAATGGGGCGGTTCTTCGGATGAGACCGTATAAACCGAGGCCCCGTGTCACAACAGGTGTGGCACGATAAAGATCCCTCCCTGCTCAAAGGCCGTAAGTGCCGAGCATAGGCCTAAATTTGCAGCCCTTTACGGCAATGGTGACGTCTCCATATCAGTGAAATATTCTGGGGAGGGACGTTAAACTGTATACAATCAATCACTCAATCATTAATATGCAAAGTAGTTTTGAATTTATTGAAATCAAACATCCAATCGATGAAAATTATGGTAAATTTAAGCATTGTAAGCACGTTCTATTAAACAATATGGCAAGCAGGTATCTGTAAAGTGCGAAATGAAATAGATTGATTGATTGTGTATTGTTTAATGACCCTCTCGAGAATTTTCACATATATGGAGACGCCACCACTTGCCTGTGGAGAGCTGCATATTTTGTCCTATGCTCGGCACTGAGGGCCATTGAGCAGGGAGGGATCTTTTGCGTGCCAGCACCTACTGCGACACGGGATCTCGGTTTATACGCGAAATGAAATAGAAACGAAACGAAATCTACCGAAACGTAACGAAGTCCTAACGAAACGTTACGAAACAAAACTATCGAAATAATTTTTTTAAATCAAGGTAGGTAATTATATATGTATAACTGCATGCAGACTTTTTCTATTTCATGTAAAACTTCTATAGTTCAAGAACTTATTAATTCCAAATTAAAACGCCGATAAATTATTCTCACTTCTACAGTGAAGTATTTACATGTCTGAATAGCTGCCAGCAGCATATACTGTAAACTTACTATTATTCGCGTCATTTTTTTTATTTGCGATTCGTTCGTTTGAAGTCAATCCGCGACGTTAAATTTTCGAGACGGAGGAAACATTCCCCACAAATACTAAGCAAAATTATTGGTTCACGGGGGTAAAAATTCGCGAGTTAAAGTCGGTCGCGAAACTTGCGAATATTTCTCTCACAAGAGTAAAAGTTGGTTTACACTCAGTATGCACGAGCATACTATGCCTGTATAAAATCAATTTGTGTATCACTTTCCATAACATTTTATTCAAAATTAATTAGTTACATGTAAGGGCTCGTTCATGTACGGGTCGAAATAAAGTTTCTGTACTGTTGTATAGCGAATGTAGGATAAAACTAGAGACTTCCGAGTATTCCATTCCGAGGTCTCTGGTTTTATCATTCTCTTATAACCCCAACCGGAAGCTTGTGTATTCCATCTACGGTCTTATTTTGTATCGAGGTCATTTTCGAGGAATAAATGAGTTGTTTACAATAAGGAGGCTCGACCAAAGACATCATAATCCCACCTCCAATAATTTTGCCGATGCATAATATTTATAGAAAACTAACGTACTATAATGTTTTTGCCCCCTCAATAAAATCCCCAGATGACCCCTCCTTCTTTCTTTCTTTCTTTTTTTTGCTTGTCAAGGTCTTTAGGTAGTTGGTAGTGCCCCCTCCCCCCCGAACTGAAAATGTTTGGCTGTGCCCCCACAACTGATATTGCTACCTACGGGCAAGTTTTTCCTCATTAGCGGAAAACAGTTACTGCACATTTGAGATAGTATTTAAGGGGGGTGGATGTGGTTAAATTGGGCAATATTTCGCGCATCATAGAAAAATGAAGCGTATTTACATTGTACTGTTTTAATTTTTTTTCGCTTAATTGATAAAATTAAACAAAGCTAAGGAATTAATTGATTAAAAATGTAATTACAATTTCATATAACTGATTTTAAAGACAGTGGTAATAAAAATGTTATTTAAGAAAAAGTAATAAACATACGCTATTGAAATTTAAAACATAGAAAATTTAGATTATCTCCATTATTTGTATCATGTTTTCATATAAATCCTTTGCACCCGTCATATTTTGTAGTACTCGATAAAAAAAAAACAACAGGAAAATTCGTTAATTTTTGGCATTTTGAGATGCCCCCTCTGGTAACAAGACGGTAACATTTTCCTAATGTATTCATAATTATACGCGAGGAATTAATTTCCGCGTAATTGCCAGTTCCCGATAGAAAGTACTCGCGAAAAATAAGGAATCTAGAGTATGTAATCCTATAGTAAATGTACCTGTATTTTGAGACGGTACCTTAAAAATATCTGGACGGTAGATTTTCCTAAAACATGGCATGAACACTGGAGTTGATGTAACTTATATATTGTAAAAAAAAATGAAGAGTTTCGCTATTGTAGTTTTTAATGAAATCGTTAAATCTTTTATTATTTTCTAAATGTAAAAGCTGCTTTTATTCAAGACCCTTTTGTTTATTATCTCAGTAATTTTCAGGTAGAGCCGACCAAAACAAGAGTAGGGGAAATGATTATTTATAGTTAATTACACGATTTGTAATATATTAAAATATTCTTTGTGTTATATTAGAACAAGAATAAGTAAATAAAATCATTTTTCCAGTTATTTTCCTTATGTAAGTAAACAACAGTGATTTCTGTTCACAAATAGTCTGTTGTCTTTGAACATTTTTCCTGATGAAATATGTCAGGTACCCTTTATGAAAAATAACTAAATAGACCTAGTTTGCACACCTTTGTGTGATATATATTTTTCTCTACGTCAAAAAAACCCCACCTTTTAATCAGTGTTTAGAGCTTCCCTAAGTAAACATATTAAACAAATCGTATGGTTATTATGAGCAAAGTTGTCTCTTTTTGATTCTTTAAAATCAAGTTATCCTTCTTTTACCTCTCGTTTTCTAAAGGGTATAAGAAAATACATTTTGTAAATGTTATCTATAGTTATGGAAAGGAGGTAAAAATGTAGGTACATCACCCAAAATATCTTTTCATTCGTTAAACAATGCTCATAAATTGTAAACTTTAATTGTAAACTAAAGCCGTGGCAAGGACAATGACAATGACAATAACTTTAATCTCATAAATATTCTAACATACATTGTAAAAAGAAAAGAAGTAGGAAAAGATACAAAATTTGCATAGAAAAAGAATATAATACATGTAAAAGGGATGATTAAAAAGTATTTTAATTTAGTCTTCTCCAGCTTTAATGCACATCTGTGACCATGTTGAGAAATACATAATCTATTCGCAGTCAGGTTACCTGCTCCGTAGAGTTCTGTCTAAAGGTGAAAGATTTTTTTTTCTGATTCTTATATTTCTTTCCATGCAAGTTCATAATTTTTATAACAAGAATAGTTTATTTGTCAGAAATGGCCAGATCTCGGCAATAGAATGGGTAAATCGGTGCACAATTAATTAATAATAGTTACTTCCTTTCTTGAAATATAACCTTATAACCGGGCCATAATTTTCACAAATTGTTGTTACTCCTCTATATAATCCTAACGAATACTTCCATACGCGAGAACTTTAATTTTGCAAGCTCATTGTCTCGCGTAATTATGCAAAAAATAAATTCTCGCAAATAAAAAGTGATTTTCAGGATTCAAGCTCAAAAGTCTTTGTTAACAATACAGATCAGGAGCAGAGCCCATTTTTGTTGTGCCTGAAGACTATGAATCAATTACAAACGACATACATCACAGTAAGTTTATTTTCAAAAAAAGAAAAAGGTTTTTAAACAATCTAAATTGAAAAAGTTAAAAATCATTAAAATTCGGTCAAAACATACATTTACTTTTATATTCATTCAACAGTTTTCAGAACAAACGACACACAATAATTCCGATCCATTCCTGTATGGTGGGCATGTCAAACTTCCACACCGAGTTTCCACTGGATAGAATAAATAGCCGTTGGCGTTTCCAGGTCCCCCTGGCAGAGTCTCAGGTTGAGCGTCCATACAGGTGAAGGTGGAGGCAGAAACGTGTTCGAATTTTCCTGACATCAGATACCCCCAGTATTCTAATTTCCATCCGGCATAACAAGATTTTCTGGCTTTTTGTATAATAAAAAACAAGAGGCCCAGGGGCCACAGCGCTCACCTGAGCACATTGGCTTGGAAAAAGCACATATCAGATTAGAAATGAAAGTTAACGGGGGGGGGGGGGGGGGG
>PRKT01000561.1:99432-117918 GCA_003671525.1 Saccostrea glomerata | reverse complement strand
GGGGGGGGGGGGGGGGGGGGGGGGGGGGGGGGGCTTGAATTTTAACCCCCCAAGGGGTTCATGATTTGAACAAACTAGAATCTACACTACCTATGATTCCATATTAATATAGTCGGCCATTTTGGCCCCACCCTAGCCCCGGGGGTCATGATTTGAACAAACTTGAATCTACACTACCGGAGGATGATTCCACATGAGTTTCATCTTTCATGGCCCAGTGGTTATTGAGAAGAAGATTTTTAAAGATTTTTCCTACTTATTTCTATGTAAAACTTGGGTCGGCCATTTTGGCCCCACCCTAGCCCCGGGGGTCATGATTTGAACAAACCTGAATCTACACTACCTGAGGATGATTCCACATGAGTTTCATCTTTCCTGGCCCAGTGGTTCTTGAGAAGATTTTTTAAAAATGCCATTAGTTTTTCTCTAATTCATAATTATCTCCCCTTGGAAAAGGGCGTGGCCCTTCATTTGAACAATCTTGAATCCCCTTTACCCAAGGATGCTTTGTGGCAAGTTTGGTTGAAATCGGCTCAGTGGTTCTTGAGGAGAAGATGAAAACGTGAAAAGTTTACGACAACGACAACGCCAACGACAACAACGACAACGACGACAGACGACGGACAAATTTTGATCAGAAAAGCTCACTTGAGCCTTCGGCTCAGGTGAGCTAAAAATGAAGAAGACATTCTACATTATTCAAAATGTTCATAATATTCATAAGCGTTCAATCTAATAGAATTGCAGAAAAACATTGCTTAACACAATTAAATTGATTGTTTGAATGTATGTTGTTTTACGCTCCATTCGAGAATTTTTCACTATGTGTAGAGACGTCTTCATATACCAGTGAAGGGCTTAAGATTTTGACTTATACGTGGCACTCAGGTCCACTGAGTAGTAGGATCTTTACCTGCCGTCACACGGGTCCTCGGTTTTTAAGGTCTCATACGTAGGACCCGCAACTTTCACTTCAAGTGCCAAACTCATGACGAAGGAACAATTGCTACCCATTTTTTATCGACTTAGGTCATTCGCGGACGAAATTCGAACTTACATTCAGTTTAATAAACTGTTAGTGTCCCACTTTGATGTAGTGGCGGCAAATATAAACAATATGAATTCCAAAACTTTCATAGAAACATTAGAAAGTATCGAAAATTCTAGTTTTATGTCTTTCAGTTTGTCTTTGAACAGATAATTGATGTAAACTTTAAAAATCATATTTATACCTGGAATAACTAAGACGGACTTGTTGTTTTGAGTCCTACAGACAGCACAGGGCACATCTTGGTCGTGGATATCGGACATGACGATATCTTTGTAAGCTTCGTATTCAGCTCCATAGACCAGTCCTCTTGCGTTATCTTGCACTGTGTTATGGGTCTCCCACTCTGGATTTGTCGGTAAACAGAGCGGTTCAACTGCCCCTCCTGGGTGCTTATAATGACTTCCTGCGGCATAACCTAAAACACATTCAAAGTAATCCCTTATTTCTATTGAAGGAATTAATTTAATATCTACCCAAATTATACTCGTACTGTTTAACCGGGGGTGGGGCAGATTACACTTTAAAATCTGCTGTCTTGGTTAACTATTAAATCATTCCTTTCCGTCTTAAAGTGTAGAAAATAAGATGGTTTCTTCCTCAAAATTCATTTAAATTGAACGCATTTTAAGTATAATGTCAGTGGTTTGATTCGTTTTTGACGTTCCATTGTGGCGTAGGCACATGTAAACATGCAACATAGGTATACATGACTTAATTATTTATGTCAACATGCAAAATAATTGTGTTGACATGCAAGATACCACGACATTATGTAGACATGCTTCCCCATTCTTTGACAATTTTCGAAAACAGCATATCATGGTTGCTTGGAAAACAGAACAGATCATGGTTGCTGACTTTGGGAAGTTCTTGCAAACCGTAGTTGATAACTGATAGCTGAATAAATTAAAGGTGCTGTCTGTGGATAATTGTTGCGAGCAGTGACTCTTTGGATACTTTGGACAATTTTGTCAAAAGTAAACCTTACCCGAATAGATAAGGGTTGCTGTCGCGGGACACGTCGAGCGGCCCCATCGGGTGTAAACAGTTCCCCCAGGCGGAAAGCACTGTCCAGCTTGAAAAGTGACTAATACAACGATCAGGACAAGAGAGAAAATGGTGGCAGCCATTTTCAGACTATTTCGATCTCCTTTAAAAGAAGAGCTCCATATAAAAATATGCAAAAGTGATCAAATTTTAAAACTAAAATGTATGATTGTTTTCTTTGCAAAATGAAAGATACTGTATCTAAAAAAAAAGTTACATCTGGTGGTTAATTTAGGGTTTATTTGTTGACCCCCCAGCCTCCTTAAAGAAATATATTCATTTTTATATGTATTCAATATTTCAAACCATTCCCCATAAAGTAGAAAAAATAACACCGAAGAAATTTTTTTAAAGCAAAAAATTTAAAATATGTAGAGAAACGCATTTCATTTCTCAAAATTTAATTTATCTTATTTTAATTTACCTTAAATCGGTGCTCTTCGAAGTCTTAAAGGCCTGAGATGCATGGTCTTTTATATAAAAGACCCCTACCTTCTGTTACACCCCTAATTCTAGACGTGGCATATTGACAGGTGAAGAAAGAAACAAGCTTGGAGATTGAAATTTGAATATTTCTGATTATGAATCATTAATCAACATTTAATATTTTATGATTTTTCTGATATGGTCAACAATTCGTATAATTTCAAATGACCATAAAATTTACCAAATTGCAATAATGCAAAATCAGCAAACCTTTTCGAAAAGACATTTAGGTAAAAGTTATACCAACGATCCATTAAGCAACAACAGGCCCAGAGGCCACATCGCTCACCTGAGCACATCAGCTAGGAAAAAGCTCAAATTAGATCAGAATTGAAAAGTTTACTGAAGGGGTGGGGAGGAGGCTCGAATTCTAATACTACGTGAGAATCCATATCAATTTTGCATATAACTTCTTTAGAATGACTTTTAAGACATATTGTTTGTAAGTATTACTTTGTAATAATTTGATTTTGACTACCATTGTTTCCCTCCTACCCAAAAGGGAACTCATGATTTAAACAAATTTAAATCTTCAATCAATGAAAATGCTTACATGTCAATATGACTTGACATAGCTCTTCTGTTATTGAGATTTTCCCCTTTATTTTCCTATGTAAAACGTTTTTAACCATGGAGACATTCCCTACCCTTGGATGTTATGATTTGAACAAATTGAATTCTACACTACCCGAGGATGCTTCCATATAAATATCACTAACCATGGCTTTGCTACTGTTTAGAAAAAAGATTTTTTTAAATTTATTTTAATGTAAAACTTGGATCCCCTATTGTGTCCCAACCCTATCCCTGGGGTTTATGATTTGAACAAACTAGAATATACGGTACTTTTATCTTTCCTGTCCCTACGGATCTTGAAAAGAAGATTTTTAAAGATTTTTCTGTATATTCCTATGTAAAACTTTGATTAGCCATTGTGGCCCCACCCTACCCCCTGAGGTCATGATTTGAACAACCTTTAATGTACACTATTTGAGGATGATTCAACATGAAAATCATCTTTCCTGTCCAAATGGCTCTTGAGAAAAAGTTTTTTTTTAAAAAGATTTCCCCTGTATATTCCTGTGTAAAATTTTGATCGGCCATTGTGGCCCCACCCTACTCCCTGTGGCCATAATTTGATTCAATTTGAATGTATACTACCAGAGGATGATTCAACATGAAAATCACCTTTCCTGTCCCTATGGATCTTAAACAGAAGATTTCTAAAGATTTTTCCAATATATTCCTATGTAAAACTTTAATCGGCCATTGGGGCCTCAGCCTACTCCCTTGGGTCATGATTTGAACAAATTTGAATGTACACTTACTAAGGATGATTCAACATAAGTTTTATTTTTCCTGTCCCAGTAGTTATTGAGTAGATTTTTAAAGATTTTCTCAATATATTCCTATGTAAAAATTCGATCGGCCATTGTGGCCCCACCCTTGCCCCGGGGTCATGATTTGAAAAAACGTAATTCTACACTACCTGAGGATGATTCCACATGAGTTTCATCTTTCCTGGCCCAGTGAACATTTTTAAAAGATGCCATTAATTTTTCACTAATTCATAATTATCTCCCCTTGAAAGTAGGCGTGGCCCTTCATTTGAACAAACTTGAACCCCCCTACCCAAGGATACTTTGTACCAAGTGTGGTTGTATTTGGACCAGTGGTTCTTGAGAAGATGAAAATGTAACAAGTTAACAACATCGACATTGACAGACAACGGACAAATTTTGATCAGAAAAGCTCACTTGAGCCTTCGGCACAGGTCAGCTAAAAAAAATATATGATTGCAAAACGAACGACTTTCTTTGCAAAATAATACTACAAACTTTAAAATGCACCACAAATTATTATAATCGCGCAACACACAGTGATGAATAAAAGTGCAAGGAATCAAGATATATGGTCTTTCAACAAATTAAAAAAATTGAATAAAAGTGCATGTAGTCAGATAAATAATTTTCCACCAAATTAACAAATTTACATGAATGCGCGATAAAATTCGTTTGGTCGCTCTGCATAATTTCTCAAACGGATGTGTCAATTCGTAGCGAGACACCTTTCCAAAACAAGGACTACATGCCTGTTGTTATGCGTGCGTAGGTACAATAAGTAGAAATGTTGAATGTATAGTACTTAAGACTCCAGCCGTCCACTAACAATGTAAATCTATGTTCAAGTTAACCTCTTCTCGTACATGATTCTATAACAACAAATTTTGCGGAGTAATTACTGTATACAGGAAAATTTTCACCTCCGTTTTATTTTTGCCCCGTTCGCCCTAATCACAGGAGTACGAAAATAAAACGGTAGAATGTAAGAAACACAGTATGATTTTTTTTTGAAAGAATTGATATAGGGCGAATTTTAAATCTTTTCAGTGTGAAAGGGCGAAAATAACACTGCGAAAATAACCCTGTATGAATAAACTGCGAGAGATTTATAAAAATGGATTGAATTAAACATTTACCTCGATTATTTACTATTTTATGAATAATATTTCCATTTTATGCACAAAATGATTTGATATCAACATGCCCGTAGTCCTTCTTTGGGAACGGGGATCGTAATTCCTATTTTGATGTTAGATTTATTTTTAAAAGCTGTAAAAGTTCTGTTATAGAGCGGTTTAAGAATCTGCTGCTGCTTTTACAGCCATCTTCATACTAAGACATATATATACCTGACGTTACTTAAGGGACTCCAACCCTCAGCTAGGAAGGACAACTCTTTAATTCATAATTTAATTCAAAAAGGCTTTAAATGAAGCTTGAAAATTAAATATTTTAATGCAACAATTTTCATAATATGCCTCTCAATGTGCTTCAAGGTTCTTTGCAAAGCTCCACAAATCACTTCTTATTTCATATCATGTTAATAAACATTGGTATCTAAAATGCTTTCACGGGATAAAAATTTCTACTTTTAATAAGACCTTAAGTTTCTGAGAAGTTCAGAGAACCTTGAAGCACATTGAGAGGCATATGATGAAAATTGTTGCATGAAAAGATTTGATGTTCAAGCTTCATTTAAAGACTTTTTGAATTGAATTATAAATTAAAGAGTTGTCCTTCCTGGCTGAGGGTCTGAGTCCCTTAATTTTTCTTTTAATAAAAATATATTAGGTAGAGATACATGCATATAATACATGTATTTTATTGAGAGAAAATTAAGTAATGTCAGTTGTCAGCCTGTGGATTTCTTCTTATGTTACGTTTGATGGCATTAATAATCTGCTACCTACATACAAGATAGATCTTAACCTAAGATGCAGCATAAATGTAGACATTCGGCTCGTTTATATCAAATTGCAAACTAATTATGTTGATGTTTCTCTTTAGAAGATCTTATTTTAATGATGGTACATTAAAACTTTCTAATACCATTCACTGATTATTTGGAATCAAATTCGAGAAGGATTATGAAGACAGGCGACCTTTTTATATCAACATACGAGATAATTGATGTGAAGAGGTGCGACTTATTCACCATATGTATTTTTTTATTATTAACATATATTTATGTGTAGGTATACGACTTTTTCACGAGTGATTGTGGACTTTAAAGATAATCGGTGAACTTTAAGGCAGATGCTTTTTTAAACGGACACTACAGGTTTAGTGCATGGACGGCGTTCCAACCGTTATTAAATGCGAACAATAATAACTCTTTAATAGTTAATGAGTGACTAACATACACAATAATAACTTTCTAATGCACATACAGACATTAAGGAGCTTTCAGTTGATGAATGAAAACGAAATTCACTATTAACAGTAGAGGCATTTAAAAATGAATGAAATTCATCAAATGCAGAATATTTCCAGCGTACTTTTTATTACAGATTTCCAATAAAACAATCAATTGATATTAACTTTGAATTTCCGTTCATCAATTCAAATTATATCATTGATCTTCTGTCGTAACATGATAACTTAGTGTGTTTTAATAGAAATATTCTAAGGATATCCGATCCTTAGCCAGGAAGGATAACTCCAAAAATTAATATTTAAATTGAAATGCATCAAAATGAAGCTTGAAAATTTTTTTCATGCAACAATTTTCATTTTATTTATCTTTATAAGATTCAATGCTTTTGGAAGTTTTAGAAAAGGTCTTATAAAAGTTGACATTTGTACTCTATAAAAGGAAAAAAATAAATACAATTTTAGGGAAATAAGATTTTATTGAATCCAGCCATACGAGATACGAGATTCGAAATTTGAGATTCTAAATTCAAATTTGATCCAAACTAACCAATCAAAAGTGGATTCAACATTTGATTATATATATAATTACTCCCCTTTGTTATGTTTTTACTATCAAGAAATCTTTGAATATATTTATAACAAATGGGTCATTTGGTCAAATGATAATGCAAGAACAAAATGTTTTATGTAATAAAACGAAATAAAAATAAAATTTAGATTACATTTTGAAAAAAAAACATATATAATTTTATTTTTCTCATTAAAAAAAATAGTAAATACGTATATATGGAATATTACATGGTCTTATTGTTGACTTGCTGAATAAGTAGATCGACTATTTCTTTTTTTTTATCATATCATTGCTTAGGGAGGATATTAGGGAGAATATTGTATTTGATTATAATTAGATAAGAAATACTAGTATTATGAATCGTCTCCACACTGCACAGTAATTCAAGGGTATATATTTCATGACATTTATAAAGGATACATTTGTGCAGTGAGACTTGTCTCTAGTCTTTGGTCATAACGGTCTGGCCAGAGACTTAAACTTATAACCATAACACTATAGTTCTGCATTTAATTTAGATTCATCTACTTTTGATATAAGATCAAATAAATGCCGCATTTATTTTAATTCATATTGCCTATCTGTATTGTATTTATAATTTTTAATTAATTCAAGAAATCAAAGCCTTAGATTAAGGTAAGTATTTAATTTCTTTTTTTTATGAATTTCATCTATCAGGAAAATGAACGCGATTTTTGTTTTTCAATACCACGTCGCCTTTCTAATTTTACAAAGTAACATTTTCAGTGTGTTTGGAAAATAGGCAGGTGGGGTTGGTAGGGGTGGGGTTATTGTGAATCTTTAGACAATTGACACTTATTTATAACTTTGTTTTTATGTCATCAACCCCGGAAACAAAGTAGACAATACAAAAATATATATACTTCTGATATATGTATTCTATTTAATATTTAAGACGCCATAATATAAATTGAAGTATATCTTGCTGATCAAATATCCAGTGATAATTTAAATTTCCTTCTTATATATATATAACACTTTCTTGCATTGAAATTTAATCAATTGACTCATTTGTTATTAATATATTAAACGATTTCATGATAGTAAGATCACAATAAAGGGGAGTGTTCAAATGTTGAACCCGCTTTTGATGGTTTATCTGAATTTTGAATCTCGAAACTCGAATTTCGAATCTCGAATTTCGAATCTCGTATTTCAAATCTCGAATTTCGTATTTCGAACCTCTAATCTCCAATGAGCCTTTTGGGTTATTGCTTTATTGCATAATATGAAATAATAAGTGGTTTGCAGTGTCTTGCAATGATAGCAAAAGCTGTCTACACTATGTATTATACAATACATGGCAGAAATAGAAGACAAAAATACCAAATAAGAATAAAAATCCTGACAATTTCTTTGAATACTTGGATACCTATTGTTTTTTTTTCAACCTAAAATTAGTAGAAAAAAAATATGTTATAAAAAGTGGGATGCAAAATACTTCAATATTCTATTCATTAAACACGCATTGCCATATCCGATGTGTACAGATAATAATATTAATGAAATCATGGGAAGGGTTTACATTCTGGGGGAACGTATTGTTTAAACTGAGAGAATGAAATACAATCCGAGATAAGGGAGACTGTAACTTGAGGGAACGAAATGATAATAAGATTGTCTATCCGAGAGAACGGATTGTACAATTCGAGAACTCGGTTTACTTTTATACATTTTTAAAAATCATATGTCCCGTCATGGTTTTCGTACTTTTGATATCAGGCACAAACCTCCTTGTATTTAATTCATTTTATCTAGCTGAATTACGAGCTTTTCCATATTCAGAAATAAACTACAGAAGATCTTATTGCAGGTCGCAAAAACATCTCATATTTGCACTCGGCGTTAATCAATAATCAGATATTAATACAACTGCAGATATTAGCGGGGTATTAATGGACATTTGCGGAATAGCGTACAGTGGACAACAGACTTCAGACTTCGGACTTTAAATAAGGGGGGGCATCTCAAAGTGTAGAATTTATAAATCATTTGCAATTGATATTATGGTTATCAATAAACAGCATATTTCTGCGACATTTATAAATAGGAAATGAGGAACACTTGAATCACTTTAATGTTTCAGTCATAGTCTTTAAATTGGAACTCGCATCGAAAATGTATTTTCCTTTTCTCTCTTATTCACATCCTTATTTAATTATTCTTTACTTATTAAATTTTATTATTTATACTGGACTTTCAAGATTTTTCTTTTAAAAATTGTTTTCTATATGCATGTAATAACACCCTCTCCGAAAAAAGAGAAAAGGGTATGCCTAATGTATATCAAATTTGAAATAAATAGTGATGTACATTTGACTTTGTTCGAAACATGATGCAGATTCCTGATCTACTCAGCTTTCACAGATTTATACCGATTCAAATTACCTGGTTCAATTCATTTGAATAAGCTTGTCACCTACCCACCCCAACCCCAAAATACACATATCTTCAAATCCACATGCCTATTCTGTACATATTTTATATATCAAATAACTGGAGACATTAAGCTCTTAGTATCTTTAACATTTCTTTTATTAAATATTCAAGAAGACAAAAAAAACCAATTATTTGATATAATATTTGAGAGACAGCTTTTATTTATTGTCATTAACCTTGGATTCTAAATGTCCACTTTATTTAAAATAGGCTATTTTAGTATCGGTTTTTATACAGTAAAATATTAAAGCTTTGTCAAAATCCATGCTTTCTACTCAATTCATTCTCCAACGAAAAATGGCCAAGCAAATAGAACGTAAAGAGTATTATGCAAGTAATATATGACTTAAATTTCTGTATGCAGAGTGTAAAACATCCCTTATCTAATAGATTTACCCTTCAATTTCAACGCGTACTTTATTTGAGGTATAGAAACTACATGTACCATACCACAAAAAAGGGAAAGTAAAAAAACTTACAATGATTGTATACTTTTTTTATTGGGACAAAATTTATCCAGTTTTTAGACAATATTGACGCCGTTTTTCTCAGTTTCAAATAATCTAAATTTAAAAAAATTATTTATCACATTGATCGGCAGTTGTACCTTCAGTTTGCAAATTAGAAAGAAATTGAAAGTGAACTTGAAATATAGCGTCTGTACAAGTTAATTTCTGAGATTGTAGTTGTTTGTAGTTCATTAATGATACTTTTCAATTTAATAATACATACTCAATTATAAGTTATTTCAAGAGGGGCCGATGTTTACAAACAAATTTTAGGCAAACTTTCTAATTAAACCAGCCCAAATACGAATTCAAAATTCTTCAATTTAATTTTTAATAGTTATCAGAGGCCTATACTATTTCAGATGATTTGTTATAAATTTATATTTTTTTAAATTTTTTAAACTGCTCCCTTAGAAAAGTCCGCCTTTACATATCTGAAGTCCGAAGTCCGCTATTCGTTGTACGCTATTTCGCAAATGTCCATTAATATCGGGTTTTATACACGATTTCGCGGATAATACCCGATTTCGAGTATTCTCTCCGACCTGTTAAATTCATATTAATTATCTCGTATTTCGATATAAAAAAGTCGCCTGTGTTCATAATCCTGTTGCATCTGCTGTTGCATCTGATGCCATATAATGGTGTTCAAATGTTTTCATGTATCAACATTAAAATAAGATCTTCAACAGTGAAATACTTGCATATCAACATAATTAGTTTGCAAGTTGATATACACGAGAGGAATGTCTACATTTATGTTGTATTTTAACCTAATCTATCTTGTATGTAGGTGGCAGATTAATGCCAGCAAACTTAACAAAGGAATAAATCCACAGGTAACTGATATTACTTAATTTTCTTTTAATAAAATATTATACATGTACCTCTACCCAATATGTTTATTAAAAGAAAAATAAGTAACGTCAGGTACCCATCTCTTAGTCTAAAAATGGCTTCTAAAGCACGCCTGCAGCAGATCTTTAAGCAGCTCTATAACAGAACTCTAACAACTTTTTAAAACTAATCTTACACCAAAATGGGGATTTAGATCCCTTTCCCAAAGAAGGAGTAAGGACATGTTGATATCAAGTCATTCTGTGCATAGAATAGAAATACTATACATATAAATAGTAAATACTCGAGTTATATGTTTAATTTTATTCATTATTATAAAGCTCTCGCACTTAATTACGCCCAAAAATTTGGTGTTGTAAAACCATGTATTAGGACAGGTTAACTTGAAATTAAATTTACAATGTTAATGGACGGTTGGAGTCTTAAGTATATATTCAACATCTCTTCTTAATGTACCACCGACACGCATAACAACAGACAAGTAGTCCTTGTTTTAGAAAGGGATCTAGCTACGAATTGACACATCTCTTTGAGAAATTATGCAGCGCCACCAAACGACTATTATCGCGCGTTCGTTTAAATTTGGTAATTTGGTGGAAAACCATAAAACTGATTTCATGCACTTTTATTCAAATTTGTTAATTTGTTGGAAAACCATATATCTTGATTCCATGCACTTTTATTTATATGGCAATTAAGGACATTGACAACGTTTCTGGCTTTCGTATTATAATAATTTGTTGCGCATTTTAAAGTTCATCGAATTATATTGCAAAGAAAGTTGTTCGTTTTGCATATATATATATATATATATATATATATATATATATATATATATATATATATATATATATATATATATATATATATATATATATATATATATATATATATATAAACATATGTTACAGTAAATATGTGAAATCAGGAATTTCATGTATTTCCTAAAACATTCAGTAAATACATGTATTTACTGGCTGTTTTAGGATATACATGTAATAACTGAATAGCTAGGAAATTCGTGTATTTACTGAAAATTTTAGCCAATTTTACACGTTTTTACTGAACAAAGCAGGATGAATAATATATGCATATCCTTTAAAACATTTAGTAAACATACAAATATTAAAAATTCTTTTTTTAAAGCAGCATTTGATAAGAAATGTTTCTACAAAGCTGACGTTATGCATGAATTTTGAGTTCCTTTATTGTACTTCTTATGTAAAATGAAGTTTCTAATATTCACATTTCAAAAATATTTCTAAAGAAGCTATGAATTTAGATCATTTAGCATCAGAAAAATGTATTTGAAATAGTTTTTAAATAATTTTTATTATAACATTTATAAAAAAAAAATGTACCAATTGTAAATGGTGATATAAGGGGTACTTCTGTTTATTCGAGTCTCACATCTTTAAAATTATGGTAAAATAGATATGTTTTGCAATTTTCAGTTAATTCAAACTCAGTTTGTTTTTTTTTAATTTTGAACTATTAAAATTGTTAGGGTGGAAAATTCCTCAAAGTTAAATTTTAATTCCTGACTTTAATTTCGTTACATTATGTGTATTTTACAAGGAGAGGGGGGTGGGTGGTTTGTTGCATTTTTGAGGAGACAGCATAAAAATTGTTTTATTTGTAAATAAGATGCTTCAGGGTTTTAAATTCACTGTCAAAAACTGTAGAATTGTATGAATATCTAATAAAATAAAAAATACCAGTAAGCGATTTTAGTTTTTTAGATAAAAATATATAAAAATAATTGAAAGTTAGTTAAAGTACATGTATGTTGTGGTATAGAAAACACATTCCAGTAAAAATGAAAGCAGAGTATAATTATATTTTAAGTTAATATTTACAAATAATACATTTTCAAAATTTATACAGAAATAAAAGTTTATTTCAAATATTATTTATTCACATATGGTATGCTCACTGATATGAACATTGATTATACTGTGCATCTATTCATATTTTATGTTTCAAATTTTAAATTATCCCACGAAAACGCAGTCAGTAAATATATGTAAAAAGTATTGAAAAGTTCAGTAATAACGTGTATTTCCTAACTGAAATTAGTAAATACGTGTATTCCCTAAGAAGAATAGTAATTTCACGTATTTCCTAAATTTCAGGAAATACGTGAAATTCCTGGTTACACATATTTACTGTAACATATATATATATATATATATATATATATATATATATATATATATATATATATATATATATATATATATATATATATATATATATATATATATATATATATATATATATATATATATATATATATGCTTTTTAGCTCACCTGAGCCGAAGGCTCAAGTGAGGTTTTCTGATCAAAATGTGTCCGTTGTCTGTCGATGTCGTTGTCGTTGTTGTTGTTGTAAACTTTTCACATTTTCATCTTCTTTTCAAGAATTACAAGACCAATTTCAACCAACTTGGTACAAAGTATCCTTGGATAAAGGGGGTTCAAGTTTGTTGAAATGAAGGGACATGCCCTCTTTCAAGAGGAGATAAATATGAATTAATGAAAAATTAATGGCATTTTTAAAAAGTCTTCTTCTCAGAAACCACTGGGCCAGGAAAGATGAAAAGATGTGGAATCATTCTCAGGTAGTGTACATTTATGTTTATCTCTATCATGACCCCCGGGGCAAGTGTGGGGCCACAATAGCCCATCGAATTTTTACGAAGGAATATATAAAGGAAAAAAAACTTTAAAAATCTTCTCAAGAACCATTGGGACAGGAAAGACGAAACTCAGAAGTTATGGCGAAGGTTCAATTTTTTTTAAAGTAGGTCAAACTTCAAGGTCAAGGTCAAAGGGTCAAAGTTCTTGATATGAAATGAAAGGTCTTGTCACAAGGATTAAATATGCAAAGTATAACCCTTTAAAAGTTATGGTCAAGGTTTGCTTATTTAAAGTAGGTCAATCTCAAAGGTTAAAGTCAAAGGGTCAAAGTTCTTGGTATCCAATGAAGGGTCTTCTCACAAGGATTACGTATATGTAGTATGAAAGCCCTATCCCTTACCCTTCCAAAGTAATGGCCAAGGTTAAAGTTTTTTCACAAGTACGGAATTCTACAAGGTCAAGGTCAAAGGGTCAAGGTTGTTGGTATCCTATGAAAGGTGTTTTAACAAAGATTACATATGTGAAGGATAAGCGTCCTGGTATCTACGGTTCAAAAGATATGGCCAAAGTAAAAGTTTAAAATTTTCATGTAAAAGTGGGTCAATCTCCAATGTCAAGGTCAAAAGGTCAAATTTGGTGATACCCAAAGAAAGGTCTTGTCACAAGGAAAACATATGTGAAATATGAAAGTCATAGCTCAACTTAATCAAATAATGGGCAAGGTTAAAGTTTTTGTGGACAAACAGACAAACAGAGAGACAGACAGACAGACAGACGGACACGACAAAAACTATATACCACCGAAACTTCGTTTACGGGGGCATAAAAATCTTTTTCTAAAGAATATAAAAGCCATGATTATTGTTATTTATATGAAAGCATCCTCAGGTGGTATAGAACTAAATTTGTTCAATTCATAACATCCAAGGGTAGGGAAGTGTCTCAATGGTTGATCAAAGTTTTACATAGGAAAATAAAGGGGAAAAATCTTAAAGCTATGTTGAGTCATATTGACATGTAAGTATCCTCATGTATTGAAGATTTAAATTTGCTCAAATCATGAGTACCCTTTGGGGTAGGAGGGAAACAATGGGAGTCAAATTCAAATTATTATTAGATATATATACAAACAAAATGCTTAAAAAATCTATAAAAATCCTTTTCCCCAAAACTTTATCAAAAAGTTATATGCAGAATTGATATGGAAGCATTCTCATGTAGCATTAGAATTCAAGCCACCTCCCCACCCCCACCCCAACTCTTTAGTAAACTTTTCAATTCTGATCTGATTTGAGCTTTTTCCTAGCTGATGTGCTCAGGTGGACGATGTTGCCTCTGGGCCTCTTGTTACTTAATGGATCCTTGGTATAACTTTTACCTAAATGTCTTTTCGAAAAGGTCTGCTGATTTTGCATTGCTGTAATTTGGTAAGTTTTATGGTCATTTGAAATTATACGAATGGTTGCTTATACCAGAAAAATAATTAAATATTAAATGTTGATTTAATGATTCATAATCAGAAATATTCAAATTTCAATCTCTAAGCTTGTTTCTTTCTTCACCTGTCAATATGCCACGTCTGGAATTAGGGGTGTAACAGAAGGTAGGGGTCTTTATATAAAAGACCATGCATCTCAGGCCTTTAAGACTTCGAAGAGCACCGATTTAAGGTAATTGAAATTAAATTAATTAAATTTTGGAAAGGGAAATGTGTTTCTCTACATGTTTGAAATTTTTTACTTGAAAAAAAAAATTCTTCTGTGTAAACTTTTTTACTTTATGGAGAATGGTTTGAAATATTGAATACATATAAAAATGAATATTTTTTCATTATCCTTAATCAATATTTCTTTAATTAGTCACTAGATAAAATTTAAGACGATGTCCATTCTCTCTGTCGTCTTGATCGTGGTAGTGGTCACTTTTCAAGCTGGACAGTGCTTTCCGCCTGGGGGAACTGTTTACACCCGATGGGGCCGCACGACGTGTCCAGCGACAGCAACAATTATCTATTCAGGTAGGAGTTACTGTTGACAAAATTGTCCAAAGTATATACTGATCAGGTAAGAATCACTGCTTCCGTAATATCGCGAGTACCTCGCAGTTTTCCAACTTACTGCCACTGTTTGCGGGAGAGTCGAGAAAACTCTAGAATTTGGGGACACATGACATTGTTTACAGTAGTAACAATCAAATGATTTGATTAATTCAATGCCGAATGTATATAATAAATTTCCAAGAAATGGACTCTAAATAGTAGATTGTCGACTAAGGAAAGTTTAGAATATTTTATCAGCTTTAAAATGTGATGATTTTCAATGAAAATTTGATAAGAAAAGTCCGCTTGGTTAAAATATCATTTAAAATGTAACATTTGAGGATTATCTCGACTCAAAAATTAATTAAGCTGGTTCAGCGATTTTTAAGCAAGGTATTCCACCAGGATTTTTTACTTATCCATCCTTATAAACTCTACAATTACCTATCTTGCATTGTATTCAATAGCACATTGTCCCCATCCAACAGACGTTTCCTTCCTCCATCGCGAAAGAGTTCCGCTAAGTTGAGTAATCGCAAAATTAAGTATTACCCACAGACAGCAACTTTAATTTATTCGGTTATCAATTGCGGTGGGTTGGCAAGAAATTTCCAAAGTTAGCAACCGTGATCTGTTCCGTAAGATGTGCTGATTTCTGAAAATTGTCAAAGAATGGTGAAGCATGTCTACAAAATGTTGTGGTATCCTGCATGTTTACACAATTATTTTGCATGTTGACATAAATAATTTTCATGAAGGATATGGAGATAACGAACAGTATTCAATCTCAATGTCCATAAAACAATACAAAATAAGAGCAGAGCAAACACGGACCCTCGAAACATCAGAGGTGTATATTCATGTTGCATGTTTACATGTGCCTTCGCCACAATGACACGTCAAAAAAGAATCAAACTGTTTGACATTATATTTAAAATGCGTACAATTTAAATGCATTTTGAGGAAGAAACTATTTTATTTTCTACACTTTAAGACGGAAAGGAGTGATAATTAAAAGTTAACAAAGTCCGCGGATTTTCAAGTGTAGCCTGCCCCACCCCAGGTTAAACAGTACGAGAATAATTTAGGTAGATACTAAGTTTATTCCTTAAATAGAAATAAAGGATTACTTTGAATGGTTTTTAGGTTATGCTGCAGGAAGTCATTATGGGCACACAGGAGGGGCAGTTGAACCGCTCTGTTTACCGACAAATCCAGAGTGGGAGATCCATAACACAGAGGTAGAATATTCAAGAGGACTGGTCTATGGAGCCGAATACGAAACTCTCCGAAGTCTGGTAATGACCGATGTCCACGACCATGATGTACCCTGTGCTGTCTGTAGGACTCAAAACAACGAGTCCGTCTTAGCTATTCCAGGTATAGATATGATTTTTAAAGGTTAAATCAATGATATGTTCAAGGTCAAACTGAGAGACATGAAACTAGAATCGTTGATATTTTCTAATGTTTCTATGAAAGTTTTGGAATTCGCATTGTTTATATTTTCCGCTACTACATCCGAGAGTGACACTAACAGTTTACTTGAACTGGTTGTAAGTTCAAATTTGGTCTGCAACTGACCTTAATCTACAAGAAATTGGTAGCAATTGTTCCTTCGATATGAGCTCGGCACTTGAAGTGAAAGTTACTGGTCCCTCGGATGAGGTCTTAAAAAACCGAGGACCCGTATCACGGCAGGTAAAGATTCCACTGCTCAGTGGACCAGAGTGCCATGTATAAGTCAAAATCTGAAGCCCTTCATTGGTATTTAATTACGTCTCTACACATAGTGAAAACTTATCGAATAGGGCGTAAAACAACGTATTAAGCTATTAGATTGAACACTTACGAATATTATGCACATTCTGAATAATGTAGAATGTCTTCTTCATTTTTATTATACACCAAAGCAAGAAAATCTTGTTATGCCGGATGGAAAGTAGAATACTGGGGGTATCTGATGTCAGGAAATTTCCAACACCCTGCTGCCTCCACCTTCACCTGTATGGACGCTGAACCCGAGTCTGTGGTAGGGGGACATGGAAACGCCAACGGTTACCTGTTCTATACAGTGGAAACTCAGTGCGGAAGTTTGACATGCCCAGCATATAAGAACGGATCGGAATTATTGTGTGTCGTTTGTTCTGAAAACTGAGACAAAAGTGTTGATTGAATATAAAAATAAATACAAAAATGTTTTTTTTTTTATGAATTTTTATGATTTATATTTTTTTTCAATTTAAATTGTTTTCAAGCCTTTTTCTTTTCTTTTTTGAAAATAAACTTATAATACTGTGATGTATGTCGTTTGTAATTGATTCATAGTCTTCAGACACAGCAAAATGGGGCAATTAATTGGGGTATCGTTATATCCGCGAAATCGGGTATTCCGTGCAACTTTCTATAAAAACTAAAGAATAAAGCAAAGGCGCATTATGCCAGATACTGTTACTTGTACATCAGTATCTTGTGGATTTATTTTTATCAAACCTAATTTATATGGTTGTCAAATAAGTTTAAAATCACACAACAAACACTGCTGGGGTAACAAAGATGACACAATGGCGTTACTATTTTTCAATATAATTTCTAAAAACAAATACCTACACTTCGTTTGTCTTTATTTCCAATTAAAGTATTCCATATACTTAATTTTCTTATTTGTGCACTATTCACAAAATGTGAAATTTTAAAGAAATAAAACGACTAACGCCGTGTTATGTATTTTTACTGAAAAATGTATGGCGTCCCTTTCACGTGAAATATAAATTATTCCTAACAGTAAGAGAGTACAATATAAGCCAGTCATAATTGTATATCTCTATCATTATAGAATACCAACGTTATTATAAAGAAGAAAATAAAATAAGATTAAATAAATACCCAGGTTGAAAATAGCTTATTGAAGGTGAGCATCTTTTTTATGTCAATTTAGCATGGACATTTTTATTTAAAGACACCGTTAAATTTTTGGTTGCATTTTAATCGATACAAGATATGCTATTTTACCTTTATTTTATGCATTTGTGTGTAAATTGAGAGCGAGAAGTCATATGAACATTTTTTTTCATGTTTTTTTTTTGGGGGGGGGGGGGGGGGGG
>PRKT01000561.1:4463-99387 GCA_003671525.1 Saccostrea glomerata | reverse complement strand
AGGGGTATAAATAAAAATCAAATGTGTACATCTTTTCATGAGCTTAGAATACATTGAATTTTTCAATATAGATCGAGGAACAGTCATATTGAAATATGAATTACATATTCAAGTTTTCGCATTTCTTATGGTTTTTACGTTTATGAACATTTTAATGAACAAACTGAAATAATGGGGTGTTCAACTGCCTTGGAAACTCTTGTCCTAAATTTTGGGTACAGTATATAATTCCTCATCGGACATTAAAATTTCAAAAAAATTGTAGCCACTTCCTTTCTTTATTATACTATTTGATAGACAGGGTAAAACTTCTTTACCTTCTATTTTTTTTATATCGCTATCTTATACCTCATTACAATATGCTAATACAACGCACTATCTGATTGGTTCTAGACAATATGCCACAGTTTTCTTTTAGTTATTTTATCTATGATACTTATTACTCATGGCAATAGCTTTTTCTAATACTCATCTAAAATGAAAAAATGTGTTTAAAAATGAACATGAATTCTAGTTACCTGTAGTCTCATATTGTGTTAGAAAATAACAGGTTGCTTTTTGTTTACCTATATGATTTTTATTTGATGAATAAATCTTCCCTACAATTAAAAATATATGACCGAGTTTAACCGACCGTGACATTCAAAGAGAGGTCTCTTGGACACATGTAGAACACAGTCGAGGTTGTTTTGTCAGAGGTGGTCAAGAAGCCTTTAGCCCCCCCCCCCTTTGAAGTCGCCAAGAAATGGTAAAATATTGATGACTTAGCGAAATCAACAGTTATGTTCTCTCATAAGCTGTATTCCTGAAACTATCGCTGTCTCTGCTAAAATGTTGAAGACATATTCTGCAAATATGTATGAATGATAAAAAAAAGATTTTAAAAAAAGAGAAAGAGGGTTTTTTGGTCGAAATTTTAGACATTTTTATCATTACATTATTCATACATTCATAAATAAATTTGATCTCATGCACAAGATGCGAAAGTAATTAATGACGCTCGATTAGATACTATAGACAATCTCTTGTTTATACATGGCATCATATCTTGTGTGTGATATGTGTTTTCGTATAATTTGATTTATTTACAAATTGTTCATGTTTGTCGTGTTGATGTGGAATTATTATATATTCCCGAATTCTGATACATTACAATTATGTTGTGTTGGGAATGAACATTAGGAAGATGCATATACTTTCAACATAAGGAAAATATAAAGCAAATCGAACGCCTTTTTGTGTGCAGATCATGAAATGTACTGAGCTCCACGGGTATTTGTTGTCCTGAGCGCATCAATCTTGACGCCCAAATTCTTACTTGGCTAGTGATACTTTTACAAAACGTGTATCTAGATGAAATTAACTCGGCAACATGCGCCATCCCATTGTTTAAGTTTTATTAGGTGATTACACCTCCTATACCTGATTTCTCGGATTCAACGATACCCTAATATCGAGTATTACACGCGATTTCACGGATAATACCCGATTTCGAGTATTCTCTCCGACCTGTTTAAGACGTGCGACTTAATTATTTAACATACAGGATAATTATGTAGGTATAAGACTTTTTTTCACGAGTGCTTGTGGACTCTAAAGATAATCGGTGGACTTTAATGCCTAGGTCACATTTTAAGCCGATGGTCGGGCGACTAAATTTTTCTGGTCTTGTCTGCTGAAAGAACATGATCGGTCGATATTGTATCGGGCGACACGGAGCTGTCACATTAATTCCTAGGGACACCGATGACTTGGATAAATAACACAAGAAATCTTTTCTCTTTAGAATTCAGCAATATTTTTTCATAGATCTATATTCAGATAGGTGACGTGAGTAATGTTTGCAAGGCAAAGTGGCAGAATCTTATAAAATTGAGACTCAATGTTGAAAATGTGTGCAAAATTTTGTATAAAATTGCATAAAAACGACAAATGGTGCATATCTAAGCAGCAAAGAATACTTAAGATTTCGGATAAATAATTCATGTTATTTCCGTTCAAAAAAATTGTATCAATCCATGAATCAAAATTTTATTTGTGTTATGTATCCTTACTAGGTTAAATATTCACAAGTCGGCCAATCGTCGTTCGATCATCGAGCTTTGAGCTACAGTTTAATTTTAAGCGTCGGCCGAAATTTTAAACATTATTATTGTCCAAAGACAGTCGACCGACTTAATAAACTGACCGCCGATGGTCGGACGATGATCGAAGGTTGGTCGACGGATAACTTCAATTGAAGGAATCGGCCACCGACGCATAAAAATTATAACTTGGACCGATGGACAAAAATTGGTCGGCCGACAAAAAAGAGGTCAAAATCGGCCAAGACAACGGCCGTTGAGCTGACGACTGTCACCCGAAGAATCCCATTTTTGCTTCAAAACCCGTCGGCCGTTGGTCGTTTTTGGAAATGTGACTGGGGTTTAAGGCAAATGCTTTAAAAAAAAAAACACTAGAGGTTAAGTGTATGATCAACGTTCCAACAGTCATTCAATGCAAACAGTAATAAATTAACAGCTTTCTAATGCACATATAGTCATTTAGTAAATATACAGTCGGTAACTTAAGTTGATGAATGATTTTGTAATTCAGTAATACAGTAGAGACATTAAATGAATCAAAATCAACCAATGCAGGATTTTGTAAGCGTATTTTGGTACAGATTTCCTAACGGATTAATAAATTAATATCAACTTAAAACTCCCGTTCACGTTCAACAATACGTAATGAAACTAATCTCCTGTCGTTATATGACTGCCTGATATGTTTGAATTAAATTATTAAAAGAGAATTTTAACAGCAATTGTGAAAAAGTTTAATTTTACAAAAGAAGACTGTAAATAATATTATAAATATCAGACATTATCAAGAAAACAGAGTAAATTGTGAAGAAGTTCACTTTTACTCTAGGACACTTTGATATTATTTTTTTGTTTTTTCTTACCAAAAATCATCTAAAATAACTTTTGCTGTTTCCATAAGCTATATTTTAATTATTTTTTTTTTATAAAAAAAAGGTGAAAAAATATAAGTACATTAACATGTAGATAATTAACGATTTAAAGACTTGCATTGCAGGTTATGCTGGAGAAACCCATTAAATGCACCCAGGAGGTGCAGTTGAACCTAGCTCTTAGTTCACCGAAAGACCCTCAACTGGGTCGCCTTAATAGGAGAATGGACGCTTCAAGAGGAAATATCTACGGAGCTGAAAACGAGATCAGGAAGTCCGGAGTGTACAACATCCCTGTACGTAAGGCCCATATTGAGAAATCCGTTTATTCCAGGTAAAATGTGTAAACTGAAGGATAATTTTTGATTTGCAGATATGTTGGGAAAAAAGTGTACATCTTCGGTGTGATTACATGTAATTGAGTGATTGTTATTGTTTAACGCTTAGTCTTCAATATTTCAGCCATATTGCGGGAATTCGAAGTGCAAATATAAATGATTTCTTGACAGCAATAAGGTATTCAGTAGTTTATTTCTGAATAAAGAAAAAGTTTGAAATTCAAATACATCAAATGAATTAAATTTAAGGAGACTGGTTCCTGATATCAAAAGTATGTTGAGAGAGTTTTGTCAAGTATATTTTTAGAATACACACACATAGCTTAATGAAATATTTAAAAAATAATATGGGGGTCAGTGCGCTTCTTTTAGCACTACGGATCAATTAATATGACCTTTTCGAACTGTAAATCAATTTTTAAAAAAAATTACTTTTATAATTTTTATCCAAATGATTTTTTCGATCAGACACAGTATTTTTATTTATCTTATATAGTCAAATCAAAAGTTGTGACAACAAAGAGTGTTTCAAAATACCTCGCATTGTCAATTATATGTCCTTTCTGCACTCAAAAAATGTTATTTTTTTCTGATGTTTTAAAGAAGGTGTTGCAGTTCTTTTGTTAATTTCCCTAAATGTGTAGCAGATTAAAAGAATAATTTTTATGTTGCAGAAACTCATATTAATTTTTTTCAAATGCAACAGTAAATAAAGAACAACGAGAAACAATATTTGGAAGCTGCGTATTGACTTCCAGTTTTCCATTAAATGATGTGAAATTTAGTCTCACGGCAAAATATGTCAGATTTTCCGTTTTTTAAATAGGTAATCCCCATTGTTCTGAAAAAGTGCCTTCATGAAACAGAATAATTCTGATATTTATACATAGAGGCAGAAATTTTCTTCAAAACTGCCATTTCCGATTTTTGTTTCAAAGAGGCACAAATTTTGAAAAAACGCATAAATTGAATAAAAATTATTCTCCAAACGAAATTCAAAATTTGAACATTAAATAACACTAATTCTGTCGTCTCCGAAATGGTCTAGTGGATATGCTGGTGGGCTTCCAAGTAGTACTTTTACCAGAGAATGGGATCGAATCCTGGAATGGATTTTTTTTTTGCATATTTTATTTTTTTTTTCTTATTTTTTCCCATATGTAATGGTAGTGTAATTATATATTTTGAAAGAGAGAGAATGTCAAGAGGTTAATTGAGTAATAATTATAAATGAGAAATGCAGGATTGAATTCTTTTCCTTGCTGTGACTTAAAACTAATGCTTTATAAAATTTTAGTTTTGTCTTGGAAAGTAAAGTTATTGTATTATTAAAATAATTAATTTTTTTACATACTTTAGTTATTGCAATTTTGAATAATTCTGGTCTCTAAGTTAGTATCCAAGATTTGATTTGAAACAAATGAAATGTCTTGCATGTAGCACCAACAGTGTGATTATGGGACGCAGTTTTATTTCATGAAAAACATTTCCGCACGATGTCAACAGTATATCTTTCAAAAATGCTGCTTTAGCTTTTGTGCTTTTTGTTGTTCCAACCTTTTTCGTGCAAAATGACGAAAGTGTTTTGCTGTGTCAAGCAGGAAACACCCGCCGTAAACATAGTCCTCTACGTAGCTGTAACTATATTTAGACATAACGAGGGTATTTAAATGTCCTTCTTCATATATAGGGAATAATCGCGAGTTTCTGCAACACCTTCTTTTAAAAGCAATAACATCATTTGAAATTAATGACATTTTTTCTTGAATTAACATGATTAAGCAGAGTTGATAATTTTCTTAACTAAATAAAATGTGGGGGTCTATGATGTTAATTTTTAGATATTACTAAAATAGTACTAATTTTAACCTTATTTGTTTTTGTTTTTCATGGACGTGCACCATATAATCGCCAAATATGAGGATAGAAATCATGACAGCTAACTAAATATATAACTTTTGACCCGCGTAGAACATGTTTACTGCACAATTATTATCCTGCGTACAGGTTGTGTGTAAAAATAGGTATCAAAACTTCACAGTGCTGAATACTTCGAAACAGAGAAATGGATACTTTTTCCTAAAACAAAAACATCCGCCACAAAATATAGTTCCCCACTTTATGTTTTGGGTTTGGAATTTAATCATGGGGTATTAATTGAATATAGTTTAGTTAGCTTTGTAGAATCCAAATTTATTGTTAGTAAGAACTTAACATTATGTAGAATTTTCAAAATAGAAATCAAGAAAAAATCTGGTGAAAAGCGGAAGAGTGAACACTGTTAGATTAAATGTAAAATAAATAATAATTCTTGACGACCACTATTATTGTCTGGCATCCACCGGAAAAAAGAATATTCAGAGGTATTAAAAGTCTCATTTTTCCGTCTTGGCTTTTTTTTTCTTTTTTCTTTTTTTTTGTTGTGAAAATTGTGGCCTTTTAATTTTTTTTAAATGAACCAAAGTACACTAGACTAGATCAATATTGCTATAACAATACTTTCAATAGGCTTGTTTAAAAATTACATATGTTACAATCAGAAGATATACTAGTGCCTTAAGGAATTCGGTTGCACTTTGGAATTAAGACTTATTTTATCAGGTCAATGCTTTTTCTAAAGACCTAATTACTTATGTGTTACGCATTAAATAAAGTAATGTATTGAAGTTTCGGAATAATTTCTCGATCGGCAACAACTGCATCTTTACATATATAAGTGAACTTTTCTTAAAATCCAAGGCCTACAATATTTAGTTCCTTATTGTTTTCCAAATATAAACTTTAAATTTTCTCCGTGTTATTTTGAAAATCGATGTAAATGATTTGTTTTAGGCTAATGTGTAAAGTCACATTTTTAAGATCATCTTTAAGTACAAATTTAAATCAGATATAGTCCATGGAACTGTTTTGCTTTCTGTGACTTTATTTTCAATTGCAAATTAGCTCATCAGAGAGTAACAAGCATACAATTAGCGCAAAGTAGGTATATAACACGAAATGAATTATTCAATTTTTAATAAGCAGAGCAAAATCCTTTGTAAGTAGTTATCCGAGCGTAATGAAAAATGTGTTAGCATAAGTTTGGAGATGTAAACACCATATGCAGGGACATTACTATATATATAAGAAAAGGTGACGACGGAAAAGCTTGTTATTTCGTTTGTCACACCAATTCGTTGTAAGATGACACTTGTCGTCAATAGTCAATGAAAATTCGTATTATCTTAAACTGAGGGAGAAAACGAATCGACATATGAATGAAAGTAACTTTTCTTATATGAATTCATAGTCGATATATCTAAACGAAAAATTTAAGGGCACAGCAAGCGATTTCTTCTTTTTGAATATTATATGTTTTGAATATATTTAACTTAAAAGTAATACAAAAACTGGTAAGATTATATAGGAGCACAATTAGTGCCCATCGGCATTCCGACACTTTGTTGGAAATAAGGCCTCCGCAGACTAAATACAAATGAGGAACTTCATCATTTGTTTGAAACATATTTCATTCATATGAAGCCTATCATTTCCCCATAACTCCAGCATTCTTTTAATATTTCAAACTTCAGAGTATTTATGTGTAGAATCAGAGTGACTTTAAAAAGTATTTGGTTAGTGACCAATCAAAGAATCTGAACATTTCCTACCTCCATTTTGATAAAGATGTAGGTATCTTTGATTTCAAAATCTTATTTTCGAACAGCATAAACGATAGACATTTAACCTGTTTTGAACCTCTATCCCCTCAATTTCAGGAAAAAGTGTACGCCTCATTTATGAATAGATGATAAATAAACTTTTTTAAAATGAAATTTTAAGAATTGTATTTCCAATCACATTATATAATATATTTAATAAATTAAACGGTATAGATTTTAATATTTATGACATTTAAAGTAAATAAAAATTGTTAAGATTAAGGGACTCCGACCCTCAGCCAGGAAGGACATTAAATGAAGCTTGAAAATTAAATCTTTTCATGCAACAATTTTCATTATATTCCTCTCAATGTGGTTCAAGGTTCTTTGAACTCCTCAGAAAGGTCTAATCAAAAGTAGAAATTTTTATCCTGTAAAAGCATTTTCAGATACCAATGTTTATTAACATGATATGAAATTATAAGTGATTTATGGAGCTTTACAAAGAACCTTGAAGCACATTGAGAGGCATATAATGAAAATTGTTGCATGAAAATATTTAATGTTCAAGCTTCATTTAAAGACTTTTCGAATTAAATTATAAATTAAAGAGTTGTCCTTCCTGGCTAAGGGTCGTAGTCCCTTAATATGGACGGTCCCAGAAAGGAGAAATTTTGAACATATTGAAACCCTTTTTATTAAAATCTTAATAATTCGAAACAACACCTCATTCAAAAAAATCAATGCTCGAATCTCCGCACATTTCATCATTCTGAAAATTGATTTTGTTCAACAAAACATCTGGTAAAAGCAGAGAGCAAAACACGAGCAGTTATGTGGTCTGCTTCTCGGATTAAACCCAGTGTTTACGGTAGTTTTTGTAGCATTGTGTTTATGCAATCAAGGTAATACACGAAGTTCGCTTGGGGTGTATCAGGCATGCGCACTGTCGCACCTGAACCTGTTGCTTTAAGATGAAATTTTGTGTTTCCGAAAGCAAACTATTATTCATATAACAATACGTCCTTCCAAGAAAAAGATTTGCAATAAAATAACAAGTCGAAATGATTAAGTCGTTTAAATACTTTTGGGATCGATCACTGTTTGTTATTATTATTATTTCTACTTCGACCAATGACATTTCATGATTGTTTTCAAATACTGGATGAAGATATTCATTGTGATTAATTTAGACTGTGATACGTAAATTCAAAATTAAAATAAAATTTGAAACTCCTAGGATTTGCCATACACCACTAAGTTAAATATGCTTAAAATGGACAGTTGTTTCTCGCTGAAATAAAAATAAATTGACCAATCAGATGCTATGTTTGTTTCAGTATCTTGACTCCTAAGGAAGAATGTGCTTGTCATTCGTTTTGGTAGATATTCATAACAAAAATACCTAAACATCAACAATTTTCCATTGTCAATTCAGCATATTCAAATATTTCAAAAAAACAAACTTTCCTGTGCCAATATTATAGATTTGTCCAACTTTTTTTAACCATGCGCAACAAGTAACTATCCTTCTGTGTCGATTCAAGCATAGTGCAAAGGTTTAAATTTTCTTTTTAGAATAATATTTAAAAAATGCGTGCTATGTATGATTGATTAGTTTAATTTTTATCAAAATAATTATAGTGCTCTTGTAACAGTAATAGTGATTAAAGATTTATGGTGCAGAACAAACAGCACATGTGAGTTCTCGTCCTTCAACGTATGGCGGACAATTCAACGATCCACAGCGAGATTCCACTGGATAGAAGAGGTAGCCATTATGATCTGCATGTCCTCCAACAATAGTATCCGGATTTTTGTCAATGCAAGTATACTTTGTACCAGCCTTGTGTCCATGATACCCTGCCATAAGGTAACCATGGTACTCCAACCTCCAACCTCTGAAGCAGGATTTTCTTGCTAAGGAAGATATAATTATACTATAGTTATTGTTTGAATGAATATATACATATCACCAGTGTAAACTTTATGAAATCAAGCCATAAGGTTACTAGTATCATCATATTCTAATCGCCAACCTTTGTAACAGACTGTTCTGGCTATAAAATACCTTTATGATGAAATATAAATATTTCTGAATTAATGTCTGCATGGGTTTTATCCTTCAACACCTTTGCATTGACTGAATAAACCAAAGCTGTATTCCGTCAACGCCCTAAAATTTAATTATTTCCATATTTTTTTACTCATAAAATCGAAAGTTACGGTAATTAAAACACCATAACCCAGACAGGGGTTCAAAAGATTACATGGTATGCTTTTATTTTGACGTAAAAAAAATCGCTACACGCCGTATATAAATACAACGTCAAAAACGAAAATTAAAATTCACGCTCACATTAAATAAAAGCTGTTTCAGTGTACGAATGGCTCTTCTATTAATGTAACTTACCTGCAGGATAATACAGGGATGTTGTACATGTAATATAAATCGCCTTTGCAGCTACGGCAAGGAGTTTTAAACAATAAAATGCTTTCTTTGTTTGTTATTATAGTGTAGCGGCTTAGATCAAAATTTCAGCAAAATAGTTCACTTGTGGATACAAGCATGAAATTTGGTACAAATGTCTATCTGATACTACTAAATCTAAAAACATCGTTGGCCACCGCGATTTTCGCCATTTTTAAGATGGCCGCCACTAAAACAAAATGGCGACATTTTCAGGCAGTTTGACCTCACATACATTCTCTTACAACCAAATTAATTATACTTTGGCCGCTTAAATATATCTAAAAAATTTAAAAAGACTCTTAAAATCATATTCTAGCATAAATGCTATAAATATAAAGACAAAATGATTTTCTTATAATACAAAATGTCGTTCCCTATTGTAGCTATTAACGACATTATCACAGTAGCAAGAAACCATTAAAAAAAAAAACTTGTAACAGATATTTTACAAAAAGCCTTGCAGGCGTTCCTGAATACCAAGTAAAATTTTGTATTTGAAAGCCCTCAATAAGTAAAATAATTCCTCAAGAAACATAAAATATCATGAAGTGAAACACTCATCCAACGCACGTAAAATTTCAATAAATGAAATAATCCTTTGGAGAACATAAAATAGCACTGAGTGAAATATTCTTTCAAACAACCTTTAATTTTAATGAGTGAAATAATTCTTTAAGGAACGTTAAAAAAGGAAATGAATCAATGTTGTATTTATGACATAAAACAACAGGTAACCATTCGTTATCCACAATGAAGAATGCCATGGACTGTGAAGTCAGCACAATCCTTTTAAAATCCAACACAAACGCCTGTGGTGGTTATTGCTTGTGACCAGCAGATACGAAGAGAATGACTGGAAATTCACAGTGAAGATAGATATGTTGTCAATATGTTCAATGGATTCCATATTGAAATGGCAACTTAAAAACTGCTTGGTGATTTGTTGAAAGGAAGCGGCTGGATGACTGCATTGATTCAAGCAGAAGTTGCATATTCCGGAACTGCTAAGTCTTTCCTAGCATTTTAAATCTTGCTAAAACAAGACAAGATAGACAAATTACTGCCTGCTGTCTGTTTGACTTGATAAAAAGGCAGACCAAAATGCAAAGGAACTCAATAATTGTGATGAAATTGAAATAGATAATCTATTTTTCTTGGAGTTCAAAACAAAAAAAAGATTTCACAATTTAAATTTTGGTAAAGAATTCTGTTAGAACTCGGTGTCTTTACTTTGTAAGGTCTTGCAGAGAATCAGATGTTAGGCTAAACAAAGAATGCTAGTAATTGCCGTTGGGCACATCAAATATGTTCGATGGGTACCATTTCACCTTTGGGTGCAATGTAAAAACACCCGGACATATATTTATTGATAAATTAAAAAAGGAATTTACTTAGAAAAAATAATAGTTTTCAAAATTTGCCATTGGTCAAGCCCATAAGCATAACATTGTATTTGTAAAAAGTGATGGTTACATGTAACAGAAGATCAGGTGATGGTTAGCAGAAGATCCAGCTGCATTAAAGGTGGTAGCTGGTCCAGAAATCAGCAAACTTACTAAAGAGTTCACATGAATATCTTGAAATGTTCAAGAGAAGAAGAAAAACATCACGAAGAAAGTCATGCTGCTCAAGAAAGTTTTTTCACAAGTAAATTGGGCTATGCCTACATGTATGATTTTAGAAATGGGAAATCCTTTTGAGGAAGAGTTGCTTGATCTTTATAGTTGTTGTCGAAACTGAAAGTGCAGGATTTTTATAGTTGTTGTCGAAACTGATGAAACTGCAGGATGAAATATTAAAAAAAGGATACACTGGGAAAGAACAATATTGGGTATTCCTTTTAAGAGTATCTGAAGGTGATAATCAAGGTTTTATGAACTTGTCCAGAACGATAAATTTCGCATATTCAATCCAAAACAAAATTCTCATTCTTCAAAGTCAAAGTTGGCAAATTTTGAAGATGACTATAGCAGTTTTTCTGTTATTTATTTTCTGTCACAGTAGGCAATGCGATGTACAAGAACTTTCTGATCATGAAAACCAGGACACCTCTCTCTCTCTCTTTCACAAAATGTTTTTAATAATGTTTTAAATTTCAATTTTTGCCTAATTTGGAAGCAGGAAAAGAGTTGCCAAATAATGTACTGACAGAAGATTTTCAGTTATATCATTGAAACAGCTTTTGTAATTGACAGTGCATCATTAGTCAATTCTAAACAACCTGAAATTTTAACAAATATGCCAATGTCGTTATCCTTCTGCACATTAATTCTCTTGTTAAAGGTAATTTGAGGGTAGACACTATCTTCCGTGTTCAGTTTTAAGGCAGAAACTGAAAAGAAATGTGGCATGGGTCTAGACGAAAAGTAACTGGGAACACTAGACCACCAAAGTCATGTAACACTTTCTTTCAGTGTGACAAGAAGAAAACTGAATTTGGGGGGGGGGGTTAAGCTGGCAGAATTATATTCATGATTACAGAGGCAACTATCATTGTAGTAAAGGGAAAAAACTGTCAATCTAAGCAAAGCTGTAGATACCAACTTTATACCGCTTTGCTAACATGAAGAAGCTGACACCCGTATGTTCCTTCATGCAAAAAATGCAGCACCGGGTGGTAGCAGCACAGATCAATCTACATGGTTAGTTCGGATACGGACGTTGTTGTGTAACTCTTTTGATGAATTAAATGTGGATCAGTAATGAATAACATTTTGAAAGGGCAAGGATTTGAGATGAATATCAATTTATGATGTTGTTAGATCACTGGAACCATATCAAATGCATTACCATTCTTTCATGCATTCACGGGTAGTGATACAGTGTCGGCCTTTGTTTGGAAAGGTAATAAGACAGCATGACAGGTCATGAATATATTTGAGAACGCCAAATAAATATTCAAATCCAATTTTGAAGCAGCCCTTGTCAAACCTTTAATCAATGCACTGGAAGAATTTGTTGTCATCATGTACAATCGGCAATGCGAACAGCATAAATGACGCTTGCCTTGATCCCCTCCCTAAAGAGCTGCTCTTGTAAAGCAGATTTGGAGACCTGGATTGCATGATGGTCATTCATGGGGTCAGTCACTACTAGTATGCAAGTGGGTAACTTTACCCTCACCTTCCAGTTAGGATTGAGTAAAAAAAAACGTGGATTTTGTGCCCCACACTGTACATTCTTGCCAGCAATTGTGCATCATGTCAAGAACTATTAAAATGTTGGTGTAATATAACTTCAACTGCTTCAGGTCCGGATTACCTTACATTGCTTTATGCAGCTATACACGTTTCAGAAGATTAATTCAGTCATGTCCTTAAAACAGCTTTTGTTTGTATTTAAGCGCATGCGCAGTGTATGTATATATAAAATGAAGCTCAAATTATATCATGTACCAAGTTCCCTTTTATTATTTTAGAAGACATAAAAGTATTACCGAGGAAGGATGAAAATATTAGGAAAAATTATGAAAAAAGGCGCCATTTTGAAATTAGTGGCGGCCATCTTGAAAATGGCCGAAACTTGATTGGCCAACGATATTTCTTATGTCAGTTATAGTCAAAGAACCTTCTTGCAAAATTTGGTGCTTGTATCCGCAAGTGAAATATTTTCCCCACAATCCGCTCCGCTATTACTGGAATTAACGGAAGCAGCTGTTGCAGAAAAAATACATAACCCGCGTAAGCGGGTTATGTAAATTCTTTCTGCAATAGCTGCGACCGTTAATTCCAGTATTAACAAACACAGATATTTTATTGTTTATATTTATATCTGTTTACATAATCATTTAAAGTAGGATTAAACAGATTAATTATTGTAATAATGATGCGAACGTATTTATACGTTTCATTGATGAAACAAGCGCTGAATAAGAAATCTGTACAGGCGACATGCCTAATGTAGTTCATGCAGTGATTAACGCAATGGGTTTTCTTTAGAAATAAAGGAGAAAATATTCAGCGGGTGTAAAAAATAAAAATATAAACACATATATAGGCATTGAATCGTTATTTATTTTAGACATAAAGTCTCTTAACTGCAAAGTCGAAATACATGCCTCATGCATGTATTTCGACGTTCTAAAAGCTTCGTGACGTCATACATATTGCAATGTGAATGCCATTGCACCATAATTCAATTGCACAGATATACCTAAATCTGTGAAAAAATGGTCTGTTTTGGAAGTCAAAATATGTTGCAGGATAAACAAAATACAAGATATGTCTTGAACTACAAGTGTTATTCTGGCACGGGTCGAAAAAGTCATGCCCTCGCCCAAGTGTCGCCAACAATAAAACCATTTAAAAGTATACACGCTAAACTTGTTTAAATACGATTGGAAATTTATATATTTTGTCTACCAATAAAAGTTACAAAAATTTTGTAAATTACATCATTACAATTAAACGCGTTATAATGTTATCAAATTATAATTTTTTATAATTCTGCTAGGAGAGAAATGGCTATTTTTAAATAAATCCATCACGTGACGCTGTCGCTACTTTCAAACAAGGTGTCAAGAAAACAAAGTAGGCCGTTTGAGATACTATAACACTTTTGACGTGGATATAACAAGCGTCTTACTCTTAATGATACTTATCTTTTAATGTAATCAGTATCAACAATCTACTCTGTTATGACGCATATAAACCTTTTAATAATTGTTGTCAAAATGCAACATACCTAGTTGTCTGTGATTTCCCGTGGACATGCGTGTATATATATAGGCCTACTGTTTTCGCACTTCCTTCATCAATATTCACGAAAAGACTGTATTCTTAATTGCAGATGTTGTTTAATTGTTTGGTCATTACAACGACTTCTATAGTACAATTTTGTGGAAAGCATTAATTTTTCATTACACGTCATGTGTTTCAAATCATTAATCACTTTGTTTCACACAAAATTCGGCGTTCATATAGCGTATATGACTTTAAGTAGCTCAAATCATTAAAATTATGTAAAAACTGAGCCAAAATATCTTACTCTGATGTTAAAAGTTCAAACGTTATCGCTTTTTATAAATGTTTTTGAATTAATTTTGAATCCATTTTACATGAGAAAGATGTGCGAGTGAACTCTGTTCCTGATTTTTATTGTTTGAATGGGGTTGAGCTTGAATATTGTTCGTTATCTCCATATTTTTCATGTTTACTAAATAAATTGTCTGAGTAACGATACTCTAGAAAAAAATTATTGGACTTAGCAATATTCTTTAATGATTGAATAATTGTTTAAATGGGGAAAATATGTCTTCTTTTTAAAATTCTTTATTTAAAGAAGAATTCTTCTCTAGTTTCTGACTAGATGAAATATACAAAGTATAATTTTGCTTATATGTCTTATATATTTAGGTGTAAGAAATTTTAAAGACCATATTTTTCTTTCCTCGTCACAATTGTACAACTTTAAATAGAAATGGTAAACTGCATTTGAAAACTAACAGGGACTATTTTTTTGGCGGAATGGTGGCGTATGAAAATATCTTCTTTTCTGCCTCTCAAAATTATCATAGAACATTGAGTTTAGTTATAATTTTTACCCAATCAAAGACTAAACGAAATTTTCAAATGTAAGTAAAATTAATAATAAAAGACTAAAGTTTCAAAATATATCAAATAAATAAGATTTTTCACAAATACTACAACTACGTAGGCTTTTAAATGCTTCAAATTTAAGTACATCCTGGAGCCAAAAATCCGTAAAAAGTGTTATTTCTCTCTTAGTAAACGATCAAAACTTTTAGTTTTTGTATCATTTTGTACATTTATGTGACAACTTTACTACATGTGAAAATGAGAAAAAGTTAAATATAGGAAGCATATAAAAATAACTAATATATCCTAAAAATTAAAGAAAAGTAGAGGAAATTCGGATTGGTAAATATCCATTTTTTTTTAAATTATCTATGTCAATTTGGTAATATCATCTTATATGCCCTATATGGTTGTATCTTTTTTTGCAAAAAGAAAAACATTCAATCTTTTGAATTACAAGTAGGGATCGCATGATTGGAAACAGTAATTTTCTGTTCTTTTAAAATGTTCAGGAAAAAAGGTAATGACCTTGACCTGACCTTGCCTCTAATATTAAACGGTGAAAATTAATTTCACTGATACTATCACTTAGTGATATTGTCCTCTTGATTCTGTGAAAATTTCATCATTTTTTAAATACAAGAAATGTGAGAAGAATCCTACCTTAAAAGCATTATTTCACAAGATTTTTTTCTATTCGGTATGAATTTAGATCAATTACAGTTTCTTGTTTTAAAAAAAAAACATGACATACCTGGAAAAACTGTTGTGGTTATTTTATCTCTCAGAAGACAAACGGCACATGGCACGTTGTGATTATGTACGCTTGCCAATGGTATATAATCGGTTTCATATTCTGACCCATACACATAACCTCTCCATTGCTCAACTGCATCTTTATATTTACCCCACTCGGGATTTCTTGGCAAACAAAGGGGATCAACTGCAGCACCAGTGTGAGTAAAGTACGACCCTCCTACATAACCTGTAGACATATATTAGGAAGGTTCACAAAAATAATGAGATATTTATAATCTTAAATATCTCACTTATAAGTTTAATACATACCAGAATGGACAAGCTGGGCTGTTGAGGGACAACTTTTCTTTCCCCACCTGATGTACACAGCACCAATCTTTGGATCGACTTGAATTCAATTTGAGCAATTCTGATTATTCTATCATATTCAACTGCGTTATTTAAATATTATCTTTGAATCTAAATTCGACATATTATGTTTTACATAAAAATATTGAAAGTGATGACAGCAGAAATGATTTTTTAAATAAAGTATAAAAGAGAAACCGTCTCCTCGGTACAAACATACTCGTTCTAACGGTTTGAAATTGATAATAATGTTTAATGTACCTCCAGATCCGTTCTTCAAATCAGATTTCGCTTGCTCCTTAAATTCTTTCATTGATTTTTCCATAGTATCAGCCAAACCTTTGAATTCCCGCTTTAAAGCCTCAATTTGGTATGACCCCAGAGCAGACGAGAGCTGACCTGTCAAATAACCCTGTAACATTTCTTTACAGTTGTTTGTCTGCGTCTCTGATTTGGATGCATGGATAAGCAGAATGATGAAAATAACAGAAGACATCATCTAGAAAAAAAAGATATCAAAAAATATTGAACAGCCTTTGTTCAAAATAACGAAACGATCCAAAACCCTCTTGAGTATAAAATTTACCATGAATAAAAATATATAAGTCCAATGAATGCTTTTCTGGCTATAGTTGTTTCCGTGAATTTGAAGGTTTTTGACGTTAACTTGCATATAGGTATATAATTTTCATAAATATATCGATATCTTCACTTGAAACTTGATATTTTAATCACACTCTAGCATGACAAGTAAAAAACTTCAGAACATCACGGAAATGAGAAATCATGTAGAAATGCAATCTTAAATGCAATTCTTCATTGAGGAATGGAGTGAGAGGGTTTGATTTGGTTTATTGTTTCACGTAGGACACGCCAACTACATTTATATAAAACATTTTGATATATTTTGAAATCTTCCATACAAATGAAATTTAATTTCAAGGAATCGTCGCGAGGCCATTTGAACAACAGCTGTATTAATTATTTCGGTAATCGTTACACCGTCATGCTTTACCTTTTAAAAATTCGGGAGTCTAAGAATGTTTTATATGAGCTATCCTGTATGCATTATTTACTAGATTAGTGACTTCTTGGCAAAAAAAGACAAAGACACCGAAACCGAAAAAGTCCAAGAAACAATAAATGTTTATTTTAAGTCAATTTGTTATCAGAAAAGGCGCCTTTAAAAGTTAACATTTAATTCGCACAGGAAATAGTCAAACTGATCATCAATGATTATACAAGACACATGTGTGTTAGCGTGTTTGAAAACATGCATTGATCTTCTAAAAATGGAACATTAAAATTCATTATATTGTCTAACAATTGATTTTGAAAATCAAATCATTTTAAACATTTTTTTTCAGTTGATATAAAATTCACAAAATTATAAGCTTGTTTTTTTTAACTAAATAAGAACAAAAATAAAATGATAAATAATAATAATAATGATGATCATGATAATAATAATAATAATAATAATAATAATCATTATGATAAACACAACATAAATTCCACACTATCAAAATAAGATATAATGTCTCACAAAGTGCATGTCTGTATAGACATTGTATGAATAAATATCATTATTATGCGAAGATCGAAGATGGGGCATGTTATTTTCCCCTTTCTTTTGTTTAATTTGTCTTTTAAAAAACGTAATATTTAACCTCGAACTAAGAAATGTAGCTCATTAGCTCTAAGTTTGGCACATGATACTCAATAAGTAATGACTTATCAAATGTACTCAAATTAAAAATAATTTTGATTTTGCAACTGTATGAAAATTACCGGTTCACTGTATATGCATTTGGTCATTGCTTGGTCATTATTGTGGTTACAATGTACTTAATGGCAACATTCAAAATACAGATACCTCTGTTTTGCAGTATGAGTATAGCTGCTTAGCTATTCAAGAACGTTTTAACCAAATATTTCTTTTAGGACGTGAATTTTCATTTATAAAAAATGTATTTGAAAAAATCAAATATCATAGAAATATGAACTTCTTCATGAAGCGATCATATATACCGTTTGAGCAGAGAACGCAACATAGTGACATCTGCTGTTACAATTTCATATAATAAAACTTCTCTGAGAATCTATACCGTACATTGTATATAGGGTTTTTCTTTCGCAATGATTTATTTGTCGCATATTTGTGATCATTTTTAATTCGCAAAGATAAGACACGCAGAAATAAAGTTAGTTATTTTGTGCTGTAAAGACATTACCATTTCTTTTTCAATTTTTATATATCGTAAAGACAGATGTAACTTACGCAAAAAAACTCACAATTCTATGTCATTTTTGGAAAATTTCAAATGCGCAAAGAAAAACCCACCCGATATACGAAATGGTCATTGATAAATGTTCAACGATTTTCAACTAAATGTATTATTATGTATTGAGTAAGGCTTTCCAAATAGTTAGTTAAAAATTATTATGCTCAGAAACTATTTTTTCAGTTCACCTCTTTTGAACAATTAACGTTTCTAGATATTTGTGTTTAACCATTCCTCAAGTTACAAAATGGCTTTTGCAATAGGTAATACACGTCTACATGTAAAACCCAAGTCACATTTCCAAACACGACCAACGGCCGACGGGTTTTGAAGCAAAAATGGGATTCTTCGGGTGACAGTCGTCAGTTCATCGGCCGTTGTCTTGCCCGATTTTGACCTCTTTTTTTGTCGGCCGACCAATTTTGTGTCTATCGGTCCAAGTTATAATTTTTTATGCGTCCGTGGCCGATTCCTTCAATTGAAAATATCCGTCGACCAACCTTCGGTCATCGTCCGACCATCGGTGGTCAGTTTATTAAGTCGGTCGTCCGTCGTTGGACAATAAGGGTGTTTAAAATTTCGGCCGACGCTTAAAATCAAACTGTAGCTCAAAGCTCGATGATCGGACGACGAATGGCCGACTTGTTAATATTTAACCTAGTAAGGATACAAAACAGAAACAAAATTTTGATGCGTGGATTGATATAAATTTTTTGAACGGAAATAACATAAACAATTAATCCGTAAGATATAAAGAAATCTTAAGTATTCTTTGCTGCTTAGATGTGCACCATTTGTCGTTTTTATTCAATTCCATACAAAATTTTGCACACAGTTTCAACATTGAGTCACAATTTTATAAGATTATGCCACTTTGCCTTGCAAACATTACTAACGTCACCTATCTGAATATAGATCTATGAAAAAATATTGCTGAATTCTAAAGAAAAAAGATTTTTTGTGTTATTTATCCAAATCATCGGTGTCTCTAGGAATTAATGTGACTGCTCTGTGTCGCCCGATACTGTATCGGCCGATCATGTTCTTTCAGCCGACAAGACCAGAAAAATTTAGTCGCCCGAACATCGGCTTAAATGTGACCTAGGCTTTAAACAGACAGGCCGATTGGTGACGGTTCCAAATGACCCTAGAGGTCGACTTATGTATGAATAGGATGTTGTTTGCAATGCGCATGAATTAGACAGTTCGGAAACTCGAAACATTGAAAGACTTGGAGACTTCCAAAACTATCATATCTTGAGTGAAGATGAGAAAAAACCATCTGCTTGTTTTTTGCACGATGCTATCTCCAGACTAACTGATGAACAAGGTCTTCTTCCAAAACATGAAATGTGTGGCGATGGCAACAACGAGTTTTACGATATCGGGACTATCTCGAACAGGATGTTGGTTTCTAGCTTCATCGTTATTGGCGGAGAGACGAAAAACATAAAAAAGACAATGACTTTCAAATGGCCTGATTAAGAAACAACTTTATTATCCCGATGCAACAGGTTGCTCTGTAGATGGAAGAGACGGAGCGTAGACGCAGACAGGTGGTATTAGTAAGAAGCCTCGCCAATAATAGTTGCGTCATTTCGTGACTCATTTGGGAAGAAACTGACGTCAGACAATTTGTGCTGATTTCCGTTAATATGAAGAGATTAATTTTTTTTCTTAATGTAAATAAAATCTTGTGCTTAAAATTGTTTTTTTTTAAATTGTACATAGTATGCTTTCACATTATTCATTCTCCTTATGTAGAAGACGTTGTTGGTTTTTATACATTGTAAGTAAAAACTTAAAAAAAAAAAAAAAAAAAGGAATTGTATTAGTATTTTGCCAGAAATCGTTTATAGTATCTGTAATTTAATTGGTTTTTAAAATAAAACAATGATAGAAAAGGAAAACTGAAATCACAAATTTAAGTCGAACAGGTGATATATAACCAATTCTAAAACGTGATATTACTTCTTTATTAGGTGATAATACCAATTCCATCTATGAATATAAAACTTCTACCCCAGAGATTATCCATGAACTGTATACAATAACTCTTTACATGATAGTTATTAATAGATAAAATATTGAGATAACAGTATTAAAGCTAAAAGATTATTAAACAATACAAAATTGGAGCAGAGCAAACATGAATTTCCAAAACATCAGAGGTGATATCATGTGCCATGGAGGAGTGTGCATCCCCTGCCGACCGGTCACACCCGCTGTGTGCTCCTTGTCATGATAGAGAAATAACGGGAAAATCCGTTGTCAATTTACTGTGTAAATGATAGACTAACAATTAGAATGAAAAACATTAGGTATGATCAGCATTTGACTGAATGTTAAATTGAATTTGCTGACAAGGTCATTGTATCAACCGAAGAACTCAGGAAATGATTACTTAAACGGGACTGCTCATATATTTTTGTTTCATCAACTTGTTTGTCAATAATTTACCTTGCTTTAGAAATTTTTCATCTGTAGAGCATGCTCTTGCATATCGAATCAACTGAGACGTAACAACTCCGTATGCAGGCGATGAAGGTATATTGCTGCAAAAGTAAGGGAAGTTGACAGGTGATTACATTACAAATGTATTTTGTAAAGAATGTGTATGGGAATTAACGATGGCATTCAAATTACCATAACACGGACATTAGATCAAAAGGTTAAAGATTACGTTTTATTTTATCGTCTCAAAACGTTGATCATCCTGGAAGTGCATCGTTATAAGCGAATATAAAGCTTACTTTGAACAGAAGCTATTGCATTAGCTCTTCCATTAATTGGAATTACGTGGACGAGAACACTGGAAATTGGAAATAAAGATCACAAATGCGATGAAAGGCAATATGAGTTAAAAATGTCAATATAAGTAAATTCTATTAAAAAAATTTTTGAAAGATACTTAGTAATTCAATTAGCTATTCAATTTGTTTGCACACATCGCTGCAGTTATGAGACTTTATCTTTCAAAGAAAAATTATTCGTTGCTTAAATGACAATAACAATCAAAAGCGCATAATAAAAACACTTTATTCATGGTAAATTAGTATACCCCAAAGAAACTTTTAGGTATAAACATTTCTATCCAAAAGGCAAATCCAACGTTATGCAGTTATATTCAGTAATGAACATTTTGTTTGCATGAAATGAATATAAACTTATCTAGACAAGGAAGAATGGATTCTAAGAAGTACGTATAAAAATAAAGTTAATGAATGAGAAAATATTGAAAAAGGGCCATTTAATATTTCTATTGATAAAGAATCAGGTTTGTGAACATGGGTGACATGCATATTTCAAAGTATTCCATTTGCCAACATAAGCATTACAATTTTTGTAACTGTGCCAAACTATTTCTGTAAACGGTCTAACATCGCTATCCTTTACAAACACACCCCACCCCTAAAAAATAACTTGTAGATGTAAACCATGTTTTGTATATGCAAAAATACGTTTTTGTCTCATTAACTATTGATTTCAGTTAAATCAATAACAAATCAACAATGAGAAATATCTTTAATTTTGATAAAAAGAACCTAAGTATTGTCTGTCGATAACCTATAATCCTGTAGAAATGAAAGTCGACCTTCAATAAGATGTGAATTTTTTTATTGTTATTTTTTGGAATAATCCTTTAAAATTCTTATAAATGCTTTACTAGTATTTCAAAATATGTCAAATGTTTTATTTTTTATTCCCTCTCATAAAAGAAAATTCAAATACAGTTCTGCAATCTTGCAATTTTACCCCGACCATTTTTTACAAAAGCAGACTTAGCTAAAGTTTTGAAATAAAAAAATTATAGAATCCTTTACAAAACCTTTAACTTATTCCTTATTCAAGATCGTAATTCTATATATCGAGAAGTAGTTACATTCGCATATGATTAGTATTATTAATATGATAAGTATTGGGAAATTGCAATGAAACGAAATCCTTTGAGAATTACAAACAAATGTTGAAAAAGGCAATCTTTTTCAAAAGAAAAGTAAAAGTTTTTGGCGAGACTGTAGCTTGTCTGGTTTATATGTATAACAAGGAAGAGAAAAGTAGCACTTGAATTTGAAACTTTGCAACAAAATATATTTAAAAATTGATCATATGTTTAGTCATGTTCATGGCAAGATTTATAATTGAAATCAGATCAAAACTGTAGGAGGAGTAGCATTTTGATACTATTTCATAAAATTTCTATATTCAGTAACCATGGCAACACTATTCATTGAAATAAAAAAACAATATTTAGACTGATTTTTAGTGTAGTCTACTAGTGGGCCTAACTTTATTGAAATCAGACCGAAACTGAAGGAGGGGTAGCATTTTGAAAATATTTCAGAGAAATATTTATTTTTAGCAACCATGGCATCATCACTCATCGAAATCAAAAACCGATACACAGAATTATGAACCTTATTGTATGCCAAGTTATATTAAAATCAGACTCAAACTGTAGGAGGAGCGTCATTTTGAAAAATGGTTTACAGACAGACAGACAGACAGCGAGAAGCTCTTCTGGTTTTCGACCAGTTGAGCTAAAAAAAATCAAGACTAAATAATCAAAAATAGGTTGTGCCGAAGACGTTGTATTTATATTCTGACGAGAGCTTGAACAATCCTCCTGGATAAATTTTAAAAAAAATATCTTGTACACCCTAGAAATCGTGGGCCCCTATCAAATTTGTTGAGAGAATCATGCATGTGTAATTTAAGAAGTGATGGGGAGTGGCTTTCCTCATTAATTCCCTTGATATAATTTTTTCAGGTTTGGTAAATCTTTTTGAACAAAGTTCAGATTATCTATATGAAAAATAAATGTCATTTTCCTTGAAATTTAATATTAAAACGTAAAATGTGACAAAAAATGTATAGGCGATATTATATTAAGAATAAAAAAGAATAAATTTTAAAAATTAAAAGAGACGAAATCATGACACACACTTTTTTTAAATTGAACAAACTTTGTTGTATGGATGAATTAAACTCGGTCAAGGCGATTGAAATATTGGCAGTTATCCAGTTGATTTGACAAAATATTGTCAACATTGCGTTGGGTTAAGGCGGTAAATGTCTAACAAGAAAAATATTTTTTCCTTATAAACTAGTTTCAGGACTAAATTGCAACAAAATATTTGCACGTAGACACCTTTATCGTTATAATTGGCAAGAAATCTAGGACACCAGAAGTAATGCTTAAAAAAGATTTGAAAAGTATGCATACAATTCAAAATGATTATCATCTTTCACAAAGCAATTTATGTTAAAATTGAGAAATAGTACGGAATAAAGGCAGTACTAAATACAAAACATGTATTCAACAATAATTTGCACTTATTTAAATGAATACACGGGGGTTATTTGCTGATTGTAGAGGAACGCAGAGAAGGCTAAAAATGTTTCCATTTTAAAGTTTTCAGAAGTTTAAACAACGTGAATAAATAGATTGTTTTATAGGCTAAATTGTCGATGAAGATGATTTTTGAAAACATCACTTCAAGAAATCACTACCAAGTATTTATACATGTAAGAAGTACTTGTGAAGTTTTGTTTTTCACTTTATTTTATACATTTGAAAAATTAAAATAAAAAATATAGAACAGAATTATATTTCATTTTGATTAAAAAATATCCTCTTTAATGCATAACGTTTGATCGATTAATATGACAGAAATCAAGTAAAAATCTGCTCTTGACTTTTAAATGAAAATTTTCATTAAAGTCGTTGTAAAAGAGTTCTAAAACGAAAGTCAATAAATTTCATAACATTATAACATTATAAATACAGAATTTTCAATTTAAAAAAATATTGAACATCATTAAAACACATAAATAAATTAACAATTTCTTAAAATATTTATGAACTTGTTTCTTTTTGAGACACTTGTTTGGGAATTCCCAACAGACACACAAATAAAGTAGTACGTCTATTTAAACTCCTGGGGCGGACGTCTCTGGAGACATTTTAAAATTTTACATATTAGAGACAAATGGCTTTTGCAATTGGAAATGTCCGCTTGCAAGTGAAGGAAACGGGCACAACGGTCACATTTCCAAATGATCCCAGGGCTAAACTGATGTATTATCTGGACTGTGTTTGTAATGCACTGTAATTGGATAGTGCAGACACTCAAAATATCGAACGGTTGCGGAATTACGAGAATTATAGATTTCTCATTGAAGAACAAAAAAGCGAGTTGCGCAATGCTCTCCCCTGATATATTGCTGAACAAGGTCTTCTTACAAAATGATGAAATTTGTGGCGACAGTTATTAGCAACAGTTTTTCGAAATTGGGACTATTTCAAACAGCTTGTCTCAACGTCTATAGTCATTGGAGGACAGACGAGAAATATTCGAAAAATCATGACTTCCAAAATGTCTTGGCTTAGAAATAACTATATCAACCCCATGCAAGCAATGACGCGCGAACTTGAACAGGTCGAGGAAACTACCTTATATGGATATTGTTGCGATTGCGCACAGAGGTGCTCACAGCAAACAATAGTCCAATCCAGTGAATGAGCCGAAAAGCATGATGGTCTACTACATGTTTATTTTTACTACAAACACGTGGTTCAGGGAAATGTAGGACGCGATTTCAAATGACTGCAGGAAAATCAGCTTACATTTTTTTGAAATGTGTGTATGAAAAATACAAAGATTAGGTACGAATTAAGATTCTCCATGCTCACATTAACAAACAAAGTACGTTTTCCTTGTTAAATTGTACTTTGAAATACCGCTCACAAAGTCCTCACAGGTAAATAAGATTCGAGTTGTTTAACTCGATATTCGTTAATTTTCCATGTAACTGGTCAAATTAGTTGTTGCCCAGTTATTTGTTACTAGAAATTAAAAGTATCATTTTATAAACAAAGAAAAAAAACACAAAAAAAACTTAAGTTGCACTTTTTTAATTTACCTGTCATATAAACCCATTTGCATATTGATCATAAAAAGTGACTAGCATGTATTTCCAAGTTGTATACGTTGTAAACAATGTCAATACGTGAGCACACCTCAGAGTTGATTGTTTTTTAACCAAGGAATTGTCACGTGAAATTGACTTTTCACTGAAAGCACAGCACGGGGGGAAATTGTAAACAAACGGATTTGTACAATGGAGTGGAGAAAATCCTAATTCTAATCATTGTAAATCATTTGTATATATATGTGTGCATGGAATTAGTAGATAATGATGCTCATAGCGTATTAAGTGTGTAAAATGCTTGGAAAAATGCATCACTTTTTTCCGAGAGTGATTTAAAATATTGGCTTTTTCAAGACATACGTGTGGTATTTTTGTAGTAGCCCATAATGCAACTCATTGAACTGATTGGTCGATTTGTCAGTCACGTTGGTTCCCCACTTAACATGTAAATTTATTCCGACGTCACAGAAAATAGTTTCCTCGACCTGTTGAAGAAGCAGAAGAAAGACGCTGACGAAGACGTGATAATGACAGCTGTACCATTTTGTGAATGTACAAAACTTTCAGAATGAGTGACAAACCAGAACCGACTTTTTTTTTTTTACATATTCATTGGAATCCGAAAGGATTGTGACACGAGTTTTTTTCGTTTGAAGAAAAACTTATATAAATCAAATGTAATGATATATATGATATCTTTTTTTTAATATATCAAATATGCACGTATATTATCTGTAGTCTATCATAAGTAGAAAAAAAAGTTTCTTCTTTTTTAATTGCATATGTTCATATTCAGTTATAATAGTACAAGTATGAAAAATAAAATAATATGTATATTTAAGTTACGATTTCTTCCAAGAATAGAGAGGGCTTCATATTTTTAATTGTTAAAATATTGAGATAAAGAAAAGCATTCAACTTTCCCACCCAATTCATTCATGTATCTTAAATATACAGTAAAACATGCTAATAACTAAGTGCCAAGAATGAACAAATTTTTCTTTAAAAAACATTCAAAATGTAAATTGTTACTATCACAATTTACGATATATCTGTTCAAACGTGTTCGCTTTAATCGTATTTTACCATGCTGTTGCTTCAATTTAAGGTAGATCCTATGTCGAGAAAAGTCTTTGTCACAAGATTTTCAAACTTTTCAAAATGATAAATTAGTACTTGCTTATCAATCAGTTAAAATGATGTGTTTCTTGCTTTTAAATCTAGTGCAGCCTGTGAAACTTGGTATGGTAATTACATACTGCGACTACACGTTTTCAGTTATTTTTTAGAATACTTGTCAAGGAGAGAATATGAAAAATCACAAACATCGTCGTTTATAGACTTTATTAACTGAACAATATTAAGCAATATTTCTCAAGAACAATTTCTTTTTTATTCAATTGACATAAAAGATAAGTCCACATTTTAAAAAAATTGGAAAACGAACTCTATTTTTTTAAGTCAAATTTCCACCTTACATTTGTAAATATTTTTTAGAAGTCTTTGTCACAATGTTTTCAATCTTTAATATGATGAAGAACATACCCAAATGATTACAAAAAGTGATTAAAATATATACCTTTCGTCTCTAACTAGTGACAGATAAGGTATTTACTTACTTAGTAATCAAACACTAAGAATATGAATAAGAAACAAATAATTATGAAAAGGATTGCACATCATTTCATGATAGATATCACAAAAATGTACACACGATCACACGATCTACAACACGTACATCTTTGACTTAGACATATTTCTCAAGAGATTACACTTATTAGTTGGCAACTGAAGATTTCGTAGGATTTTTGCATTCCTTCAAAATGGTTAATATACTCTAAATCCGTAAATTCGTTATATCGTTATAACCGTAAAATTTTTATAAAGAATTGTTAAAAAATTTTCCGGAGACCCCGGAAAACTTCGCTATATCCGTGAATTTGCTATATCCGAGTTCCAACTAATCGAGTTTTACTGTACACCATTCAAATTATTACAGTAAGTTTTATACATTGTAATTTCATTACACAAGATGGTCTTGGATTTGTCATCTTAATTAAGGTCAAGATCTAGTGAAGGTGCCTACAGGTTTCTCTAATTCCAGAAATATATTGTCATTAAGCATTATAAACCAAAAAAATATAGGAGTTGAATTAAGATTATTTCGGCATGATTTTAAATTGAATTCTGTGAATTTCAAAATGCAGTATTTTCTACCATTTCTATTGAATCTGTAAAGTACGGGAAAAAGTGACATTTTATTAATTATAACGCCATAATGGATCTAGCACAGGCTAAACACATGATGTCATTCGACGTAGGTTCTACGTTAATATCATATTCTCAAGAATCTTAAATAAAATAAATCTGGATAATTAACTCAAAAGCATTTTGAAGGAAATTTATTTGTCTAGCATTATAACTCAAGTTACATGTCTGCTAATTATTATTAATCGGATACTTCTCCACCCATCTTCCATCAAACTTATTTAATTTGTTGCATTTCTTTTGGTCAGAGGTATCACAATTTTCTTTGATTTTTTTTTAGGCAAAAGAGCATTCTTGATCAAATTGAACTCTCCCCTTAACTGTGTGCTTATAAAAATTGGTCTTCGTTCTCATGCAATATTAGATTAAATTATTCACCCTTGGTAATATTATTTCTATTTGTTAAAAAAATCAATAGAAAGATAGAAAAATGTCACAAGTCAGGGAGCTGATTCTTGGCCCTTTTTTCCACTATATTTAACATATCAAACACATTTTATTCAAATAAGGTACATACATAAAGTTTTAAAGATTTTTTCTCTGTTTCTACGGGGATAAATAGTTGATTTTGCATATTTTGGATTTATCTGAAGTGTTACAAGCATTCATTCTTTTGGTTTAAATAAGTCATTTTGTTGAAACAAATCCAACTGCATGTCGTCAAATTCGACATCAACATTTTATAATTGTTTTATGCTTCGACATCACAACAAATACCTTTTGAAGACGACAAAAATGCGAATAATTTAAAAGATATTCTTTTGAACATATTGCACGATGTTTGCTTTTAAAATAAATTAAGACATTAATGGCCCAAGTCGCCTGACAAAAACTTAAATAACTCAAAGTCGTTTAAAATAAATCATTTTTTAAAATCATGCTTGGCGTGGTAAATACAATTGTAAATTATGCATATTTAAAAATAAGAGAAACAAAGAAAAACAAGGACAACTAAACAGTATATCATCATATCTAGCTACGAAGCCAACACCTTATATTTAAGAGTTTTATTCTGAGGATTATGGAAGTAAGTAAGTAAATGCAGCTTATTTTAATCACAATAAAAACACCACACAAATATACAATTATATGCTGGCAACCAGTAAAGGTGAATATCCAATGAAATATATGGAAATAACAAACAGTATACAAGCTTAAAAGTCCATTATATAAAAAAAATTGTAGCTGAGCAAACACAGAACTCCAAAACATCAGAGGTGGGATCAGGTGCCATGGAGGAGTGAAACATCCCTGGCGGCTAGTCACACCCACAGTGTGCGACAAAATGTTGTTTTGGTAATCTTATGTACATTTTTTTGCTTCAAATATAACATCTACATAAGGCATCAAAAGTGTTCGATTACATTTCAATTATTTTCATTGTATTTCTTGTATGAACTGAATAAAATTGAATACAAAAAAGCAAGTTCACGTAATGGAGAAAGAACTAAGTGGGGTATACAACTACTGACAGTGGGTCTTTCCGCAGGGAAATATGGCCATAAAGTGATATATACTTCCCAAGAGTTTTTCTTCGGTCCTTGAGTCATATTTTGCCCATGGGGAAGTCTCATTCTAGAGAGTAAACTTCAGGAGGAAGTCTTACTCTAGAGTATGACTATAAGAGAAGCCTGACTATATGGAGAGTTTCTTTTGATACACCTGTGACTCAAGACGGATTTTTGTGTTTCCAACTGTTAACACCTTTCAGAAAAGACGCATGCCCTGAAATTGAAGAATAAACAGATTGATTGTTTTGATAAGTTTGCCACTTAACGTTGCTTAAATTAAAACGTTTTAATTAAACAGGACTTACAGATTTTTTTAATCTTACAAATCCTTTTTTAAGATTACACTTCTATATTTTAGTGTTATATTATGTACTTGACATTGGAAATTTATTTACATATATAGAAATGTAGATAACCGATTTTACCGGTTGTATTTTTACACTTCTGATGACTTTGTCCTATTCTGATTTGTATAAAAATTATATATCTTTTTGGTTTTTATTATCAACAAGTTACATAATTTTATCTATACCCTATATATAAAAAACGAAGATAAATCATTGGCACACCGATTGCTAGATAAACTTTTAGAAAAATAAACATTTGTGCTAGTCACTTTAAGATGCTTTTTATACTTCTCATTGCATGGCAACCGCTATTCACAATATTTACTGTTTTTAATATGAGACGTGTCCTCTAAATTATATGAATAAATATATATATATATAAAAACACTGGCAATAATTCTATTTATTTGCTTTGTAACACCTTTAACGGGAAATTCGATTACATTTTACATAAAAAGGGCATATTTAACTTCTAAACGGGGAATATGAAAACCCGTTATCGTCTATGATTTGATATTTACAACATACTGACTTTAAAAAAAATCTTAACCTTCATTTGATTATTTTAACCCTCATCATCATTTGTAATTCTTTTTTGGCGTTGCACAACGGGGTTATAAATGATAAACAATATAAATTAAAACAATCATTAGTGACCCAAATCAAGCTTAGAATAACAGTAAAATGCACACTAGTTACTAGGTAAAGTCATGAAAATCATTCTCAAAAACTATTCGACAAATACAGACGCTGAAAGAAAATGCATGTAAACTATACAACTGGAATCTCCGGCTTATCAGTTGGACCGCAATATGAAAAAAAAATCATGCAAATCCTCACACAAGCCAATTGCTTGATAACATTATAAAGCCAAGAATAAACAGTTATTCTTTGAATACAATTTTATTATCTTCAAAATTGTTTCGGTAAAAGACGAAAAATTTGGTTTTCGGCCAATACAGTAACTAGTTATTTGGTATAATGCTATCTTGCAATTTCCTAGTATGTATGTAGTTCACAATCCGGAAGAAGGCTTTTAACCATAACTGTCAAAAACGCTATAGCCTGATACCATGCAGCAAATTTACCCAACTCGTATATAATGCTACGTTTACACTATGTTCCCGGCAGCCACGGCAATCACGTTTCAGGCCACCGTGGAAAAAACGGGACGGGCGTGAGAAAACTTGGGGCAACGGGATGGGCAAACGTAACTCATCGCAATTGCCGTGGATGCCGTGCCAGATTTTTAAACTGTCAAAAAATTTGCCACGGCGGCCACGTTGCAGATGTGAAACTTAGTAGGTCGTAGTAAAACGGAATAAACGCAACAAAACGCGACAGCACGTAATAGACCGTAACAGAACTTGGAGGCAGTCCGCAGTGGGACGGGAGAATGTATATTTCCATTCATCTCACGGTCCATTCACGTTTTGAGACGTTTTGCTGAGTTTAGTCCGCGTTCTGTCACGGCTAGTTCACGGTTGTTGTCCGTTTTTTCACTTCTGCCACGTTTCATCACGGTCCTCACGGCAAACTAGAGTGTATGGTAGCCGTTTCCTCGCGGTCAATCGCGGTTCGTCCCGGCATGTTACGGTTTATGGTCCCGGTGCGTTGCGTTCTACTACGGTCTGACACGGCGCACGCGGTCTGAGAGGAAGCATATAAAAGCCGGGCACTGCAGAGAAGTTTCATTATGGATCCATATGGATCTCCGCCTTCTCATCCGTCTTATTCGTCTCATTCCTAGTTGCTGCACTCCTGCCTTCCCTCTCTGTAACTGCTGCTGGTTCTCTTCATTTTGACGAAGTAATTTTAGGTATGCACCCAGCAAACACGCGAAAATAAAATCTTCGTCTTGGGAATTCATGATGTTTTATCTTCGAAGGGTCATGATACACTGATTGTTTCTGGTTAGGAGACCTTCTCTGGTACAAACGTGATCCATAGTTTCCCGGCGTCCATATTTCATACGTAGAAAGACTTGACAGAACGTGAGAAACGTATAAGAACTTCATAAGAACGCGAGAAACGAGAGGGGACCTAGCAGAACGTGAGAGGCCTGGGGGGAACGTGCTGGCATACGTGGCAGAACCGTAGTGCGCCGTGGAGCCTCCGGCTTTCCACGGCAACTTCTTCCTACGGCCCATCACGGATTCCATAGAAGACCGTAGAAGACCGCAAAAGAACTTGTCAAGACTTGGATATAGAGGGGAAAATAACCAAAATCTCACGGCGCACTACGTTTCGGGCAAACGGGGCTGCCGTGGCTGCCGGGAACATAGTGTAAACGTAGCATAATATACCATATTTTGTAGTTAAAAAATGATGTTTATCAAAGTTACAGTCACACCAACACGCAAATAAGATGACGTTGACTACATGTACTTTCAAAGTGCATGAACTTGACTTATTGTAAAACATCTCGACTATCCACTTTGAAAGCTACTGATAGATTTTAAAAATTATTTTTAGAGTTTGTAGATTATTTTTAAATTATTTAAATTGTTACAAATTAAAATTGGGTTATTTAGGCAAAGAGCTAACTAAAACAATATTATCACAGATAATTCAATTTATGCTGCCATGAGGATTGTTAATTTTTTACACCTTCGGATAATCCTGCACAACCCAGCGCAGACTGTCGCATATGCGCCTTTATCGCAGACGCAATTATTATATATTCTTTCATTGCGAAATCTCTAACCTTGGTACATTTTACTGATTTTAACCAATTCAAAATCCTTGTTTTTGTTCCGCCAATTTTATTAGCCTGGTAGTGCGGTGGAAAAAAAAACATGTCTTAGAATCATTAAGCTTTGATTTCTCCTTTACTTAAGATATTCTTTAGAATCTGCAATTGTGCTGCCACAGAAGTTTCAAAGAGCAAAATGTCTGAAATTGAGATCCAACAACTTGATTGTTGACATTCTAATGCAAATAGGCATTACATAGGATTGTAAATACTTGGCCAAACTTGCTTAAGTTAAATATTTCCCCTTATATATGTACTGTCAGCAAACATCATAATTAGAAAAGTCAGCATCTGGCATTTATCTAGCGTGTTAAGTGAGATTACAAAATGTATTAGTTTCCAAAGTATCATTATTCATTGTTCTATCATTAATTTTGTGAATCTGGTAAATATGGATGCTCATATAAACTAATCTAGTCGGTAAAGCTAAAAAAAGGTCACTTAAACTATATGTACTATGCATATGGCTGTCCATGTAAATGTATTTTAATCATGAGCTCCCCATATTTGCTTGACGTCACGGCGTCAAGCACTACTAAGGATCAATATTTCCTAGATGCGAATCTAAGAGGTCTCAGTTAGCCAGCAAAATTTTGTGGATACTATCATCGGATTTTGTTACATGCGTTTAATCAGCAATAACAGTAAGCAGAAAAATAACCATAATAAAGATTAGTGCTGATACAATATATTGATATATCTATTTCCTTTAGCTTTTTGCCAGCAGCTATTTCTTATACGGACATGTCCGTTTGACCTTTTTTCTGCGTTTCTATACTACTGGATTAGTCCATTTGTCTTCTATGTAAGGGGTACATTTCGCGCCAAAATGTCACGTGTAAGTTTTTGAGCCCTTTTCCTGGACTATTCTCACCCCTACTAATGTGTTCGGAACCTTTTATTTTTCGGTGTTTTGCAAAATATAAAACCCGATGAGTTCAGAGTAGCTCTGGCAGTGGCTCTAGCGAGAGTTAGCGATACTTCAGCGAGATAGGGTAAATTATTCACGGAAATGTGGCTAGGAAGTGACTAGCACGTGGAGGCATGGTAAACAGAAAAGTTATGTTGCGTTTCAGTTTTCACCACCCTCTAGCTAGAATCAGCTGATAATGTCTGTAGAAATGTACTTCGATCAATCGATCTCTTTTACATTCATTCAAACTTAGATAAGTATTCTCTATGATACGATTTTCTGCAGTCATGAATTAAAATTTCTTTTTGGACAGATATTCTAAAAATTTTGCATGGGAACCGGGACTATATTTTTTGGCGTCAGATTAGAAAATGAGGCAACTGCATGGTTTTAACTGACCAATCAGCTGAATGAGTAATTGCATTGTGGGTTACTACAAATACTACAGGAATTTTACGCTTGAAAAAATGAAAATCTTATGGTAAATGAAAAGCATTTTTAAAAATATTATTTTCATGCTCATGACAAACAATTCATTTGTTAAATAAATGGCGGAAGTCTAGGTTTCTGAAAGTCATACTGCAAAAGCGATTTGCGTCTGTATTACAATGAAGCGCACTGAAGTGGTAAAATTTTCCGTTTGGATGGAACGTTTTGAGTTAAGTATCTTAAGACACGCCCATTTCTTTAGAAAGGAAAAATCGGTCAAATGATTCAATCGAATACCTGTAGAACAGGTATTCCATAAATATAGTAACCAATCAAATTGACGGTCTGCATAAACACCGAGTAAGCACGTGTTCGACCGATACATGTGTTATGCTAACTCCAATAAACATGATAAAATCATAATTATGTACAAATTTGTTGCAATGCGTGTCTTACAAAAGCGGGGACTCTATATAGTTTTTTCTTATTTAAAAATCTTCAATTTAGTGTAACTCGTGTTGTTTGTCGCGGAAAGTGGGGTGCCCCAAAACATTACGACGAATATTTCCTTCTTGTTTCTAAAGAAATGGGCGTGTCGTTATGTTATAATTGACGGTCAAAGCATGACTCAGAACGTTTCATCCAAATGGAAAATTTTACCACTTCAATGCGCTTCATTGTAATTCCTTTGTTGTACTATCGGTGAATACAATTGTCAGGTGAATTCCCTGGCCGAACACGTGATCACGAAAAGCGCTGGTGTTCTGAACTAGTCACAAACAACATTTTATCAAACATTTTTTACATTTAACAACAAAGTAGAAACGCCCGTAACATCTTTCATAGTTTCTTATCTTTGTATTTTGTTCGTAAGAACATTTTTGCAGTCAATCTAACATGATCGTATAGATTGACCTGAACTATGTGTTCGAAGTAAAATGTAAACATGTATTTGGCGTAAACGTCGCTATTCATTCAACGATTAGTCAGCTGCTCGTGGTAAGATCCCCTGTGCATATTTATAACAATAGCCATATAAGGCAAACAAAAGTTTGTCAGTGTAGATGATAATGCACATTTTTAACCTGCGAATCGATCACTAGTGAGCTCTAATTTTCGCCCAAAAGTATAAGATATATTGTTATATTATAACATTCCCTCCTTTAACCATCCTTTTTCTGTTGAAAATCATGAAAGTCTTTTAGAAAGGTGTGGAAACATTTATTTTAGGACATGTTTTCAAAGAAACAGGCTATAGCAATATCATGTTTACTGCTAATTATATTTATAAAACCGGTTCTACCCTATAACCTTTAAATAGATAAACCTAAACCACGTGTCTTGAATTTAAATCACAATAACATTAGTAGGGGTGATTCTACTGAAAGCAAATGAAAACTGCATCTTCTTTTTTTGTCGGAATCATGCTCGAGCTTTGGAAAAAAGTAAAAAAAAACAAAAACGAAACGAACAAAAACCTCTTTAGAGGATGCACTAGCCAAATATACATCTGATCATAACCCCCCCCCCCTCCAGGGGGTTTCCTACTACAAAAACAGAGTATATAGACTTATGAAAGTGTCCCCTCACATTTTAGGATTTAGATGGTTTATTACTTTTTTGCTCGTACAAATATTTATGATGTGGACCGACCTCTCATCCCTGGGAAAAACTTCATGAATCCGCGCCTGCTGTCGCCATTCATATATCGCCGTCAAGTTTGTTTGATCATAACCGTTACGATTCCCAATTTCTTGAAGGTATATCATTTTTCAACTGAGAGTGTCTTCCTCAAAGCCTATGCCGTATGCAGTTGAATCTAATTTATGTAACCTTTACATATAACCATGCTTTCCAGCATTAATCAATAACATTAGTTTTTTCCTTATTTACTTCATCCTCTAAAACCATTTTTAGACTCGCGGAGAGAGTTGTTCATCTCTATGTCGCGGGTTCGAATCTACAGCGGGACATGTACATGATTTCATTTTTTATTTGAGATACAAACAATATCTGCGATTCATATATAAAATGTGTTTTTTTTTCCATGGCTCTGATGAGTATCATACAACTTAAGATGAATGCATTATGTTTTGTGCAACATCTTCATAATTTATTCTAGTGAAGCAATTTACCCCCCCCCCCTCAACCCCCTAATGTAAACGTTTATAACTTATCATGCTTATAGGTTCTTTAAATATTGAAGGCATTAGTCAGGCAAGCTTTTTGAAAAGCTGTTACATGTACTTGTGTGATCTTAATTTTACCTATGAATACTGTGGGCTAAGGTACAAGAGTTTAGCATATGGCTGTCCATATAATCTGTATTTTAAGAGACTCTAAATGAAAATGACACAATCATAATTTACATAATAATTTGCTTATGTTCATGTCTAAAAAAAGGTACTTAATCACTTCTATAGTGCCAGTATTAATCATCAACAATTTCCTGAGAATTAAATGGAACATAGGTTTAAGAAGTTCGATGACTTAATTAGCACAGTTTTATACAACCCGTGCTCAACTGGGACGCACATACAATAGGTTTTATACAATTTTCATCTTTAGATGTAATTTGTTAACTTGTGTTACAATTTCTGTTCCCTCTTCAACAAAAGTAATTAAAGTGAAATAATAAAATCTTGTCAAGCTTTTTTTTTACAAAATCATTTTGCATTTCAAGAAATGAACAAAATAAAAAATATTGAAATAACAATGACATGTTTCCTTTTCAGTTAAGTAAAACATGCTAAAGTCAATTGTAATTGTCAGCAGTGAATAATTTTTAAATAAATTAAGTTAATTAACAAATGCATCTAAGAAACAACACAGGAATCATCGCGAACTCTCCTCCTCCGCTGAGCTTGCCTAGATTGCAGCTGACTGGACAAGGCCTGCATAGGTTCAATATAGTTCTTTCTCAACCAACTCATCTTAAATGTCATGATTTTCTTCACAGTACGGGATTGTCCGCCAATCATTATGGATCGAGAAACAAGCATTTTATTCGAAACAACCCCTAAATCGAAAAACTCATTGCCTGAATTCCCACACATTCCATCGTTCTGAAAGATGATTTTGTTGATCAAAACATCTGGCGAAAGCAGGGAGCAAAACACGAGGAGTTCCAGAGTTTGTTCTTCGGACAATGACCAATGGCGATCGTAGTCTCTAAGCATTCGTATGTTGGCGGAATCAGAGTCGTCAAGTTGTAGTAATGTGCATATGCAATCAAGATAATACATAAGTCTACCTTTGGGTGTATCAGGAATTGTGACGCTTGTTCCGGTAGCTTTGAGATGAATTTTTGTGTTCTCCATTGCAAACGCCATTCTCAATAATTTTCTCCGTAGCAAGTACCTTATGATTAAAACGCCAACAACACACTGCCAATCAGTACGGTCACTTTCATTTTATATAGTTGCCTATTAACGTCCTTAACAGGAAAAACGATAGCATTTTTATAATCAAAGTAGGGTATCTGAAAATCCCCACTCGTCTATAACTTTAAATTTTTATGTTTACTTAAGTATCACATCGGTTGGTAGATAAACAAAAATAACAAAACTCAAAACTACAATTCACAAATACCGGTGAATTATTTCTATGTTTTTCAGACATCAAAGGTTTTTTATACATTCGGAATCGAGGATTTGGGGGGTAAAAAGTTTTTCCTGTCCGTCCGTCCGCCTGTTTGTCCGAAAAAACTTTATTCTTGTCTATACCTTTTGAATGGACTTGGTTATGGCTATCATATTTCACAGGTGTATTCCTTCTGACAAGATCTTTCCTTTGGTATCGCCAAATTTGACCTCGTGACCTTGACCTCGGATTTTGACCTATCTTTAAAAAAAGACAATTTGCGAACTTTAACAATAACAAAGACGTTTGAACAATTAGCTGCAGAACAGTAGCGTTATGGTTTTATGTATAAGTCGCTGACCATAACGCTACAGATCCCGTAATGGAAAAAATGTGCAATTTACGGAGCAAGATTTTTTGCGCACTGTTAGAGATAATTTCTCCACTTTCCAGTATTGGTCACTCAACTACAATTCAGTTCCTAATTCTAGACACATTATTAAACTAACCTGTATATTTTATCCACCTTCCAAACCTTTATAGTCGTCCCTACAGGCGATAATCTTGCTTGATTTAAATTGTCTGTTTGATTGCACAAAATTCCAATCAAGAGATGTTATTGCTTGTAGACACGACTATAAAGTTTTGGAAGGAGGATAAACTATACAGATCGGTTAAATAATGTAATAATTATAGGGAGTGAAAGGTATTTGATTGACAAATGCTGGAAAGTGGAGGAATTATCCCAATGAATGCGCCAAAAAATCTTGCGCAGTAAATTGCATCTTTTTTGCATTACAGGATCTATATCCTTATGGTCAACGATTAATATATAAAACCATAACGCTACAGTTCTGAAACTAATTTCACAGGTATGTTCCTTGTGAACTTTCTTTGAATACCAACAATTTTTACCTTTTTACCTTAAACTTGGAGTTTAACTTGCCTTTGAGAAATTTTAACCTTCGGGTTAAGCTGCAATACGGGGGCATCAGTGTTTCATAAACACATCTTGTTGGATTATAGGATGTTACCTAAAGCATCCTAATTTCAATCTCAGAACATATCTATAAAAATATTTAAAATTATCGTAATAATGAATGTACCTTTAAGTGAATAATAACCCCATATGCACACATGTATCATATTTACATATGCTTTATCAAATGCTGTTATTTTCTCTACCTTCTCATGCCGATAATATATACTCATCAAACTGAGGTCATTTAAGTATGTTTAATTCGAACTTAATCATTAACATCTAAATTGTTAAAAAGAGGATTTAATATTCGGAAAAAAAAGCAATGGTGGGGAATTAACAAAGGTAATCCCGGCGTTTGCCGTTGCTGCAAATATTACAAATTTTCTCTAAACCGGGAAATTATTGGAAAATACAAAGTTGAATTTTTTTTAATTCATGCAGTTATTTTAATTAATATACGATTTCTTCAATCTCAAACAGCATTCAGAGCCATTAAAACAGAAGATGAAGAATACTGAATATGACTCAATTTATGACTTGTGCAATTCAAAGTATATCACTACTGTACGTCCCCTATTCATACCATTCTGTAGCAGAATATGTTTCTCTTGTGGATGGCTGCAAAATTAGACTTTTACTTGGCACCCAGGTCAGTTGAGTACATGTGCATTAAGGGTTCTTTGGTTTAAACAGTCTTTATTTACATATAACATAGATGGTCTTCTTTCAAGCATACATCAAAGAAAATAAGTATACCGTGAAGTATTTTTCCTTGTGGGAACAAAAAACCCAAGTTTATTATTCACTAAATGCTTTCGACCAAATATGCATTTCTTTGTTGGCTTAGTTGTCCTTTATTTTAAAGTAATATACGCCGTATGGATGCCGATTTGTATGTGAAACAAAATGATTAAATGATTTGAAACACATAAAGTGTAATGAAAAAATAATATTTCCACAAAATTTAACTATAAAACACGTTGTAATAACAGAACAATAAAGCAATATCTGCAATCAAGAATTCAGTCTTTTCATGAATATTAATAAAGGAAGTGCGTAAACAGTAGGTCTAAATATAGACACGTATGTCCAAGGGAAATTATAGACAACGAGGCACGTTGCATTTTGACAACGATTATTAATAAAAGGTTAATATGCGTCATAACAGAGTATAAATGGTTGATACTGATTACATTTAAAGATAAGTTATATTAATAGTAACACGCCATCCATGTCAAAAGTGAGTTGTTTCTCAAAGGGCTTACCTCGTTTTCTTGACGCCGTGTTTGTTTATCAATCTAAAAGTAGCGACGGCGTCACGTGGTGGATTTACTTAAAAATAGATATTATTCTCCTTGCAGGATAATAAATAATTATAATTTGATAACTTTATAACGAATTTTATTTAAATGGTGTAATTTACAGCATTTTCGTAACTTTTATTGGTAAACAAAATATATAAATTTCCAGCCGTTTTTTAAAATGGCGCACGTTATAGCGTATATTACTTTAAGAGTTTTTAGACAATATACATGTATTTATACATTACTAGTATAAAATCCTTATGGTTATTTTAATTTTAAAGATTACTTTTCTATTAAATATAAAATCATGAATTTTGAATACTTTAATGTATATTTTAATTGAAAAGAACATCAGCCATATATTATTTACATTTAGCTTTAATCTGTCTTTGACTAGGAAATGAATAGACATTCATTCAATACAACTGTAATAAAATAACTGTAACAATAAAATAAAATAAACAAAACGAGTAATTCCAAAAACACACCTTGAAAGAAATTAAGCTATATACAGCAAAGTATTAAACGTTATTGGATTCACAACGGCTAAATCAGATCCAGAAGTTCTTTTGCAGTAATATACACAAAATGTAGTGTTCATGCTCCTTGCATTAGTATTACATCACAAAATAATGCAGCTGTCATCATTTTGTCTTCGTGCTGCAATTGCACGCCTGCGTCTCTCCTCCGCTTCTTCCATTTCCCGCGCCATGGCTTGCATTGGTGTGATATAATTATTCCTTAACCAATCCATCTTAAAAGTCATGATTTTTCGGATATTTCTCGTTTGACCACCAATGACGATCGATCTCGAGACTAACATTCTGTTTGAGATGGTTCCAATTTCATAGAAGTTGTTGCTTTTGTCGCCACACATCTCATCATTTTGGAAGAAAACCTTGTTCAGAAGCACATCTGGAGAAATCATTGCACACAAGATCAGGAGCTCACTTTTTTGCTCTTCACTTAAATATCGATAGTTCTGATAGTCCCGCAATCGTTCGATATTCTGAGTGTCCGAGCTGTCCAGAGCCAAAGCACTGCACACACAATCTAGGTAATACATAAGCTTAGCTCTAGGATCATTTGGTACCGTAACTGTGCGCCCCGTCTCCTTTACTTGCAAACGAACGTTTCCAATTGCGAAAGCCATTTTGTCCTATCACATATGTGTCCAGAATGAACATAGTGTAATTATTCTATTGTAGTCAATATTTAAAGATCTGCGTTCTTATTCGGGGGATTTTCAGGTAATTTCCTCTAAACAAGTCTACTTTCAATTTGTCTTGTCTCATTCTGAGCTGTTTATTAAACAAGTATTTAAAATGAGATGATAAACAGGAAGTCGGAAAAAATAATAATCTTCTTTACTGAGAGAATTCCTTTCATATTATTTTATAATTTAAACTTGGACCAACTTTCGATTTGAGAATTTTTAAATTATATCACAATAGAAAATGCATATACATGTAGAGGGTAAGCTCGATAGAGATCAATAACTTTTAAGCTTATTATTTGTGGCTGGCGTAAATCATCGATTTATAATATCCGTGAGTAATTTATGCTCACATGATATAGCTTATTTACTATTACATAATAAAGTGATACTGCAAATAAAATGCTTGGCGTTTTGATGAGCGTGAAAATATGTACTTGTACAACACTACATGAAGACAATTCGTTACGATTAATTTATATACAAAAAATATTAAATTAAACTCATGGATTTAAAAACCCCTGTAAAGCATACTTGGACTACAACAAGAAAATATATTGATAGTTGAAGTTTTTGTGAAATCAATCTTTATTATTTAAAGACCTCGAATGACACAAGGGCTCGAACAAAAATAAAGTTACAGACTAGAACTTATCTATATTTAGATTCTGAAAGAAGAAGGTACAGTTTCAGTACAAATTAAGCCCTATATTTTTCAAAAATATGAAAGTGATATAAGAAATTAAAATTCATTCGTTCTGAATCGTAGAAATTATCTGCAGTAAGAATACACAAATGGTTTTTCTCATATAACCTCCGAAATGCTAATTGTGACGTCATTAACTTGTGCATTTTTCCGTATTTTCTCAAAAAGTTGCAGAAGACACCAATTTTCAGTGGAATTTTCTTTCCGAAAACATACTCTGCCACCGTCGCCCGGAAAGATTTTGAGATATGTGATTTTTCATAGCAGTTTGCACAATATATCCAAAAATTAAAGCGGGCGACGGTGGCAGACACTATTTTCCAAAGGAAAATTAGCAGAAAAACGAGTCATTTTGAAGCTTTTTTGCATGAAGCTTGAAAATGTACCAAATTAATGACGTCATATTTCAAGAAAGGTCCTTCTTCATGCCATGATCTTTAGTGATTTACCATATTCATCTACTCAACTATTGTTAAAGCCAATTTTATAACTTTTTAAGAACATTAAATTTTTAGGGCACAATAAAGCTCAAACCGTACCGTCTTCTTTTTCTATTCTTTGCTGAGGTATTTTAAAAAAAGATAGACATGGTTCTGACGAGTTTTTTAAATCAAAGTTTGCAAATATTTACGACTTAATTTTTCTTTTGCCAAAATTATTGTGATATTTTGTTTCAGCACTTCTTTACTGTTTTACACAGTCTCACTATATCAGTGAAAAATTGTCTAATCCGACATCAACTGGGAGACATATTTTGTGTCGGAAAAGACGGGGTTTCGGAATGCACAGTGTTAAACACATAAAAAAGTGAAATAGGAATTCAATTTCACATGTGTCGGATTAGACAGCTTTCACTGTACTTATAAATTTACAATTATACATATGTAAGCCAAATATCCCACAATACGTAGCTAACAAATGGTGTACCTTTTGTTGATGCAGATTGATATATGCGTCATAGACAGAGAGCATACATGTAAATGATTATCTGTTTAAGAGTTCTGAATGCTAAATATAGGTTACATGTATCTATGCTGCCATGGTACTCATTAAATCATACATTTATATCAAATATTCAATTGCGATAAAATATTGGTTTATTTCAATACATGGAAATACATTTTTAGAAAAATTATGTTATCCATGTGTAGTTTCAACAAAAGATACTGGGTATTTCAACTGTGAAAGTTTTCTGATGTCAATGATTATTGTCAAACATCAAATAGTGATTTGTGCAGCTTATGTGAATTATCCTCTTATTTGTGCACCTCCCATGTTCTCTTTTTAAGGGAAGATATTTTTTCAATTTAGTGAAAACCGCACAAATGCCCAATTTTAAATTGCATAGGCGAGTGATCTTAGTGTATTTTTAAACTGTCTTCCGATGCTTATCTTAATGTATTTACATTGTTGATATGCCTTTATGTTAATTAAAAGATATTTGACTTTAATTTGACTAACGTATAAAATAAAAATATGTAACACATAATTTTTTATACATTTTAATACTAATCTATTTTAATATCTGTAAAATAAAGGCCATCATCTTGCAAAGGAATAAGAAAAAATTAAACTTCTAAATACTAATCAAATAAATTTAAAAAGATCGTTATGTTGTGTTGGAAAATTATTTTCAATGAGGAAACGAATTCGGACACCATTTGGTCGAATTATTCGTACCCCTAAGGGTCATATGTGAAGCTTCTTCATATCTCAGATTCTGAAGAGACGTCATCATATAAAAAATATCCAACCAATTGCAAATATACGGAAGCGTATTTTATTTTCAAAGTACGTTAATATGATCAATATAAACACACTTTGAAAATAAAATTATTTTTTTCAAAGTTCATTAACTTTCAAAGTGCGTCGTAACATCTTTATTTGTAAGTGCTGGAGTAACTAAGTCTCCATTTTCGAGCAGAACTATAACTTTCTCATAATAAGTATCATAGGGTTACTTATTGACAGTTTACAATTACCAGTAAGTACGTATTTGTTTTGTTCTCATTGGAAGTTACTTAATGTTCAAGGTTGTTTAAGCAAAGCCTTGTAATGTCCAAAGCAACTTTTGATGTGGCTTGAGACTATTCATCACCTTTAAAAATCATACATCACAATGAGTCTACCTAATCATGTTTTGATATAATTTTAATTTGAAGTGCTTTTATTTCTTTCAAAAGGCAGATATTTTACATACACTGATTTTGAAATTGTTCATTGTTTTCATTTTCAATAATCTATAGTTTTTGTCTCAGTGCTCAGAACAAACGACACAAGTGAGCTCCCATCCATTCTTGTATGGTGGACATTTCAAGCTGCCACACCTAGCTTCCACTGGATAGAACAGATAACCGTCATAATTACCGTTTCCACCATGAAGAGCCTGGGGGTGAGCGTCCACACAGGTGTAGGTGGAGGCCGCAGGGTGATTGTAATATCCGGTCATCAGGTACCCCCAGTACTCTCTTCTCCATCCATCATAACATGATTTCCTCGCTTTTAATTAACAGAAAATTAAATTAAACGAAATATAGAAAAAAGGTACATGATTAAATTTTTCTTTTCAAAAGTAATCCGGGTTTAACAAATAAATTTGATAAGTTTCATAATATAAAAAAATTAATAAAGGAAGACAGATTTGTAAAATAATCAATGAATGAATGCAGGACAACGTCTCTTGGAAGGAAATTTAATGATACGATTTTGTAAGTATGCAGCTTATGACTACATCTACTCCAAACATGCACGCTGGATCTTGCATTTGTTTCGAAAATTTCGTTCCTGAAAACTAGATTGTCTAAGGAAAGTTAAAAGGACCAATTGCAATGTCATCTCTGGGAAATTATCTGATGGCCTATACGTATATAAAAATCGCTACTGAAAATCACTTTTTATTCGCGAGAACTTTATTTTTCGGCTAATTACGCGAGTCTGTCTGCTCACGAAAATTTTATTCTCGCGTATAATTGTATTATTAATGTTTATATACAAAAGAAACCACAGCTCGCAAAAATTTTGTCTCGTAAATAAATAAAAATAGCAAAATCGCGAAAATAAGGTGTCGCGAAAATATAGTGATCCACAGTTTTTCAACGTCTTATTACAATAAATGTTTTTTTTTTCAGATATTCTAAGCATCATTTAAATCTGAATACTGCAAAAATCGAAATTCTGCTATAGGCGCTTACAAAGGTTTCATGTTTCTTCTAACCATGACAGATTATTTCTCATCTTTACCTGGAATAACTATGACGGACTTCTCATTTTCAGTCATACACACAGCACAGGGCACGTCTTGGTTGTGGATATGAGCATTTATGATATCCCTATTAACCTCGTATTCCGCTCCATAGACGAATCCTCTTGAGTTGTCCATTCTCCTGTTATTGCGACCCCACTCAGGGTCTTTCGGTAAACAGAGCGGTTCAACTGCCCCTCCTCGATGCCCATAATGAGATCCTCCCACATAACCTACAATGTATTCAAACTAGTCACATAATTAAACTATAAATGTACGAGGAATCTGTTGGAGGTACTCTTGAACGGTTTACAAGGGCTCGCTCAACCAATCTACTACCTACATGAATGAATAAAACGGACTACCTTGGGCACTTCTTCATATCAGTTAATACAAAATGCACTACCGAATAGAAATCAAGACTGATGTCTTTGATAAATTATTGTCAACAGTTGCTCATACCTGAATAGACCAAAATTGCTGTCTTTGGACAATTCTTGTGGCCCCAGCGAGTGTACACAGATCCTCCAGACGAAATACACTGTCCAGCTTGAAAAGTCACCACTGTCATCATCAACACAACAGAGAAAATTGACATCATCTTAAAGTTGAGATAAAATCTAAAAAGAAAAAAAAAAGAACATAGACGCCTCAAAAATAATTTTAATTATATAAACATTTTATATGCGTAAAACTAGTTATGAATGAAAAAAGTAAGAGCAGAAAATATCTAAGAAAGCTAATTTAACAATATAATTTCAATTTGTAGAAAAAGGTCTTCTCTCTCTGATGAATGACTTTCTACTTACCGTTAACTTGCTTCACTTCGAAATCTCTAAGATCAGTTGGCTTGAAGGGTCTTTTATTAAGAATTACCTCCCTTCTGTTGCACCCTTGATTCATTGCAACTAAACATGACATATTGACAGGGGAAGAAAGAAACAAGCTTGGAGATTGAAATTTCAATATTTTTGTTTTTGATTCATTAATCAACGTGAACTATTATGTAACGATTTTTCCGAGAACCTAATTCTCATGTAACCAAATGAAAACAAATATGCATTTCCAAATTGAAAGTTAAGATCTGTAGATTTTAAACAAATTTATTAAATATACTTCAAATAAAATAGTTTTGTGTATGAAATCACACTTTTAAACCTTTCTTTCACAATAGACGTTTATAATGAAAAATATATACTATTCCCAAGACAAAAACTGAATTCTTAGAAAAATCGTTATATGAATGAACATTTTGATAAATCGTTCAAAATAAGAAATATTGAAATTTCAAACTTGAAACATAATTTTGCTGCACCTGTCAATATGCAGCATACCGTAATTATTCAGGAGGGTAACAGAAGGTATCCCCTTTTCTATAAAAACCCGCGCAAAATGGGGTCAACAAACCTGACGAGGTTATTGAGTATGATGATGGGTTAATATAAATGTTATAAAAGTGTTTTCTTAAATACATTTACTTTTACGAGTTTTTCTTCCAAATGTTTTAATTCTTTCATGTAAAAATTAGAGTTACAGAGTAAAACACGGTTATAGCGAAGTGCCAAAGACTTGCAATTTCGCTTCCTTGTCTTTATATCCATTTATTGTTCAAAAACAATGTATTTGAAAGGGTATTAATTTTCTATAAAGGGTGTTTTACTGTTTTAAATATAAAGATGAGCCTCCTTTATCCGTCCTTTTGTTTTTCAGATGATGTCCATTTTCTCCGCTTTGCTGACCGTGGTAGTGGTCACTTTTCAGGTTGTACAATGTTACTCACCAGGAGGTTCAGTGTACACCCGCTGGGGTCGCAAGAATTGTCCCGATACAGCAACTTTAATCTACTCAGGTACAGTAACGGGATTATATTTTTTGGTAAAAAGTTTCCTTGACAGAATCTTAAATCTGCTAAGAAAGGGTTGTAAGATTTACTGTTATTAGAATTCCTCTCATCTACTCAAGAAAAAATGTAAAATTTATGGTTGGTTATATCTACTTTAATCAACCCAGATAGGATTGTATGATTTATTGTCGGAAAGAATGACTCTGATCTATTTAGGTATGAATGTAGGATTAATTTAGGTAAGAATTATTTATGATTGCATCTTTAATTTATTCAGATAAGATTTAAGGATTTACTGTTTGTAAGAATTTCTCTGGTCTACTCAGGCAGGATTAACTGTTGGCAAGAATATCAAATGTAAACCCTGTGGTCTACGGAAGCCGGTAGATGCCAATTAGAAAAAAAATGATTTATCTGGCGGCGGCCAAATAAACATATCTGGCAGTCGCCTCAAATTTAACTGGCAGTCCCTAGAAATTTATTTGGCCGCCGCGAAATTATTACTTAGTGGCCATCAGATTCAAAACATGCAATCTCGCGTCCGCCAAAAAACGACGGCCGTCAGTGTTTAAGATGGCCGCTAGATAATTATTGTGTGGCTGTCTATCCAGAATTCAATGTTTGAATATTAATTTTTAGAACACAGTAATTATTATACACTCACCAAATTCGGACGATGAATGAAATCATAACATATACAGTAGAGCTATGAATGAAAGTCACTAAGTACTTGGATATTATGAATATTCGCACAAGGTGGAGTCATGTGAAACATAAAAGTGTAAAATATTGGTTGTGAAGTATATTAAACGTAGGATAAAAAGAATCTCCGGTGATCTGTAGTTAGACATGATTTTGATCCATCTCATTGTGTGTTTTTATCCCCACGCCAGGGCTCGTGGATAAAAAAAAACCCATACAACTCATTGGATTAAATTCATATTCCTTCGTCGATATGATATATCCTGGTAAGCCTGAGATAAAAGATACCACAGAGTTTGACACTTCTGTTTCATACTTGAATATTTTACTTGAAAAAAAGACGGAAATGGTAATCTAACAACCAAGCTATAACGTGATGAATTTATCTTTTCTATCGTCAGCTTCCCTTACTTATGCCGAAATATACCTTCATCACCTGCATAAGGAGTATATAAATCTCAGTCGATTCGATACGCAAGAGCATGCTCTACGTATGAACAATTTCTAAGACGACGTAAATTATTGACAAGCAACTTGATGAAACAGGAATATCAGCAGTCTCGTTTAAAGTCATCATTTCGTAGGTTCTATGGTCAATACAATGACCTTGTCAGCAAATACTATTCATCATTGAGTCAAATGCTGACTGACGTTTTTCATACCAGTTGTTAGTCCATTTTTTATACACTGAATTGACGACGGATTTTTCCGTTATTTCTTGATTATGACAGGGAGCACACGGCGAGTGTGACCAGTCGGAAGGGGATGCTCACTCCTTCATGGCGCCTGATCCCACCTTTGATGTTTCGGAGGTCCGTGTTTGCATTGCTCCTCTTTTGTATTGTTTTATGGACTTTGATATTAAATACTGTTCGTTATCTCCATATCCATCCAACTACGAATCATGGGAGATCCTTCATTTATCAACCTTCTTAGTGCACCATTACAAAATAGGATCCTGATACGTTTACCTTTCGTAATGTAATGTGTTTTGTAGTTGTTTGTAATTTTCTTGAGTTTTTAGCAATAAGTTTCAGTATACTTTTTTCAGTATATATGTAATTTTGAATTAGGTCAAACTCTATAATATTTTTTAAAAAGTAACTTTACTAAGTAATCCAATTTATTTTTTGCCTACTTAATAAAGCAAGAAAATGCTGTTCCCACGAATGGTTAAGGGAGTATAGGGGTATCTGGTGACTGAATGTTACAATCACTCCGCGGCCTCCACCTACACCTGTATGGACGCTCACCCAAAGGCTCTTCAGGGGGAAGGCAAAATGAAAATGGTTATCTGTTCTATCCATTGGAAGGTAGGTGTGGCACGCGGCAGCTTGAAATGTCCACCATACAAGAATGGGTGAGAGCTTAATTATGTTGTTTGCACTAAAATTTGAAATTCTTATGATCAAAATAAAACAATAATGACTTTTGAATGTTTTTTTAATCTAAAAAAAATTATGAAAGTTCATTAGAAATGTTACTTTTGAATTAAATTTAACGATTTTCAATTTCGTTATAACGATTTAATGTTACAACAATTTCTTTGGATTCGTCTTTATAAATTTAATCTGTAATAACAGATTTATGAAATTCGTTATCACAAATTCAAACAATTGCAATCACATATTGAATTCGTTTTAACGAATTCTAAAACTTGTTATAACGAATGAAGTTCGATAAATCGAATTCTTTATTTTGATTTTTTTTTTGTTATTCTAGGACCTATCAAAACAAAATTTTGAATACCGAATTCAATGAATCTGTAATAACAAATTAAATTCGTTATAACGAATTTAATAAATCTGTTATAACAAATTAAATTCGTTATAACAAATTCAATAAATCTGTTATAACAAATTAAATTCGTTATAGCGAATTCTAAAAATCTGTTATAACAATTTAAATTCGTTATAACGAATTCTAAAAATCTGTTAAAACAAATTAAATTCGTTATAACGAATTCTAAAAATATTTTTTGATTGGTCTTAAATGGGTTTCCGTATATAACAAAGTACAAATTCAAGAATTCGAAATTCTATAGGTCTTGATTATTGAATTTGAATAAACGAATAGAAGCCGTTTTACCAAATTTTAGAATTCGTTTACAATATATGAATTTTATTCGTTATAACAAATTTCTAGAATTTGTTTAAACGAACCTATTTTGTAACAAAAAAAAATTTGTTGTAATAATCAACAGATTGAGATCGTCATATAGAATTTAGCAAATTTTGTTGTATATGCATGGAAATTTTTTTTTTCCAGAAATTTCAGAGTTGAAATATGAAAAAGCAAAACCTTATTATCGGTATTGTCAGTTTATGCCAGGAGTTTAACGATTCATCACACCCAGTGTAAACATAAACAACAAAAGAGTTGTTTTGTATCTCTTGTTTTCTTTTGTATTTTTTAAAGTCACATTGTAGAAATGACACAGAACAATAATCCTGGAAGAAAATCGTTTTCCTTTACGAGAACTTTCTTAGGGCTATCGGATACATTTTTATGACCAACTTTCACTTTGAGATTTAAAATTACAGATTACATGTGGAGAGATAACTTCTCAATAGGTAATCAATCTACACAATAAACGTTTGTTATCATAGAAATCCTTGGCTTAAATTATAGATTTACATATAGTACGTAATTGATGAACTTTACGTCATAGTTTTCTTTTATTTTGTATACATTTGAGTGCTATATAAATCATTATAGGGACACGATGCAATGATACTTTCGATTTGACGATAAATTAGTGAACAAAATGTTAAAATAATAAAACCCATTATCATACATAAAATACCTACAAGAAGAAATTATTGATAATTCGAATGATAAGAAAAACAATGAAGAAATATATATCAGAAGGAAATGAAATAATATTAATTTCTTTGCACTTACATGAATTCTTTGAATTTATATTCAAAACGTTCAAATCAGATTGTTTCCTTTTTACATACCTTGAAAAAAAATTCTAGAGAACAAAATTATAAACAACACCGCACATTTTTTAAGCTCACGTAGTTTTTCGCACAAATTAAGGTCGCTTTTCTTTTTGCAGTAAAATTAAACATTGTCGAACTTTAGTATATGAGACATAACATTAATATCTCATGTCAAGGGTACATATTCTTTAAATTCATAATCTTAAAGTTTCAAAGTCGATGTTAAATGAGGATTTTATTAATTAATGATATCATGTTACATCTGTATAATTCTATGATAGGTGCTAGGTATTTACAAATTAAACAAAATAAAAATTGAAAGTATTGTTCATCTTTTAAAATTAAAAAAATGCAATTTTTGAAAAAAAAATCTTCGAAATTTAAGGTCTCATAAATGTATTTTGAAATGTTGTAGCGGGACGTACGTATCTTTTATGATGCTAGATTCAAAAAGTAACTCTGAAAAATGCCAGCTTTTGAAATGGAAAGCAGTCAAACGGACGAAAAATACACTTATCATCTTGCTCTTAGGATTCATAATTATGTACAGAAAATACAGAAGTTACATGATATACCGTTTCTGTTTTAAGACAAGCAAAGGATTGCTTTAAAAAGACAAATACAAAAACTGATGCATGTGACGAGAAACCATAAAAACCACTTGCGAACGGCCATAATCTATCAACCCAGGGTACATTAATTTGTATACAAAAATCCTACCAATTTTGCATAATTACAATGTGACGTTAATTTGTGCGAAAAAAAACATGTGAATTTAAAATGTGCGCGGAGCTGTATACTTAAGAAAACTTCTATGACGTCACCCATTATTATAAGTCTACGTATATTTTACCGATTCAACCAGCACTATAGTTGGATATTTAAAGATCCAACTGGCCATCAGTCCATCTTGTTTGTTTTGTACTGTTTATCTCCCTTGAATTTGTCACGTGATTTAGGCACCACGCAGCAGCCGAGAGATGGTAGTCTGGACTACATGAGAATAAGACTACAAGGTAAGGATCCACTGTTTGTGCAAGCTGATAGTGTACCGATGACTAGGTATTTCTAATGCTGTTTTAAAAATGTGACTTAGAGCTGCTAATTAAAGTAGATGAAAGTAGTTTAAAATCACATTCTTTTAGGATTGGTGCAGCAACAACAACATGACTAGTTGGTCCTAAAGAAGATGAAATCAAGGGGCTAGGTTTTTTGGAAATCAGCATCAGTTATACATTTGTAGATGATGTACATGTAAATATTGCTTCAGTTTGGAAAGTTTTCTCCATTAAATATTGTATTCAGCAAGCTAGTTACTACTTAATTACAATTAAAGGCTTTGTTCATCCACCTGTTGGAAAATGGGGTCCATGGCTGCTTTTGTTAGAGTATATAATTTAAGAAATTATGTTCAATAATGTGCAAGTGAATTGATTGACAAATCAAATTAATAATCGGAGCTGCAATATCAATTCTAATGTGTAGTTTTGAACAAGTTGTGCATATCTTGTTTGGTTGCAGACAGTTGCCTCTTCTATTTCTTAATTACTAATAGATACTTGTACAGACAATAGATTCTGGTAAGCTACTGAAGTTTTTGCAGACATCTGATTCTTTCATATGTTGTTGCACAGTTGTTGCAAATTTAATTAATTTGTTGCAGAAAATTGTTCTGCGTGCAATATGTGCTATTTCAGCAACCTTTAACATATTTTATGTGGTTGGTGCAAATTTGATTTGTTGCAGACATTTGTTCTGCGTGTGATATGTGCTATCTCAGCAACATTTGAGAAAGTTTCTGTAGTTGAATATTTACAGCTAGTCTAGGTATGGGGTTTAAGCTCAAAGCTAAGTTTTGCAATAGTAACCTGGAATCGCAAACAGGGGGTTGTTGCAACTGAAAAATTCTGTTTTGCCTTTAAACTGACACTAATGGAAATTGACATTTGTTCTGGTAATATATGTTTTTTTTTCAGCAATTTTTTATTAAGCTCTTTAAAATAAATACTTTGAACAATCACAATGCAGCCATTTACATGTACTATGAAAGATATTCTTGTGTGAGATTTCAAAATATTTTAGTAAACTGTTAGTTTCACACCCAGATTAAGTAGTGGCAACGAATAATATACAAAATGGATTCTAAAACTTTCATTAAAACTTGAGAATTTAAAATCTGGCCCCATTTTGAATCCGATATAACGAATTGTCAAATTTGTTGTAACGAATTTAATTCGTTGTTACGATTTCTTTGCATTCGTTATAATGAATTTAATCTGTTGTTATAAATTTGTTGACTTCGTTGTAACGAATTTAAAAATTTGTTAATACGAATTAAACTCGTTTTAACAGATTCTAAAACTTGTTATAACAAAGTGAATTCGTTTAAACGAATTCCATAACTTGTTATAACGAATTCCATAACTTGTTATAACGAATTAAATTTGTTATAAACGAATTCGACAAATCGTAAAATCGAATTCATATATTTATTTGAAGACCCTGATTATTGAATTCGATGAAACGAACTTAATTCGTTATAACAATCTTTGGAATTTGTTTTATCGAATTTAATTTGTTATAACAAACTTAAGAAATTATTTTAACGAATTTAATTTGATATAAAATGCTTTTTTTTGTATGAGACGTTACTTATAGCGGGGTGCATTTATTTTCTTGGCAGGGTATCTAAAACCCCCGATTCTTTTCTGCGAATCTAGCTTAGACGATCCCTTTACGAACAAGATTTGAAAATAAATCTTCCCATTACTAGTACTTTTTAAAAATGAGCATGAAAGTTTTAGAAAAATGTTAATACTTTTGAAGGCAAACAATCAATCAAAATGAACCTAAATGCTAACCTTTATTTTGCTTTGTCTGTTCTCTACATGCTGGTTTGTCATCAAATCATTTTCTTCTAACTTTCACCCCTTGATTTATTATCAATTTTTTGTCTTAACTATTTAATTTTGTACGTTTGTTTTCTTTATTGTATTGAATTTGTTCGATTGCATAATGATTAGCTTTTTTCATTTTTTTAATAGCTAAAGTATTATTTAAATGCATGAAACAAAAGCTTATGAAAGGTGTAAAAAGATGCTCTTTTAAGTTTAGGCAAATAGAAAACGTTGAAAATTTAATTTAAGTATTTTTTCAAAAACTTAATAAAATGAACTTTCGTTACATCAAAGGACAAGAACAAACATTTCTATATTGATGTCCTTGGACTATTTGATATGCAAAAAAAGTTTAAATCCTCTTTTAAAGAAAGAATTAAAGTGTTATAGTCCATTAATTGTGCTGTTTCGGTTTCGGTGACCGAATTTTTACATTCAAAGTAGTTCAACCTTGTGATAAAAAAATCAAATTATTAGTGCTTACATAACCTATTTTAATATTCATGAATCTGTAGAATGACCATGATAGTAATTGAAAATTTCATAATTATCTCAAACGAATTAGTCGCATAAGGAATACACATTTATTAAATATCTTTAAATGTCAAACAATCGATATATACATTCCGTTATGTACGTTGCTAAATGTAGCATGCATATACTTGGCATGAATTTTATCAACATGTTGCAATTGTGTGCAGAGAGTGATCAATAGATACTGATAGTGCATCTTATGCTACTAATCTTGGTCATTTTTTTACTTGGAGTATAATATACACGAAAACTGATCAAATCGTCTAATCGTTTCTTTTTTCGATTTGATTTTTAATTTGTTTATTTTATCTATTTAAATAATAAAAAAAAACCTATGAACGGACATCAAATGCATGTATGGTGGCATATTTCTGCCACCTACATGCAAGATAAATTACTAGTATGTTAACAGGCAAGAAAATTTTGTCAACATGTAAATAATTATGCCTTAATGCAAGATGATTATGTTGACATGCAAGTTAAACGTTTTGTATGAGAATCTTTTTTTTCATTTGGTTAAAATCACCTACGTAAGTCATTATCTGACATCGTAGATGCAAGATGCAACATAACTATGACAAGATGCAGTTTACTTTTGATAACATGCGAGATAATTATGTATACATGCCTCTTATTTATATGAACATGCAAGTAAATTATGTTAACATGCAAGATGCTTATGTTACCATGCGGGATAATTACGTAGACATGCAAGATTTTTATGTTCACATGCAAGGTAATTATGTTAACATGCTACTTATTTATGTCAACATGCGACTTATTAATGTCAACATGCGAGTTACAGTTTTACATACAAGAAAATGCTGCAAATAAACTATAATGCATGTTAATGGACTATTCTGCACACTTATTATCGCAAATCTCGCTTGAAAGTATACACGTCGGCCGCAACAGCGTTGCGATGAGTGATGACACTGTTTGATTTGACAATTGAACAATTTGAATCACGGATTTCATTTTATAAAACAAGCGTTCATGAATATTTATTTATTTCCTAGTCAAAGACATATTAAAACTAAATGTAAATATAAATGGTGTTCATTTTAATTAAAGTATACAATTCAGGATATTATATTGGTCAGACAAGTAATTAAACGTACATTTGTTGTCTAAAAACTCTTTAAAAAAATGAAAACCTAACCAACAAAAATGCATATTTGGTCGAAAGCATTTACTGAATGAAAAACTTGTTTTTTCTTGTTCACATAAGGAAACCTTACATTGATGCATGCTTTATAGAAGACAATCTATGTGATATATAAATATAATAAACTTATTAAATAATTCTCCACGATTTTTTTTCTCTCCGAAAAAGTCATTTTACAATGAAGAAGTCAATACTTAAGTTTGAAATCAAACATATTCAAATGACCTTAGTTTTATGAGTATATTTTATTGACACGAGAAGGTAGCAAAAACAAAAATATTGATAAAGCATATTAAAATATAATATGGGATAATCATTTATTTTATTATAACTTAGTAAATATTATTTTTCATATGCATAATTTATGACGATGCTTTTATTAAAATATTGTATGAGCAATCTGAAAGACATATATTGACATGATGATCATCGCGAACTCGACTAAAAGCCCCAATTTTTTTTCTTGGGTGAAATTGGCATCACTGTTAGAAAAGATGGTACATTATCATAACGAAAGTTTTGAATTTTTTATAGAAATGCTCTGAGATTAAAATTAGGCAGGTTGCTTTAGATAGCAATCCATAATTCATTAAGGGTGTTTGTGAGACACTGATGCCCCTCGTATGGCAGCTTATCCCGAGGGCTAAAATTTCTCAGATGAAAGTAAAACTCCAAGGTCAAGGTCAAACTTTTTTGTATCCTAAGGAAGATCATGTCACAAGGAATACACCAGTCCTGTGAAATATTAAAGCAGCTCAAACATTATGGTCAAATTTAAAGTATTTAAAAAGTGGGTCAAACTCAAACGTCAAGGTCAAAACTTAATTGGTATCAAAATGAACGTCTTGTCACAAGACATATTCATATAATTTTGTGAAAGCCCTAGTACTATCAGTCAAAAGTTATTGTTAAAATTAAAGTGTTTTAAAAGTTGGTCAAACTCTACGGTCAAGATCAAAAGGTTAATGCAGTGAAGTATGAAAGCCCTAGATAAATTATTCAAACATTTTTGCTATGATCTAAGTTCGATTTTTTTTTTGTAAACGTGGGTCAACTCCAAGGTCAAGGGTACGAGAATAAATTTGATGATATCAAAAGCAAGGTCTTGTCACATAAAATACAACTGTGAAATATGAAAGCAATATTTTCACCCACTCAAAAGTAATGGACAGAGTTAAATTTTTTGCTGACAGACAAATAGACAGATAGACGGGCGGATAGGGTAAACCTATTTACCCCTGAATCTCCATTTAAAGGACAGAAATCCCCCTCTTATCTGAAATATCCTAAACATTTGTGAGTTGTAGTTTTTGAAAATTTAAGTTTGTTTTTTTTGTTTATCTATCAACTGATGTGATACTTAAGTAAACACAAAAATTTAAAATTATAGACGAGTGGGGATTTTCAGATACCCTACTTAGATTAAAAAACTGCTATCGTTTTTCCTGTTAAGGACGTCCATAGGAAAGTATATAAAATGAAAATGACCGTACTGATTGTCAGTGTGTTGTTGCTTTTTAATCATAAGGTATATATCGTTTCGATAAAAATTGATGAGAATGGCGTTTGCAATGGAGAACACAAAAATTCACCTCAAAGCTACCGGAACAAGTGTTACGGTTCCTGATACACCCAAAGCGAAACTCATGTATTACCTTGATTGCATATGCACATTGCTTCAACTAGACGACTCTGATTCCGCTAACATACGCTTGCTTAGAGACTACGATCGCCACTGGTCTTTGTCCGAAGAACAAACTCTGGAACTCCTCGTGTTTTGCTCTCTGCTTTCACCAGATGTTTTGATCAACAAAATCATCTTTCAGAATGATGAAATGTGTGGGAATAGAAGCAATAAGTTTTTCGAGGTAGGGGTTGTGTCGAATAAAATGCTTGTTTCGCGATCCATAATGATTGGCGGACAATCTCGTACTGTGAAGAAGATCATGACTTTTAAGATGAGTTGGTTGAGAAATAACTATATTGAACCTATGCAGGCCTTGTCCAGTCAGTTACAAGCTCGTCAAGCTCAGCGGAGGAGGAGAGTTCGAGATGATTCATGTGTGGTTTCTTAGATGCATCAGTTAGTCAACTGAATCTATCTTAAATGAATCACTTCTGACAATTGGTAATTATCAATGACTTTTCTATGTCATACAGTATTTATTTCACGGAAAAGGAAACCTGTCATTATTATTTATTTAATCATCTAAATTTTGTTCATTTCTTGAGGTGCAAAATGATTTTGTTAAAAAAAAAAACTAGACAAGTTTTTATTATTTTACTTTTATTACCTTTGTTGAAGAGGGAACAGAAAATGTAATACAAGTTAACAAACTACATATAAAGATGAGAATTGTTTGAAACCTGTTGTATGTGTGTCCCAGTGAGACACGGGTTGTTTAAACTGTGCTAAGTCATGAAAGCTTTGGGTTTGAACTTCTTGAACCTATGTTTCATTTAATTCAAATGAAATTGTTGATGATTTGAACTGGCACTATACAAAGAATACCTATTTATAGACATGTAAATTGTGATTGTGTCATTTTCAATTAAAGTCTCCCATAACAGTTTTAGTTAGCTCTTTGACTAAACAACCCAATATTAATTTGTCACAATGAAGGGAGGTTTACTAATTATATCTTAAAGATTTAGTCATTTTCTTAAAATGGAAAATCAAATAATTTAAAAATAATTTAATCTACAAACCTTACAAAAAATGAAAAAAAAAAAAATCTATAGGTAGCTTTCAAGTGGATAGTCGAGATGTTTCACCAAAAGTCAGGTACATGTACTTTGAAAGTAGGCAACGTTATAGTATTTGCTTGTTGGTGTGACTGTAACTTTGATATACATCATAATTTAAATACACAAAATGGTATATTATATTCGAGATGATGAATTTGCCGAATGGTATCAGGCTAGAAGGTTAACAGTTATGGTTTAAGAGCAATTTCTTCAGGATTGTGAACTACATGTAAACTCGAAAATTAAAAGATAACTTCATACCAAAGACTTATTACTTTGATGGCCTAAAACCACATTTTTCGTCTGTTAGATGCACTTGATGATAATAAAACTGTATTTAAAGATTAATTGTGTGGGGTTTTTCTTTTTTGGCTTTATGATGTGATCGAGCAATTGACTTGTGTGCATGATAATTAGCATGCTTTTTTTTTATTTAACTGCGGTGAGGGATTTTTACCGGCTGAGCAATTTTGATATTGAATACTGTTCGTTATCTCCATAACCTCCATTCCTTATCTTGGATTTTCTTGTAACTTGTGCAAAGTAGCCAGAGATTCCAATTGTAAAGATTAAATGCAATTTCTTTAAGCGTCTATATTGTATGTGTCAGGCAAGTTTCTAGAACTTGTGAATTTTATTTTGATGAATAGTTTTAGATTGGTTTTCATCACTTTACCTAGTGATTAGCTTGCCTTTTAGTAAGTTATTGTTAACATGATTTGATTTATAGTTAAAGCTATTATACATGTAACTTCCCCGTTTTTCAAGGTTAAAAAAAAAAGAATGACAAATGATAAAGGGTGAAATAATCAAATGAAGGAAGATTATTTTGTCATTATATATGTAAAATATCAAACCATAGACTATAATGAAGTTCATATACCCCGCTTTGAAGTTAAATAGGCCGTGTTTTGTAAAATGCAATGGAATTTCCCGTTGATTAAGGACGTTAAAAGGCAAACATATAAAATTATTGCCAGTGTGTCTTTTTTTTTAATTTAGAGAGGATACATCTCGTATAAAAATCAGTCAATATTATGAATACCGGTTACAATGAGAAATATGAAAATTATCTTAAAGCGACCAGTACAAATGTTTATTTTTCTAAACAGTTCATCTAGCAATCGATTTCATTTTTTAGGGTAAAGATAAAATTATGTAACTTGCTGATAATAGAAGCCAAAAAAGATATACAATTCAAAATGGGACAAAGCCATCAGAAGTTTAAAAATACAATCGTGAAAATCGGTTATCTACATTTTTATATATGTAAATAAATTTCCTATGTCAAGTACATAAAATAACAGTAGAGTATAAAAGAATAGGATTTTTAAGATTAAAAAGTTTTTGAAGTCCAGTTTGATAAAAAACATTATTATTTAAGGACGTTAAGTGGCAAAATTACTAGTATGAAAAACAACCAGTCTGTTTATTCTTCAACTTTTGAGCACTTGTCTTTACAAAAAAATTGTGTATTGGGAAAGATGATAACAGTTGGAAACACAAAAATAAGTCTTAAGCCATAGGTGTAATAAAAAGACACTCTCCATATAGTAGGGTTTCCCTGATAGTCATGCTCTAGAGTAAGACTTCTTCAAGAAGTTTACTCTCTAGCATGAGATTTCGAATTCCCATGGGCAAAATATGACTCAAGGGCCGATGAACCTCCATGGAAGCATCACTCTATGGCCCGATTTCCCTTGCGGAAAGAACCACTATCAGTAGCTGTATAGTCAGATCCCCCACGTACTTCTTTCTCCATTACTTAATCTTGCTTTTTTGTGTTCAATATCCTTCAGTTCTCACAAGAAATACAATGACATTTTTGAAATATAATCGAACACTTTGTAATGCTCTATGTAAATGTTATATTTGAAGGGGAAAATGTACCTGAATACCAAAACAACATTTTGTCGCACATGGTGGGTGTGACCACTCGGCAAGGGGATGTTCACTCATCCACGGCACCCGGTTCCACCTCTGATGTTTTGAGGTCCGTGTTTGCTTAGCTCCAATTTTGTATTCTATAATGGACTTTTTGCTTGTATACTCTTCGTTATTTCCATATATTGCATTGGATATCCACATTTACTGTTTGCCAGCATATAATTGTATCTTTGTGTGGTGTTTTTGTGTGTATGACTAGAATATGCTTCATTTACTAACCTACTTCCATACTACTCATAATAAAACTCTTTAAAATAGGCCATGGTTTTATGGCTAGATAAGCTGATATGCTGTTTCTTTTCCTTGTTCTTTGTTTATTTCTCATATTTCAAAATGTTCAATATTTACAATTGTTTTTACCGCGGCAATCATGATTTAAAAAATTGACTCATTGTAAATGAGCTTGAATTATTTAAGATTTTGTCAGTCGACTTGGGCCATCAATGTCTTAAATTTTTAAAAAGTAAACTTCGTGCAATATGTTCAAAAGAATATCTTTTAAATCATTTGCATTTGTTTTATTCGTCTTCAAAAGGTATGTGTTGTGATGTCGAGGCATAAAAGTAAGAATAGAATGTTGAGGTCAAATTTTACGACATGCAGTTGGATTTGTTCCAACAAAATGACTTATCTATACGAAGGGGATGACTGGTTGTAACACTTCAAATACAGTAAATGTAAAACTTTCAAAATCAACTGAACATCCCCGGATAAAAGATTCAAAATTTTATTTGTGTACGTTATTTAGATAAAATGGATAAATGTTCTTAGAATATAGGGAAAAGAAGGGCCAAGGAATCAAGGAAGATGGTTGGCTATCCGACTTCACTGATTAGCAGACATATAGCCTGAATTATACTACTGGACAAATAAATTTCCTTCAAACTACTTATGAGATATTTTTTTCCTATTTATTATTCATGAGAATATCATATTAAAGAATAAGCGTAGTTAATACGATTATAGCGAACATGTTCAAATAGAACTCTTGTATGCAGTGGCTTTTATTCCGTATGGCTTTAAGGTAAATTGTGATTGTAATAATAAATGTATATATGAAAAAAAAAATTCATTCTTGGCACTTCGTTATTTGCTTGTTTTACTGTATCTTACATAAAAAAATAATTATATGGTAAAAGTGAAACGTCGTAATTTTCTATATCTCATTATTTAAACAAATTAAAATAATGAAGCCTTCCCTTTTCGGAAGGATCGTAACGTAAATATATATATTTTATTTTTCATACTTGTGCTAATTGTGCATGTGCAACATAGAATTTCGTGACTGACAAAGAAACTGTTTTCTCTACTTATATTATGATATAATACAGATACGGTACGTGAATATATAATAATATATATATATAATATATATCACTACATTTGATAAATTATTTAAAAAAAAAAAACTTTTGTCACAATCCTTTCGGATTCCAATGAATATGTAAAAAAAAGGTCAGTTCTGGTTTGTCATCCATTTTGAAAAGTTTTGTACATTCACAAAATGATGCAGCTGTCATTATTACGTCTTCGTCTGCGTCTTTCTTCTGCTTCTTCCAGTTCGCGTGCCATTGCTTGCATGGGGTTGATATAGTTGTTTCTAAGCCAAGATATTTTGAAAGTCATGATTTTTCGAATATTTCTCGTCTGTCCTCCAATGACTATTGACCTTGAGACAAGCATTCTGTTTGAAATTGTTCCAATTTCGAAAAACTGGTTACTACTGTCGCCGCACATCTCATCGTTTTGGAAAAAGACCTTGTTCAGCAATATATCAGGGGAGAGCATTGCGCACAGAATTAGCAACTCACTTTTTTGTTCTTCACTGAGAAATCTATAATTATCGTAATTCCGCAACCGTTCGATATTTTGAGTGTCTGCACTATCCAATTGCAGTGCATTACAAACACAGTCTAGGTAATACATCAGTTTTGCCCTGGGATCATCGGGTACCGTGACCGTTGTGCCTGTTTCCTTCACTTGCAAGCGGACATTTCCAATTGCAAAAGCCATATTGTCGCTTACATGTGAAATTGTAGAATGTATGTACAGACGTCCGCCCAGGAGTTTAAATAGGTGGACTACTTTATTTTTTTTTTCTTTCATGTTGGGAATTCCCTAGCAGGGTTTTCAAAACGAAACAAGCTAATAAATATTTTACAAATAGTTATTCTATTATGTTTTGTGATAATTTCAAGAATTATATTCAATTGAACATTCTTTCTTTAAAATGCTAAAATGCATTATAAAATTTATTAACTTTCGTTTTTGAACCCTTTTCAACGACTGGAAATGAAAATGTTCATTTAAATGTTAAGAGTAGGTTTTTACCTGATTTCTGTCATATACGTATATCAAACAAACGTTATTTATGAAAATGTATATTTTTTTTCAATCAAAATGAAATATAATTCTTTTCTTTATTTCCATGTATACTACTATATCAAGCGTGTAATTTGGGTAAAATGGGAGAGGACTATCTAAGTTTTTGGAACTTGTGTCCAATCCCTTTGACACATTGTCAATAAAATATGTTCAAAACAAAAACATCAAGAGTGTGGCGCAGTGGTTAGAGCGTCTGATTTAGAGTCGCGAAGTAAGGATTCAATCCTTACGTAGCGGGTTCGAATCCCACAGTGGGACTTGGAGACCGGTCCTTCGGATGAGACCGTATAAACCAAGGTCCCGTGTCGCAGTAGGTGCTGGCACGAAAAAGATCCCTCACTGCTCAATGGCCCTAAGTGCCGAGCATAGAATAAAATTTGTAGCTCTCCATCGGCAAATGGTGGCGTCTTCATAAGTTAAAAATTCTCGAGAGGGACGTTAGACAACATACAATCAATCAATCAACTATATTAAAATAATAGATTCGATTTTTTGGCCTTTAATGCCTTTACTACCAATAAATCGAAAGAGTACTGTCTTTTGTTTTATGTATTTTAAACATCATTGGTACTTGAAAATTACAAATTTGTTTTTATTCCGGAAATCATCTGGATTTTTTTGATTTTGCAATCTTGCCCTTGCGCATTACATTCAGAGTGTGATAAAAATGGGTAATAAAACCCGGAGAGGGAATATAGGACAAAATTTTTCAGACCAGGTTTTTTCTCATGGTCAGTTGTATGTAGCTTTTTCAAGGGTTCATTCCTTTTAGGCAGTCACAATACGTTTAACAAAGAGATCATCTTCCAATGAATAATACACAACCCACAACATTGTTAACAAATAAGTTTTGAACTGAAAATATGTCACTATTTTTATTACTTTTTCTACGTACTTACCAATGGATATTACATTAATTTTATCATAACAGACAGTAATGAGAGTATTTTATTATATCATATATAAAGTACATTTGATATTCTTAATCTTTATTTTGATCTCTTGAACAACAATTATGTTTGTTGGGGGGGAGGGTTGCAAGATAATCTGTTCTGCTTCACATCTGCTAAATTGTGTAAAAATACCATTAATGACAGGACACATTTGTCCATTTTCATTTCTGCTTTAACAAATTATATGTATGTCTATTACCTGTTTATATATAAAGTATATGTATAAGCAGTGCTTAACTAACTAACTTTTCTTGTTGAGGTCATATTTTCAATAAGTTGAGACCTGCAATGTAAAACTTATTACAATTTTTTTTTACAGTTTTAGTTTAATACCGGTAATTGATTGTGTAAAAAAAATTACTATCTTAGCACATTTCTTCTTTTTTATTACTTTGCTTGAAAGGTATCAACAGTGCTCAATTTTTTGTTCTTGTCATAATTTCAATATATGTCCATGATTTCTTTTCTGAAATGTACAATTCTCACCTTTACATGACTACATATGTGTTTTGCATCCAATTTCATTGAAATGAAGGATGTGGAGATAACGATCATTATTCAATATCAAAGTCCATAAAACCATACAAAATAGGAGCTGAGCAAATACGGACCTCTGGAACATCAATTGTGGGATCAGGTGCCATGGAGGAGTGAGCATCCCCTGCTAGCTGGTTACACCCGCTGTGTGCTCCCTGTCTTGATCGGGAAATGATAATAATAATAAATAATGTTGTTATTAAAGATAAAATACCTTTAGGTGATGTTTATAAAAATCATCTTCATCGACAATTTAATCGATATTACAGTCTATTAATTCACCTTGTTTGATTTACTGAAAAACCTAAAATGTGAACATTTTTTGTAGTCTTTTCTAGGTTCCTCTACAAATAGCAAATAACTTCCATGCATTCATTTAAATAATTATTACAAGTAACAGTTGCACGTGTTGTTTTTAGATTTGCCTTTATTTTGTACATTTCCTTCCTCTTAAAATTAATAACCCTAACTAATTTAAACAATTATTGTTTAGTGAAAGATAATTATCATTTTGAATTATACATACTTTACAATTCTTTTTTAAGCATTACTTCCAGTCCCCTAGTTTCCTAACAACCAACTTGTCTACGTGCAGAAATTCTGTTGCAATCACGAAGTCCTGAAACTAGTTTATAAGGAAGAAATATAATTTCTTACCGTCTAAACTCGCAATGTTCACAATACTCCGTATTTTGGCAAATTGACTGAATGATTGGAACTGTCAATATTCCAATCGCCTTGACCGAGTTTTAAATTCATCCATGCAACAAAGATTGTTCAATTTGAAATAAAAATATGTCATAATATCAAATGCCAATAATTTATAGATTATACACTTTGAGATGCTCCCCTTTATTTAAAGTCTGTTGTCCACTGTACCTGTGTACGCTATTTCGCAAATGTCCAGTACTCGGGAATGCCTGAAGAGTGCATTTAGACCTAGCGAATTGTTAACCAAACACGCTACAAAACTATAACATAATGTATATTTATCGATTGTTTGTAACTGTTAATAAATTTTACTGTGATCTCGTAAATTGTACATATGTAGATCCGTGTCTAATCTGTGACTCAAATGCATAAAAAATTATCGGAAAGCAGTACAATTCCAAGCATGTTCCATAGTGTCTTTGTGGTACTCACTGGTTACGAATTTCATTTAGCTAATTGGTCAGTTAGAAAGTATTGCCAGTGCCTCGATTAGCATATGAGTTTATTCTTACGTCAGAAAATCTAGTTCCGTTGATCTGCTCATAATGGGAAAGGCCAGCGAGACTTGACAATTTTTTAAAAATAGCACGTGAGCGCAGTTCGGTACAATTTTCTCTTTTCACGTATAGGTAGATTTCAATTTTCTCCCTTGACCAGCCAAAGGAGAAAATTGTACCTACCTGCGCTCGTATATTTTAAGGGCCTCAAAGAGTGGGGCGGGGTTAAAATGGAATGGAGATTTGATGTAAACATAATACCCCTACCCCAATAAAATATCTATATCTTTCAAATCACGTTTCTATCTTTGTTTAAAATAGTATCCTATAAAGGTACACATATCAGTGATTTGTTACATTAAAAAATTTGAGTAAAATTTAGACATTCAATTTTTTGTCAATTTACTGTAGGCCGCAGTTCACCTCATCCTTTGTTCATTCTTGGCACTTTGTAATTTTCATGACTGATTTACTGCATATTACATGAAAGTTTGAATTTTACAGGAAACTTGAAACATCATGATTTATTTTTACATCTCATTATTTTAACAAATTATAAAATGAAGTCACTACTTTTCCTGGAAGAAATCGTAATGTTAATAGATAAGTTATTTTACTTTTTATACATGCAATATATACTAATTGTATATAAAATGTTTTACACAGACGTTCATGACTGACACAGAAACTTTTTTCTGCTTATGATAGAATACAGAAAATGTAGTGAATATTTGATGGATTTTAATAATGCATTGTATATATCGCTACATTTGATTTACTTTCTCTTCAAAAGAAAAAAAAAAGTCATGCCACAATCCTCTCGGATTCCACTGAAAAAATGGGGGTGAAATGTAAAGATGTAAAATATAATGGAAAAAAAATATCGGTTCTGCTTTAGCGACCATTTTGAAAAGTTTTGTACATTCACAATATGGTGCAACTGTCATTATTACGTCTTCGTCTATGCCTTTCTTCGGCTTCTTCAAGTTCGCGCGCCATTGCTTGCATGGCGTTGATAAAGTTCCTAAGCCAATTATTTTGAAAGTCATAATTTTTCAAATATTTCTCGTCTGCCTTCCAATGACTATAGACCTTTAGACCATAGACTAGCATTCTGTTTGAAATCGTCCCAATTTTGGAGTAATTATTGCTACTGTCGCCACAAATTTCATCATTTTTTAAGAAAACCTTGTTCAGCAATATATCAGGGGAGAGCATTGCGCACAGAATAAGCAACTCGCTTTTTTGTTCTTCACTAAGAAATCTATAATTCTCGTTATTCCGCAACCGTTCCATATTTTGAGTGTCTGCACTATCCAATTGCAGTGCATTACAAACACAGTCTAGGTAATACATCAGTTTTGCCCTGGGATCACTGGAAACTGTGACCGTTATCCGGTTTCCTTCACTTTCAAGCGGACGTTTCCAATTGCATAAGTAATTTTGCCTATTATATGTATAATTTCAAAATGCGCTCAGGGGTTTAAATAAGTGTACTACTTTATTTGTGAGGGTGTGTGTGTGTGTGTGTGTGTGTGTGTTGGAAATTCCCAAGCAAGGATCTCAAAACGAAAACGAAAGTTCATAAATATTTTACAAATTGTTAATTTGAAATGTTTTTTAATGATGTTCAAGATTTTTTTGATTGACAATTCTGTATTCTGTATTCTATATGCATCAAATTAAAGTGCATATTTTTTAACAAAAATGAAATATAATTCTGTTTTTTTTTTAAATCTTAATTTCGCAATTGTATAAAACAAAGTGAAAAACAAAACAGCGCAAGAACGTCTTATTTATACCTGATAGTGATTTCTTAAAGTGATGTTTTTAAAAATCATCTCCATCGACAATTTAACCGATATAACAATCTATTTATTCACCTTGTTTGAATTTCTGACAAGTTTATAAAGGACAAATTTTTAGCCTTTTCTGTGTTTCTCTACAATCAGAAATTACCCCTGTTTATTTATCTAAATAGTTGAAAGTTATTGTTATTCATGTTTTATTTTAAGCATTGCCTTTATTCCGTACTTTTCCTTAATTCTAACATTAATAATCGAAAATGCTTTGTGAAAGATAATTATCATTTTGAATTATATGCACACTTTTCAAATCTTTTTTAAGCATTACTTCTAGTGTCCTAGATTCCTTGCCAATTCTAACGATAAAGTTTTCCACGTGCAGATATTCTGTTGCAATATAGTCCTGAAACTACATGTAGTTTATAAGGAAGAAATATTTATTTTAAGAAATTATCGCCTCACCTCTATGCAATGTTCACAATATTTTGTCAAATCAACTGAATAACTGCCAAAGTTCCAATCGCCTTGACCGAGTTTTAATCACCTATACAGTGTTCAATTTAAAACAAAATATGTGTGTCATAATTTCGTCTCTTTTCTCTTTTTAAATTTATTCTTTTTTTTTTTACTTTTAATAGAATACCGACTATAAATTTTTTTTGAACATTTTACGTTTTAATATTAAGTCCATATCAAGGAAAATGAATATATAACAAGAAGTGAAATTTATTTTAATATAGAACTTTGTTGACAAACAAAAAAAGGTTACCCAATTACCAAAACCCGAAAATATTATATCAAGGGAATTAATGAGGGAAGATACTCCCCATCACTTTTTAAATTATACATGCATGATTCTCTCTACCAATTTGATAGGGGCTACGATTCCAAGGGTGTACAAGATATCTTTTTTAATATATCCAGGAGGATTGTACCAGCTCTCGACAGTATATAAGTACAGCGTCTTCAGCACAGCCTATTTTTGCATGTTTAGTTTAGATTTTTTTTTTTTGCTCTACTGGTCGAAGACCAGAATAGCTTTTGCGACAGTAAGTTGTCCGTCGTCTGTTTGTCTGTCTGTTAACCATTTTTCAAAATAATACTCCTCCCACTATTTGGGTCTGATTTCAATAACACTTGGCACACAATAAGGTTCATAATTTTGTGTATCGTTTTTTGATTTCGATGAATGGTGATGCCACTGTTACTAAAAATAAATGTCTTTAAAATATTTTCAAAATGCTACTCCTCCTTCAGTTTCGGTCTGATTTCAATAAAGTTCGGCCCACTAGTAGACTTTATTAAAAAAACATTCTGCATATTGACTTTTTATTTCAATGAACGGTGTTACCACGGATATAAAAAATAAACATTTCTCTGAAATATTATCAAAATTCTTCTCTTCCTATAGTTTTGGTTTGATTTCAATTATAAATCTTGCCATGAAAATGACCAATGATCAATTTTGAATATATTCTATTGCAAAGTTTCAAATTAAAATGCTACTGTTCTCTTCCTTGCTATAAGTATAAACCAGACGAGCTACAGTCTCGCCAAAAACTAATGGTTTTCTTTTGAAAAAGATTTCCTTTTTTAACATTTGTTTGTGATTCTCAAAGGATTTCGTTTAATTGCAATTTCCAAATACTTATCATATTGAAAATACTAAACATATGTAAATGTTACTATACCTCGATATATAAAATTACGATCTTGAATAAAAAAATAACTTAAAGGTTTTTTCAGGGGTTTTGTAAAGGATTCTATCATTTTTTTTAAGTATTTCAAAACTTTAGTTTAGTTTGCTATGGTGAGGTCGGGGTAGATTGTAAATTACAGGACTGTATTTGAATTTTCTTTTCTGGGAATATAGAAATAACAATTCAACATATTTTTTTTAAAATACAAGTAAAGAATTTATAGGAATTTTAAAGGATTATAAAAAAAAAAAAATTGCATTAAAAAATGATCACCTTATCAAAGATCAACTTTTATTTCCACAGGATTATTGTTTATCTATAGACAATACTTAGCTTCTTTTTAAAAAAGGGTTCGATTTACAGTATCAAAATTAAAGATATTTCTCACTGTTGATTTATTATTGTTTTAATTGATATCAATAGTTAATAAGACAAAAAACCGGAATATGTATTTCTGCACATACACATAGTTTGGCTTAGTTACAAAAAATTGTAATGCTTATGTTGGCACATGGAGTACTTTGAAAAATGCATGTCACCCATGTTTATAAACGCGATTCTTTGTCAATAGAAATATTAAATGACCCATTTTCAATGTGTCCTCATTTATTTACTTTATTTTGTACCTACTTAGAATCCATTCTTCCTTGACTAGAAAAGTTTATGTATTTTCATGCCAAAATTGTATATTACTGAATATACATGTAACTGCATATACGTTGGATTTGCCTTCTGGATAGAAATGTTTACACCAAAAAGCTTCTTTGGGGTATGCTTATTTACCATGAATAATATAGGGTTATTGAACTTATATCGGTGATCTAAACTAAACATGCAAAAATATTGGCACGAGATGGCTGTTCAAATGCACGAGTATGCGAGTGCATTTGAACAGCCAACGAGTGCCAATATTCATCGATATAAGTTTAATAACTCCTTTATAATATAGCTAAAACATTTCCACATAATTTGTACTGTAATAAATTCTCTAGCTAAAAAACCCCTAAAATTAATGATTTTTTAGTTTCGGTATTCAAAACAAACGTCTGTCCTGTTAGCATGACCCTACCGAGCGATATGATTTGCTTATTTAGGTTTTATTGGGTCTTATACGTACTGCATTTCAATAAATAATTTTATTTTAGTGCGAAAAATAAACACATCTTACCTAGATACCACTTCCTTTCTTTAATTTATCTCTGAGAATTTGACCAGACGACTTTTTTGTTTACAACGGGGCGTTCGATATTGAACGCTCGTATTCGGAATGTTTCGGGCATACTCATATACGTAATACAAAGTTAGCGTTCAATAAAACGTCAAGATATTGAACGCTAAAATTCTCTGGATTTTTTGTAGTATTTTATAAGAGATTATTTATTAGCTATATAAAAAAGTGTTTTATTATGCGCTTTTGATTTTATTGTCATACAAGCAACGAATAATTATTTCTTGAAAAATACATATCTAAAAATATATCCTTAAATCTCATAACTACAGCAATGTGTGCAAACAAATCAAATAGCGTGCGTTATCTTCTTAAAATAATTATTATTTGCTTATATTTACATTCAGTGTAATTCTCACCAAAGAAATGCATTGGAAATCCAAAACATTCAAATTCCTATAACACACTCAAAACCTAATCACGGCGTATGAATACACAACTAGAACTACATATGTAGATGTAGTCTGCTAAATGTAAACAAACAGAAATATACATAAAGTCAAAATGGATGAACTTCAACCAAATTTTAATTTAAATTTTGAGGATATGGACATTCTTGAACTGTTTTCCGACACAGATTTTGATTCCTCTCTTGCTGATTTATCAGGAATCAGTAATTTAGGCCTAAAGGTAGATCTAAAAGTAAAACCTGAGGTGCCATTGCCTGAAACAACCAGTTCCTCTGATGAACCAAAAGCAAAGGTAGCAATTATTAGCAAGAATTAAGTTTCTTAATTAGTAATTATAAAAAATGTTTCTTACTTAATTATTTATGAAATTCCAAAATAAAGTAAAACAATTATAACTTTATGTAGGGCCTAAACAATATTTATGCAACATGGGCCAAGTTAAATATGATTCTAAATAAAACAACCTGCATTTTCACAGAGATTTAAAACTGTAACAACTGAAGAAATGGATAGACTGTTTGAATCTAGACAGGCAAAAACAACAAAAAGAAACACAGCATGGGGGATAAGAATTTTTCAAGGTATCTAGGCTGCAAATTGACATTTGTATAAATCTTTCACGAGTCAAAATTTGTTGTATTAATTGCTCAAACAAATACATGACTCCAAAAGTTACACAATGTCATCTCACATACAACTAAATAGGTTCATTTTAAAATTTATAGACTGGAACATAGAAGTATTTGGTACCTCTCTGGACATGCTGACAGTAGATATCCCAACACTTTCAAATCGTCTGTCAAAGTTCTATTGCGAGACCAGGCCAAAAGGCAAACATGACGATGACAAATCCTTGTACCACAAAAATAGTCTCATCAACATTAGAGCAGCCATTAATCGCCATTTAGCTGATCTTCGCAGAGACGTCAATGTAGTAAAGGACAAAGAATTTCGCACAGCAAATGGGATCTTGGATGGCCTTTTCAAAAAGCGGACACAGCTTGGCCTGTCTAAGCCTACGAAACACAAAGAGATTATTGAAATACATCATCTACTAAAGATATATCAGTACCTCAAAGGTGCGTCATCATCACCAGTAATCTTGCGTCATGCTGTATGGTACTTTTTGGCCATCCATTTCGTGACAAGAGGGCTAGAATTTCACCATCAGTTGAAAATCGACAGCTTTGAATTTTCTCTGATGAGACTGGAGAGTATGCTGCACTAAAAACGAAACCCTGCAAAAGAATAATCAAGGGGGGGTTGAAGCACATGATACCCACAATGACAAGCGAATGTACGCAACTGATGATGAAAACAATTGCTGCCCAGTTAAATTACTAAAGATGCTCTTAAAAACTGATAAAAATGCCAAAGTCTATTTAACCAGTACCTAAAGGATCGAATATTAGATCCTGATGTTTGGTTTGCAGCTAAACCCCTTCAAAAGCGCACATTCAGTAAGTTTTTAGCAGAAATATGCGTAGCTGCTGGCGTGGATCGTAAATACACCCCACATTGTTTTAGGGCCACAACCATTACATACCTCAACGATCAAGGGTACGAGGCACGGCATTAATTGTTTATGTCAAACCACAGGAATGAAAGTTCCATCCGATCTTATAACAGATCCCTCTCTTCCCACCAGAAGAAAACTCTCAGCCATTCCCTCTCTTCCATGGCTTCTGTCTCACTCCCGTCTCCATCTACAACAGTAGCTCTACCTCTCCCTCGTGTTTTGAAATCGCCACAACTTGAAAACTCACCACGTGAAACCATGGCTCTCCCGTCCTTGTCACCTACATCTGAGCTGAACCTCGCTACATCGACTGCCGTCCCATCACAGTTCACCATGAACATGCAAAACATTCAGCCATCGACTGGTTTCTTCACGAATGCAAATTTCAGCGGCTGCACATTTAACTTTCGTTAAATTCAAAATGGCGACTGAGGACCGTATCACTCATGTACAGTTTGTTATTACGCATTGAAGTTTGAACATTTTATCTTTTTAAGCTTAAAACAAAAAAAAACACAACATTGATAGTTGTTATAAACATTATTACTGTTAATTGCTGTTTAAAATAAATTAGTTTTGCCCAAAATATGCTTTTCTTATCGTTATTTACAAGAACTATACTTTTCATTGGTGACGTATATCAGCAGCTGATCGGCTCTTCCGTTTACGACACACATCGATTCTGAATGGCGCGGAATTTAAATACGGAATTAAAAAATGACATTTACAGATAGGTAAAAATTTAAGAATGTAAATATAAGCATTGAATTCATATTTTTGGATGTCTTCGGTCCTATAACACACCTCGCCGTGCCGAAAAATTGAATACCGCGCGTTAGCGAAGGACCGAAGACATCCCAAAATATGAATTCATATTCGCAGACGAACATTGCGAGGAAAAAAAGCGACAAATTAATTTTAAATGCACATCTGTTGTTTTTTATGTTTATTCAACAGGTTTAATTCTTCAAAATAAAATTTTGTCAAACAATGTACTTTTTGGTGTTCATAAAGTATTGAAAATGCATATAGTTGTGACTGTCTATTCTTACGCGCGGTGACAAGGTTTTGCGTGTGTTCTAGAGATATGAATGTCATGGATTTCTAATAATTTCATAAAGAAAATTACACTGAATGTAAATATTCGCGTATATAACATTTTTGAATAAGTTTTCTTATCATATCACAAATGTAATAAGTTTTGCTATAAATCCTGAAAAATGCTGAGTTACACCGGAAACAGTTATGTCACGCCGGAAACAGTTATGTCACCCCCGACGGAAACAGTTATGTCATTCTTTCGATCACGTTCACGTGTTTTTACGTTACGCATTTTAGTACGGGTTCGAGATTTTATGACGTAGGTTGCTAAGCAAAAGTAAACAACATAGCGTATTTTTTTACGTCAAGAAGGCATTTTTGGATAATTTGTGTACATTTTAACGATTTTGAATCGTTTTAAATTTTCTTTTAATTTTAAAAATGTCATATAACATATATGCAACATGGCTTCTCGGGCGACTATACCAGAATATTTGCCCCTCGGGTGACATAACACTCCAGGGCTTTCCTGTCACCTTGGGGCAAATATTCTGGTATGTCACCCTCGAAGCCATGTGATATATGTATAAAAACGATCTACTTCCAGAATGTTCAACTTTTGTGACGTCAAAATAAAACGTAATTTTTAACCTTCTGCCCCAATGTCTGGGTTTGGGTAATTAAAAATGCCGTTAATTTCCACATACTTTATATACAAAATACAGGAGTAATGTCAAAAGTTAGTAATATCACCTGTCAAATTCCCTTACTTTTGCAGCAATATAACTTCATCGCCTGCATACGGAGTTTATACTTCTCAGTTGATTCGATATGCAAGAGCATGCTCTACGTATGTAATTTTTTTAAAGCGAGGTACATTATTCACGAACAAGTTGATGAAACTAGAATATATGGGCAGTCTCGTTGAAGTAATCATTTCGTGAGTTCTTGGTCGATAAAATGACCTTGACAGCAATTACAATTTATCATTCAGTCAGAGAAATATAAAGGATTTCTGACAAAATAATGACAACAACGCCTTTTTGATAATTTTACTAACAATGTATGAAACGAACAAGATCTTCTAAATAAGGAGAATGAATAATGTGAAACAAAGCATGTACAATTTAAAAAATTACAATTTAAAACACAAGATTTTATTTACATTCAGAAAAATACTTTAATCTCTTCATATTAACAGAAATCAGCACAAATTGTCTGACGTCAGTTTCTTCCTAAATGAGTCACGAAATGACGCAACTATTATTTGTGAGACTTCTTACTAAAACTGCCTGTCGGCGTCTCCGTTCTGCCTCTTCCATCTCCCGAATCATCTGTTGCATCGGGATAATATAGTTGTTGTTTAACCAGGCCATTTTGAAAGTCATAATCTTTTTTATGTTTTTCGTCTGTCCACCAATAACGATTTAGCTAGAAACCAACATCCTGTTCGAGATGGTTCCGATTTCGTAAAACTATATGTTGCTATCGCCGCACATTTCATCTGGTTTAAATAGTATTTGAGGGGATTGTATTTAAATTCATGCGCATGTTTTGCACATTTAAAGCAAGATATATTCGTTTTAAATATAGATATCCTAAAACGTTACGATGGCCTGAAGTGAAAAATAATTCCTGAACATACTAATAATTTCTATTTTGTTACGAATATCTACCAAAAGGAATGATTGATAAAAACAGTCCTCCTTAGGGGGAGAGATGCTGAAGCATACATGGCATATGATCGGAAATATTTTATTTTATTTCAGCGAAAACTTATCGATGTATGCCAAATCCTAGAAGTTTCAAACTTTACTTGCATTTTGTATTTTTGCAAGTATTATGGTTCCAAATCTATTAAATGTCTTTATCCAGCATTTGAAAAAAAAGAAACAATCATGAAATTTCATTGGTCGAAATGGAAATTGTAAAGATAACAAACCGTGATCGATCCCAAAAGTATTTGAACGACGTAATTATGTCGACTTGTTATTTTATTGCAAATCCTTTTCCTGGAAGCGCGTTTTGTTAAATGAATAAGAGTTTATATTTATTGTGTAAAATAGCCTTTGCTTTGGGGAACACTAAAATTCACCTTAAAGCAACTGGAACAACTGCTGCGGTTCCTGATACACCGAAAGTGAACCTCATGTATTACCTTGATTGCATACTTATGCACATTGTTACAATTTGACGGCTCTGATTCTGACAGCATACAGGAGCTCAGAAACTACCGTAACCACTGGGCTTTATCCGACGATCAATTTGCTTTCTGTTTTCACCGGATGTTTTCTTGAACAAAATCATTTTTCAGAACAATGAAATGTGTGGAGATTCGAGCAATGATTTTTTCAACTGGGTGTAGTTTCGAATAGAATAATAGTTGGCGGACAATCCCGAAGTGTGAAGAAGATCACGACCTCTAAGATAAGTTGGCTGAGAAAAAAATTATACCGAAGTTCTGCAGGCCTAGTGCTGTCAGTTGGAATCTAGTAAAACTCAGCAAAGGAGGAGAGATAGCGAAGACAGCGATTATTCCTGTGTTTTTTCCTATTTATGTTACTTTGATACTTTTAAAATTATTGACTTCTGAACAATGGTAGCATTGGTAGTAATGTCAAATCTTCGTAGTATTTAGCTAATGTATTATATTTTTCCATACAGGGTACATGTTTAACTTGATAGAAAAGGTCATTTTCTTCGATTATACGATTAAACCTGTCCAATCCGACATACACTGGGAGACAGATTTTGTCCTGAAATAGACATGTGTCGGATAGCACAGTGTTTAAATGGGAAATAAATTTGACGTCGGAATTCACAGAATGTTGGATTATTTAGGTGCAGGATCAGACATTTTTCACATTTATATGCTTTACTTAATTGTGTTGTTGAGTTAAAATTTAAATACAATACATTCTGAGTCTTAATTGTGCCTGTGTAGATAAAACTCAGTATTCTGATTTTTTTTTTCACTGCTCCTACAATAAAATTGCAAACGATAATTAAACATTTTTATGAAGAATTAAAAAATTAATTTATACGTGACTTTCACTATAAAAGTGGGATATATTTTAATCTTTATTAATTTTACATTACAAAAATTCTAGATTGAAGACAGATGATACATACAAAATAAATGATGCCTTGATTGGAATATATTTTGGGATCTATTTTGGTTGTAAATGATCGAAATACCGTGTTATACTAAAATTCTAAAAATTAAGATCATTTTAACAAAAAGGATTTCTATATGTTCATAATTTCACCTTCCCACGATCGTCCATTTCATAAATATGAACTATACCGTTTAATTTATTCAATATATTATATAAAATGGTGGGAGATGTAATTCTTAGAATTTCATTTTGTAGAGGTTTATTTATCATCTTTTCATAAATGATGCGTACACATTTTTACTAAATTGAGGGGATAGAGGTTCGAAACAGATTAAATGTTCTTCATTTTTGCTGTAAGAAAGTAAAGTTTTGAAATCGAAGATAACAACATCTATTAAAATGGAGGTAGGAAATGTTCAGATTCTTTGATTGGTCACTAACCAAATACTTTTTAAAGTCATTCTGATTCTACACAAAAAGAATCTGAAGTTTTACATTTTAAAAGAACGCTGGAATATGGAGAGAAAGATCATATAAATTTATGTCTGCTGTTCAATCCATTTCATTGATATGAATAGAATTTATTTTAAACTAATGTTAGAGTTCCTCAGTTACAATTTGTATGCAGTCTTCGGAGGTCTGGTTTCCAACAAACTGTTGGAATTCCGCAGGGTACTTTTTATGCTCCTTTATTATCTCACCAGTTTCTGTATTACTGTTAATTTATAAGATGTATCGAAAAAACATCTATCTGATATGATGATTTGGTCTTCAACTGGTTATTTAGATATATCGACAATGAATTCATATAAGAAAAGCAACTTTCATTCATATGCCGATTCGATATCTCCCTTTGATTTCGAAATAATATTTGAGGTTGTATTGACTTTTGACGACAAGAGTAATCTAATAACTCAATTATGTGGTTAAAGAAATGATTTTACTTTTTTGATCGTCATTTTTCCATATATATGTAGTAGTATCCCTGCATCACCTGCACATGGTGTTTCATCTCCAAACTTAAGCATACAATTATTTTATTAAACTCTGATAGCTATTTACCAATGCTTTTGGTCTGCTCATTAAAAATTAAGAAATTCTTTTTGTATAATGCACATACTTTACGCTTATTGTATGTTTGTTATTCCGAGATGAACTAATTTGCAATTGAAAATGAAGACACGCAAACAATTCCATGGATTATATCTGACTAAAATTTTACTTAACGATGTTCTTGAAACGTTTAAAGGTACTTGGACACAGATTTGAAGTGAATTTTTTCTCTATAATATTACGACTTATATATTTTAATAGCATTTCACACAAAAATTAATCAAAAATCTTATTTCATTTAAAAGTTATTAAAATTTTAAATTTTTTGGCGGGTTTGATTGACACATCCTTACACTTTCACAAATTTTAACTTTATTCTTAATCCTTAAGAAAAGTGGCAATCTTGTTGTGTATTAATAAAAAATATTAATACTATAATCCAGTAAATTCAGAGTAGACATGTTCGAAAGCAAAACAAACACATAATATATTGTCAGTCCGTGCAGTTGTGGTGAGCAGTCTTTGGCGATTCAGAACGCACGCGGTGAATCGTAAACACCAAACAATAACAGGTTCTTGCCTTGTTTGCAAAAACTGTGTACATAACACAAGTGTGCTCGATTTGCTAAACTCTGTACACAACGGAATGACGATACTTGTGAAGGAATTTTGCTTTCTAACATTTCTACACTGAATAAAATTATTTTTCTGGATTTAAGCTTTAATATTTCTCATTAATACACAAGAAGATTGCCATTTATCCTAAGGATTAAGAATAAAGTTAAAATTTGTGAGAGTGCAAGGATGCGTCAATCAAACCCGCCAAAAAATTTTAATTTTTAATAACTTTTAAATGAAATAAGATTTTTAATTAATTTTTGTGTGAAATGCTATTAAAATATATACTTCGTGATATTATACAGAAAAAATTCACTTCAAATCTGTGTCCAAGTACCTTTAAATTTTAGCAGAAAGTTAATCATGTTCATCGATTTTCAAAAGTACACGGAGAAAATTTAAACTTTATTTTAGGAAAACACTTTGGAAGCAAATATTGTGGGAATTGAATTTCAAAAGTTCACTTTTATGTGTAAAGGTCCAGTTGTTGCCGAGAAATTATTTTGAAACTTCAATGACCATTTCTTTATGTAATACAATATATAACTAAAATGATTGATAAAGCATTCACCGGATAAAATAAGTCTTAATTCTGTAGTTTAATATAATTTCTCAAAGCTGCATTTTCTGATCGCAACGTTTTTTAACAAGCGCATTGAAAATATTGTTCTTTCATTAAGCAGTATTAATCCAAGCTAGACAAGTCAAATCTCATCAACATAAAAAAAAATTGAAGAAAACATTATTTAAAAAAAATTGACAAAGCAAAATAAAATGAAACTTCTAGTACTTCTGAATATTTTTTCTGCTTGATGCCAGATGATTATGGTGGTCGTCAAGAATTAACAAAATTCTTAATATGATTTAAACTTAATTCATTTTATCTAATTGAATTTCAAACTTTTCCATAGTCAGATATAGACTACTGTACGAAAGACGAATAGGGCCACATAAAATAAATATCTTTATCTCGTAATTACGAGTAAAGATCTCGTTATAACGAGAAAAGATCTCGTTATTACGAGAAAATATCTCGTTATTACGAGTTAATTATCTTGTAATTACGAGAAAAGATGTCGTTATTACGAGTTAATTATCTCGTAATTACGAAAAAAGATCTCGTAATAACGAGAAAAGATCTCGTTTTAACGAGTTAATTATCTCGTTATAACGAGAAAAGATATCGTTATTACGAGTTAATTATCTCGAAATTACGAATTAATAATCTCGTTATAACGAGAAAAGATATCGTAATTACGAGAAAGATCTCGTTATAACGAGTTAATTATCTCGTAATTACGAGTTAATTATCTCGTAATTACGAGTTAATTATCTCGTAATTACAAGTTAATTATCTCGTTATAACGAGAAAAGATATCGTTATTACGAATTAATTATATCGTTGTTAACATATGTTTCTGTTTTGTTTTTGTTTGTTTGCTTGTTTGTTTGTTGTTGTTGTTGTTGTTTGGGGGGGGGGTGTACAATGTATGTATTATCGATTTTCAACTCAGTATTTTGTTTACTCGATAAATGAGAAAAAACTGAAAAAAAATGCAATGAAACGCCATAGATTTTTTTATGTGGGTAGCTATATCCCATGGATATTACTAGTGTAATTTGATATTACACTGTGTGTTTTTACGCGGCGTGGCGTCATATAAAGACAATACATAATATGTTTAAAAACATGTGAAAAGTAAAATCATATACATTATCAGATAAAATATTACCCTTTTCTCTTCGTTTTGTAAACTTGCTTTAAAAAATATATTTTAAAACATATCTGCTCGAAAATGACTATGTTTATCTGTTTTGCAAGGAACATATTCTTCTTGTGTAAAAATATTGGCGTCACGTAGGAAACGTTATTTGCGGCTAAAAAACGACTGTAAAGTTGATAAAAAATCAAAGTTTAACTACACGACTAGGATAAATCATGTGATTAAAACAAAAGGCTCGGGGATAGAAAACACACAATACGTTATATAAATTCATATACCATCGCAAACCATTAGAGATTCTATATTTATCCTTTACATATTTTACCTGGAATAACTATGACAAATTTCCCACTATCGGTCTTACAGACAGCACGGGGATGTCTTGGTTGTACACTGCGGACTTCCTGACCTCGGATATTTCCCCTTGAGGCGTCCATTCTCCTGTTTAGGCGATCCAGTTGAGGGTCTTTCGGTAAACAGAATCTAGGGCTAGGTTCAACTGCACCTCCTGGGTACATTTAATGGGTTCCTCCAACATAACCTGCACTGCAAGTTATTTACATATTTAGTTAACTACATGTACTAATATTTTTTTCATCTTTTCTTTTGGATTAAACAGAAAATTATTTTATGGAAATAGCAGATATTTTTAGAAGATTTTTGTTTAAAAAAAAATAACAATGAATAGATATCAATGTCATAGTGTGTTTAAGTGAACTCCTTCACCCTTTACTTTGTTTTCTTGATAATGTCTAATATTTATAATATTATTTACATGTTTTTTGTGAAATTAAAATCTTCCACTATTGCAGTTAAAATAATTTTATTACAACATATTAGGTATATATTCATATAACGACAGGAGATTAATTGCATTGCGTACCAATATAAACCAAAAATACGCTGAAAAAAATCCTGCATTGGATGATTTTCATTCATTTAATGCCCCTACCGTAATAACTGAATTACGAATTTAGGAACCTGTTAAGGTCAGTTCCTGAAAATTTTGAAAAAGTTTCCTCACCAAAAAAAAAAAATTAGGGTACATTACCTGGCATTTGGAAAAGATACCACTGGGTGATATTTCTTATTTAATCCATATGCCTTTGGAAATTATCTGACTGGCCTATATCTCAATTTTTGATGTACTTCTTTTTAAAAACATATTGAAATTAATGTAGAAATCACAAGTGAATGAAAAAATATGTATATTTTTTATGTTATACCAGGAAATACAAAAGATATATTTGAAGAACGTGTCGTCTGACCTTAAGTTATTACTGCATGTTTGCATTGAATGACTGTTGGAACGTTGATCATTCATTTACTGGGGTAACCTGAAGTGTCCTTTAAAAAAAGCATTTGCCTTAAAGTCCACCAATTATCTTTAGAGTCCACAAGCACTCGTATTAATGCTTATGCATACTCAATTATCTCGTATGGTAAGTAAGTTGTACGTCTATATATAAATTACGTTGTATCTCGTATGCTGATATAAAAAAGTCTCAGGTCTTTATCATCCTGTTGCATCTGATGTCATATAATTGTGCTAGAAAGTTTACATGTACCAACATTAAAATAAGATCTTCTACAGAGAAATACTTGCATATCGACATAATTAGTTTGCAAGTTAATATAAACGAGCTGAATTTCTACATTTATGTTGCATCTTAACCTAATCTATCTTGTATGTAGGTGGCAGATTAATGCCATCAAACTTAACCAAAAAATGCACAGGCAACTAACATTACCTATTTTTCTCTTAATAAAATATCATACATGTACCTCTACCTAATTTTTTTTTTATTAAAGGAAAAATAAGTAACTTCAGGTATCTATGTCTTAGTCCGAAGATGACTTCTAAAGCATGCCTGCAACAGTTCCTAAAACAGCTCTATAATAGAACTCTAACAACTTTTTAAAACTAATCTAACACCAAAATGGGGATTCAGATCTTCTTTCCCAAAAAAGACTTCGGGCATGTTGATATCAAGTCATTTTGTGCATAAAATGGAAATGTTATACATATAAATAGTAAATACTCGAGTTATATATGTTTAATTTTATTCATTATTATAAACCTTTCGCACTTAATTACACCGGAAACTTTGCTGTTGTAGAACCATGTACGAGAAGAGGTTAACTTAAACATAGATTTACAATGTTACTGGACGGCTGGAGTCTTAAGTACTATAATATTCAATATTTCTACTTAATGTACCACCGATACGCATTACAACAGGCACATAGTCCTTGTTTTGGAAAGGGATCTCACTAGAAATTGATACATGTCTTTGAGAAATAGTGCAGCGCCACGAAACGACTATTATCGCGCGTTCATTTAAACTTGTTAATTTGGTGAAAGACCATCTATCTGATTTCATGCACTTTTATTCAAATTTGTTAATTTGGTGAGAGACCACATATCTTGATTCCATGAACTTCTATTTATATTGCAATTAGTACTGTGTGTTGCGCAATCATAATAATTTGGTGTGCATTTTTAAAGTTCGTCGTATTATTTTGCAAAGAAAATCGCTCGTTTTGCATTTATGTATGCTTTTTAGCTCACCTGATCCGAAGGCTCAAGTGAGCTTTTATCAAAATTTGTCTGTTGTCTGTCGATGTCGTTGTCGTCGTCATTGTTATAAACTTTTCATATTTTCATCTTCTTCTCAAGTACCACTGGTCCAATATCATCAAAACTTTGTACAAAGTATCCACGGGTAAAGAGGGTTCACGTTTGTTGAAATGAAGGGCCATACACTCTTTCAGGGGGAGATATTTATAAATTAGTGAAAAATTAATGCCATTTTTAAAACAAATTATCTTCTCAAAAACCACTGGGCTAGGAAAGATCATCCTCAGGTAGTGTACATTTAAGTTGATTCAAATCATGACCCCCGGGCAAAGGTGGGGCCACGATGGCCGATCGAATTTGTACAAAATATTGTTGTGAGATGTGTATTGTTTCATCATGTATATTACCGTAAATCTGGAAATTTTTACGTCGATTTTATTTTGCGAATTCAGGTCAAAATGCTGTTGATTAATTTTTACGTTTCAAAATTTTGCGAATGACCACTGCTTTGTTTACATTTTCTTATTGGTAATTTATTTTTAAGAAAAATATTTTTACGAATGCAATGAACTCGCAAATTTGCTAAAAATTTATCTACAGCAAAAATTTCCAGATTTACGGTATTAGTAACATTAAGTTTCTTGAACATTCCAGAGTGGTCAATATGTTTGGTCATTTTTTCTAGAACATTCTTGATCTTTGTTTATGTCTAGAACTTTCCAGGAATATCATGTATTTACAATTTCTAGAATATTCTAGATTTATATTACTGTATAAATACCCTGTCAATTCGATGCATAGATAGATATTGTCGTATAAGCATCATTGAGGTATTACTGGGATATAATTTCACTGGGACATTGTGTGCAGCAACGGACACTCTGATGTATGTATTTTTAGATTTTTGCTAAGTTTGTACTTAATGATTTGTATATTACTGTAAATAAATTATTGTTAAGTTTAAACTGTGTGATTGATCTTTGCTGGCATTTAGGGTTATTCTGACCCATAACAGAATTGGGGGCTCGTCCGGGATAAAGAAGTTTTGCACTTTTGCAGTTTATTGTCAAAATTTTGTTTATTGAACCGTTAAATTTGATTATAAGCCAGCAGAAATCAACATGGTGTTTTCGGTCACAGACTTTCTAAGTTCACCAAGTGTTCAGGTTTTTGATTCGTTAAAAAAGGATGACTTGATCGCATTAGGTATGCATTTTGGGTTAGAAGTTAAATCCTCACAGAGAAAGCAAGACATTAGAATTAAGGTTGCAAACAAACTTGTAGATGAAAACATCTTTGAAAAATACGAACTTCCAGAATATACAGTTAGATCAGAGTTAGGCTCTTATAAAATGGCAGACTATCAGTTTCAATTAGAGTTAGAGAAAATGCGATTAGAAAGAGAAAAATTAGAAAGAGAAGATCGAGAAAGAGAAAGGGAAGAACGAGAAAGAGAAAGAGAAGAACGAGAGCGTGAACGGAAATTTGAATTAGACAAATTAGAAAGACAAGAGCACTTTGAGTTAGAGAAATTAAGATTACAGCAGAAACCAGAACCCTCATTTGTCAAGAATGAATTTGATGCAGCAAAAAATATTAGGTTAGTTCCGAAATTTCAAGAAAAATCTGTAGACAAGTATTTTCCCCAATTCGAGAAAGTCGCAGAAAATCTTAAATGGCCACAACACGTTTGGTCAACAATGTTACAAAGTGTACTGGTTGGCAAAGCAGCTGAGGTATACTCTGCACTAGGGGTAGCTGAAAGTTCAGACTATGAGAAGGTCAAAGCAGCAATATTAAAAGCATATGAATTAGTACCTGAAGCATATAGACAAAAGTTCAGAAAGTATAGAAAGTTTGATAATCAAACATTTGTTGAATTTTCACGAGAGAAAGAAGATTTATTCGATCACTGGTTTAGATCTAAGAAACTTGATAAAACTTTTGCTAATTTGCGCCAAGTCATCCTGGTAGAAGAGTTTAAGGAATGTGTTACTCAAGATTTGAAAACACATCTAGAAGATAAGAATGTGAAAACTCTTGAAGAGGCAGCAGTCATATCTGATACTTATGCTCTGTCTCATAAAAAGAATTTTGTATCAAGATCTCAGACTAGCAGTAATTCTACAAATTCAGACACATATAAAAAGAGTGGTTCAGGGTCTCAGTCTTTCACAAGTTCCCAGTCTCCATCCCAAGGTGGTTCTAAGTCCGGTCCAGGACGTTTTGAAGGATCATCTGGAATAGGGTCGCTTCCTACTTGTAGTTATTGTAAGAAAAAGGGTCATCTGATCAGTGAATGCTTTAAACTTAAGAGAAAAAATGATTTTGATAAAACTCAACCACATGCTTGTGCGGCAGTTAGAGGTGATAGAGAAGCCTTAGTTTCGATTTGTTCTGACACTCCTGATGTCCAGGGTTCACAGTCCAGTTCTATTGATTCTATGGAGGATTATAAGCCCTTTATGTCTCAGGGATTTGTTTCACTCGGTGACTCTAGCGAAATAAAACCTGTCCAGATTTTGAGAGATACTGGTGCTGCACAGACGTTATTGTTAGAGGGCGTGCTTCCTTTGTCTGAGCAGACTTCTACTGGTGGGTCAGTTTTATTACAGGGTGTGGAGCTAGGCGTCATTGATGTTCCCCTGCATAGAATTAGTTTGAAGTCAGATTTAGTTACTGGACCTGTTATCGTAGGTGTTCGACCTACTCTTCCCGTTCCAGGCATTTCTTTGTTGCTAGGCAACGATTTAGCTGGTGGAAAAGTTGTACCAGATCCTATAGTTTGTGAGAAAATCACTCCAGATGTCATGTGCGATGATGAAGATGATGACATTTATCCAGCCTGTGCTGTTACTAGAGCGATGGCCAGAAGACGAGAAATGGAGGCAGACCATACTCAAGCCTTTGACGAGACGAATTCCTCTGTTGATATTGATTTGAATGACACTTTCTTATCTGACCTTGATGGCACTCAAACAAGCATGGAACCACACAATATCAAGAAGCAAGAGAAGAAAGAACTGTTACCAAAATTTGGTGGTGAGGATGATGAGTTGCATCCACTAGTTAGCCAAGGCAAGGACATCCTCAGCCGAGAACGTTTACTCTCTGAACAACATAAAGACCCAGATATCATTCAACTTAGTAAGAGGGCACTTCCACCAGAAGAGGCTACTAAAGTTGGAGAATGCTTCTATATGAAAGATGGCATCCTTATGCGAAAATGGCGACCACCTGACGCTTCCCCAGATGAAGTGTGGCGTGTTGTTCACCAGATAGTGGTCCCAGCTGCTTATCGTCGAGATGTCATGAGTTTAGCTCACGATACACCTATGGCTGGTCATTTAGGTATCAATAAGACTTATAATAGGATTTTGAGTCATTTTTATTGGCCTAAGCTAAGGAAGGATGTTTCTGAGTTTTGTAAGTCGTGTCATGTCTGTCAGATGGTAGGTAAACCGAACCAGAAGATACCATCCGCCCCTCTCCAACCAATTCCAGCTTTTGAAGAACCGTTTAGTCGAGTGTTGGTGGATTGTGTAGGACCTTTGCCTAGGACCAGATCTGGGAACCAGTATTTACTTACCATTATGTGTACATCCACTCGATTCCCTGAAGCCATACCTCTTAGGAATATAAAGGCAAAGAGCATAGTTAAGGCCCTAACCAAGTTTTTCAGTTTTGTAGGAGCACCCAAGGCAATTCAGTCGGATCAAGGCTCAAATTTTATGTCGGGGTTGTTCCAGCAAGTCATGCATGAGTTGGGTATAAGGCAATATAGATCAACTGCTTATCATCCTGAGTCCCAGGGAGCGCTAGAACGTTTTCATCAAACCCTAAAAACAATGCTGAAGACCTATTGTTACCAGTATGAAAAAGACTGGGATGAAGGGGTTCATCTTGTACTATTTGCTGCACGAGAAGCAGTCCAGGAGTCTCTTGGGTTCAGTCCTTTTGAATTGGTGTTCGGTCATACAGTTAGAGGTCCTTTGAAATTGTTGAAGGAAAAGTGGCTGACTGAGACTAGTGATCTTAATCTTTTAGATTATGTGTCTGATTTCAAAGAAAAACTTTACAATGCTTGTAAATTAGCACAAGACAATTTGAAGAATTCTCAGATGAAAATGAAAATGTGGTATGACAAAGATGCCAGAAATAGGGTGTTTAAGCCAGGTGATAAGGTTCTTGTATTTTTACCTATTCCTGGTCATCCTTTACAGGCCAGATTTTATGGCCCTTATGAAATTGAAAGCAAGATCAGTGATGTAAACTATGTAGTTAAGACACCAGGTCGACGTAAAGAGAAACGGGTTTGTCACATTAACATGTTAAAAGAGTATTTTGAAAGGTGTGACCGAAATTCTGTAAAACCAGTTTCCACTTTAGCCAATGCTAAGACTGTTCAAAATTGTATTGAAAGTGATACGAGTGTAGAGATGAATGAGAAAGATTGTAATCAGAGTGTTCGTTTGAAAAACTCAGAAGTTTTGGCTAATTTGGATGCCAAACTTGGACATTTGAACATTCACCAAAAAGAACAAGTTAAAAACTTGATGAATGAGTATCATCAAATCTTTTCGGATGTTCCAAAGAAAACTAATGCAGCTTGTCATGATGTCATAGTGAGTGACGTTCTGCCTATCAAACAACATCCGTACCGTCTCAATCCAATAAAATTGCAGTACCTAAGAAGGGAAGTGCAGTACATGTTGGACAATGACATTGTTGAACCTAGTAAAAGTGATTGGAGCTCACCATGTATTCTTGTACCAAAACAGGACGGTTCGTACCGATTATGTACAGACTATAGAAAGGTGAATTCTGTTACCAAAACTGATTCATTTCCAATACCTAGAATCGATGACTGTATTGACCGCATTGGAAACGCCAAATTTGTCAGTAAATTTGACCTGTTGAAAGGCTACTGGCAAGTGCCGTTAACAGAAAGAGCAAAAGAAATATCTGCTTTTGCAACACCAGATGGACTTTACCAGTATAAAGTAATGCCTTTTGGCATGAAAAACGCACCGGCTACATTCCAAAGGATGATTCACTCCCTTCTTCAAGACCTTGAGGGATGCGAGGCCTACATTGATGATGTCGTCATATACAGCGACACATGGGACGAACATCTCCGAATCATGCGTGCTTTATTTGACATTTTAGCTAAAGCAAACTTAACTGTGAACCTTGAGAAGAGCGAATTTTGTCATGCTTATGTTGAGTATTTAGGTCATAGAGTAGGTCAAGGTTATGTTACACCCATTATGGCTAAAGTGGAAGCTATTGCAAAGTTCCCGATTCCTACAAACAAGAAAGAGTTAATGAGGTTTTTGGGCATGGCTGGGTTTTACAGAAAATTTTGTCCAAATTTTTCCTCAGTTGTAAGTCCACTTACAAATCTTTTACAAAAGAGGGTTAACTTTGAATGGACAAAGGACTGTGAAAAATCATTTCAAAAAATCAAATCTGTCCTTATGAGCAACCCAGTTCTGTCAACTCCAGATTTTTCGAAGCAATTTAAGCTTACTGTTGACGCTAGTGATGTTGGAATCGGGGCAGCTTTGTTTCAAGAACATAGTGATAAGGTAGATAGAGTCGTTTCTTATTTTTCAAAGAAACTTACAAAATGTCAACAAAAGTATTCCACCATTGAAAAGGAATGCCTTGCTTTGTTGTTAGCCTTACAGCATTTTGATGTTTATCTAAATGTTACTTTGCATCCAATTCTTGTATATACGGATCACAACCCCCTGACATTTTTGCATAAATTGTCAAACAAGAATCAAAGACTGACTAGATGGAGTTTGTTGTTACAAGAATACAACATAACAATTAAGCATATCAAAGGCAAAGACAATGTTATTGCAGATGCCTTGTCCAGAGTATCGTGAACATACATGATTTTGTATTAATGTACATATATTTCATTTTGACAATATAAGTTTTCATTGACATTCAAACTTTTTAAGGGGGGAGGTGTTGTGAGATGTGTTGTATTTGTATTATTTCATCATGTATATTATTAGTAACATTAAGTTTCTTGAACATTCCAGAGTGGTCAATATGTTAGGTAATTTTCTAGAACATTCTTGAACTTTGTGTATGTCCAGAACTTTCCAGTAATATCATGTACTTACAACTTCTAGAATATTCTAGATTTATGATACTGTATAAATATCCTGTCAATTCGATGCATAGATACGATTGTCTTACAAGCATCATTGAGGTACGTATTACTGGGATATAATTTCACTGGGACATTGTGTGCAGCAACGGACACTCTGATGTATGTATTTTTAGATTTTTGCTAAGTTTGTACTTAATGATTTGTATATTACTGTAAATAAATTATTGTTAAGTTTAAACTGTGTGATTGATCTTTGCTGGCATTTAGGGTTATTCTGACCCATAACAATATATAGGAAAAAAAACTTTAAAAATCTTTCCTCTTAAGAACCATTGGGACAGGAAAGATGAAACTCATGTTGAATCATCCTCAGATAGTGTACATTCTAATTTGTTCAAGTCATGACCCCAGGGAGTAGGGTGGGTCCACAATGGCCGTTCAAATTTTTACATAGAAATATGTTGGAAAAATCTTTAAAAATCTTCTTTTCCAGATCCATAAGGGCAGGGAAGATGGAACTCATATTGAATCATTCTCAGGTAGTGTACATTCAAATTTCTTCAAATCATGACCCCAGGGAGTAAGGTGGGGCCACAATGTCCGATCAAAGTTTTATATAGGAATATATTTGAAAAATCCTTAAAAATCTTCTTTTTCTCAAGAACCAATTGGACAAGAAAGATGATATTCATGTTGAATCATCCTCAAATAGTGTACATTCTAGGTTGTTCAAATAATATCATCTGGGTTAAGGCTGGGCCCACAATGGCTGATCACAGTTTTACATAGGAATATACAGGAGAAATCTTTAAAAATCTTCTTTTCAAGATCCACAGAGACAGAAAAGATGAAACTCATGTTGAATCATCCTCAGGTGGTGTCCATTCAAGTTTCTTCTAATCATAACCCCGGGGGTAGGATGGGGTCACACTGGCCTAACAAAGTTTTATATAGGAATAATAAGGGAAATCTTTAAAAAAAAATTCTCAAGTACTGCAAAGCCATGCACATTTGATTAGTTATATTTATATGGAAGCATCCTCAGGCTCTGTAGATTCTAGTTTGTTCAAATCGTAACCCGTAGGGATAGGGTTGGGACACAATATGGGGAATCCAAGTTTTACATTAAAATATATTTTTAAAAATCTTTCTTTAAAGAATTGCAGAGCCATGACTAGTGATATTTACATGGAAGCATCCTCAGGTAGTGTAGAATTAAATTTGTTCAATTCATAACATCCAAGGGTTGGAAAGGGTTTCAGTGGTGGATCAAAGTTTTACATAGGAAAATAAAGGCGAAAATCTTAATAACAGAGAAGCTATGTTACGTCATATTGACATGTAAGTATCCTCATGTATTGAAGATTTAAATTTGTTCAAATCATGAGTACCCTAGGTGGGAAACAATGGGAGTTAAATTCAAATTATTTCAAAGTAATATATATACAAACAAAAAGTTAAAAAAGTCTATAAAAATATTTTCTCAAAAACTTTCTCAAAAAGATATATGCAGAATCGATATGGAGTTATTCTCATGAATTATTAGAAATCAAGCCATCCCCACCCCACCCCTTCAGTAAACTTTTCAATTCTGATCTGATTTGAGCTTTTTCCTAGCCAATGTACTCAGGTGAGCGATGTGGCTCTGGGCCACTTGTAACTTAATGGATCGTTGGTATAACTTTTACATAAATGTCTTTTCGAAAAGGTTTGCTGATTTTGCATTATAGTAATTTGGTAAGTTTTATGTTTGTTTGAATTTATACGAATGGTTGACATTTATCAGAAATATCATTATATATTAAATGTTGATTTATGATTCATTATCAGAAATATTCAAATTTCAATCTCCAAGCTTGTTTCTTTCTTCACCTGTCAATATGCCACGTCTGGAATCAGGGGTGTAACAGAAGGTAGGAGTCTTTTATATAAAAGACCATGCATATCTGGCCCTTAAGACTTCGAAAAGCATTGATTTAAGGTAAATTAAAATTAAATTAATTAAATTTTGGAAAGGGAAATGTGTTTCTCTACATGTTTGAAATTTTTTCCTTGAAAAAAAATTTTCTTCTGTGTTAATTTTTTTTACTTTATGGAAATTGGTTTGAAATATTGAATACATATAAAAATGAATATTTTTTCATTATCCTTAATCAATATTTCTTTAATTAGTCACTAGATAAAATTTAAGATGATGTCCATTCTCTCTGTCGTCTTGATCATGGTAGTGGTCACTTTTCAAGCTGGACAGTGCTTTCCGCCTGGGGGACCTGTTTACACCCGATGGGGCCGCACGACGTGTCCCGCGACAGCAACAATTATCTATTCAGGTAGGAGTTACTTTTGACAAAATTGTCCAAAGTATATACTGATCAGGTAAGAGTCACTGCTTCCGTAATATCGCGAGTACCTCGCAGTTTTCCAACTTACTGCCACTGTTTGCGGGAATGTCGAGAAAACTCTAGAATTTGGGGACACATGACATTGTTTACAGTAGTAACAATCAAATGATTTGATTAATTCAATGCCGAAAGTATATAATAATTTCCAAGAAATGGACTCTAAATAGTAGATTGTCAACTAAGGAAAGTTTAGAATATTTTATAAGCTTTAAAATGTGACGATTTTCAATGAAAATTTGATAAGAAAAGTCCGCTTAGTTAAAATATCATTTAAAATGTAACATTTGAGGCTTATCTCGACTCAAAAATTAATTAAGCTGGTTCAGCGATTTTTAAGCAAGGTATTCCACCAGGATTTTTTACTTATCCATCTTTATAAACTCTACAATTACCTATCTTGCATTGTATTCAATAGCACATTGTCCCCATCCAACAGACGTTTCCTTCCTCCATCGCGAAAGCGTTCCGCTAAGTTGAGTAATCGCGAAATTAAGTATTACCCACAGACAGCAACTTTGATTTATTCGGTTATCAATTGCGGTTGGCAAGAATTTTCCAAAGTCAGCAACCGTGATCTGTTCCGAAAGATGTGCTGATTTCTGAAAATTGTCAAAGAATGGTGAAGCATGTCTGCAAAATGTTGTGGTATCCTGCATGTTTACACAATTATTTTGCATGTTGACATAATTTTCATGAAGGATATGGAGATAGCGAACAGTATTCAATCTCAAAGTCCATAAAACAATACAAAATAAGAACAGAGCAAACACGGACCCCCGAAACATCAGAGGTGTATATTCATGTTGCATGTTTACATGTGCCTTCGCCATAATGACACGTCAAAAAAGAATCAAACTGTTTGACATTATATTTAAAATGCGTACAATTTAAATGCATTTTGAGGAGGAAACTATTTTATTTTCTACATTTTAAGACGGAAAGGAGTGATAATTAAAAGTTAACAAAGTCCGCGGATTTTCAATTGTAACCTGCCCAACCCCAGGTTAAACAGTACGAGTATAATTTAGGTAGATAGTAAGTTAATTCCTTAAATAGAAATAAAGGATTACTTTGAATGTGTTTTAGGTTATGCTGCAGGAAGTCATTATGGGCACACAGGAGGGGCAGTTGAACCGCTCTGTTTACCGACAAATCCAGAGTGGGAGATCCATAACACAGAGGTAGAATATTCAAGAGGACTGGTCTATGGAGCCGAATACGAAACTCTCCGAAGTCTGGTAATGACCGATATCCACGACCACGATGTGCCCTGTGCTGTCTGTAGGACTCAAAACAACGAGTCCGTCTTAGTTATTCCAGGTATAGATATGATTTTTAAAGTTTAAATTAATGATCTGTTCAAGGTCAAACTGAGAGACATGAAACTAGAATCGTTGATATTTTCTAATGTTTCTATGAAAGTTTTGGAATTCGCATTGTTTATATTTGCCGCTACTACATCCGAGAGTGACACTAACAATTTACTTGAACTGGTTGTAAGTTAAAATTTGGTCTGCAACTGACCTTAATCTACAAGAAATGGTAGCAATTGTTCCTTCGACATGAGCTCGGCACTTGAAGTGAAAGTTGCTGGTCCCTCGGATGAGGTCTTAAAAAATCGAGGACCCGTATCACGGCAGGTAAAGATTCCACTGCTCAGTGGACCAGAGTGCCACGTATAAGTCAAAATCTGAAGCCCTTCACTGGTATTTAATTACGTCTCTACACATAGTGAAAACTTATCGAATATTACGTAAAACAACGTATTAAGCTATGTTTTTCTGGAATTCTATTAAATTGAACACTTATGAATATTATGAAGATTCTGAATAATGTAGAATGTCTTCTTCATTTTTATTATACACCAAAGCAAGAAAATCTTGTTATGCCGGATGGAAAGTAGAATACTGGGGGTATCTGATGTCAGGAAATTTCCAACACCCTGCTGCCTCCACCTTCACCTGTATGGACGCTGAACCCGAGTCTGTGGTAGGGGGACATGGAAACGCCAATGGTTACCTATTCTATACAGTGGAAACTCAGTGCGGAAGTTTGACATGCCCACCATACAAGAATGGATCGGAATTATTGTGTGTCGTTTGTTCTGAATACTGAGACAAAAGTGTCAATTGATTAAAAAAATAAATACAAAAAATGTATGTTTTGGCCGAATTTTTATGATTTACATTTTTTTTTACAATTTAAATTGTTTTAAAGCCCTTTTCTCTTTTGAAAATAAACTTATACTGTGATGTTTGTCGTTTGTAATTGATTCATAGTCTTCAGACACAGCAAAATGGGGCAAGTACTAGTCGTCGTTTTCGACATGATAAAAGTTTGCTTAAATTCCATAAAATAAAGAAAGCTTATAAGTAAGACATAATAAAATACAATATTGTACATAGCATCTGATTGGTAAAATTTTATTTTATTTCAGGGAGAAACAACTGTCAATTTTAAGTTTCATATATTATTTAAAGGACAAGTGCACGTAAGCAATGCTTAATGGGCCCTTTTAATGTGCCATTTTACTTTAGAATATATAACCAAATTGTTCTCTTTTGGTAATAAGATACTAGTGGATATTTCTAGTTAAAAAGTACGTTTAGCATCTCCTACATCAGCAAGGATTTGATACAATTGAATATTTTTAAATGCCCATGGATACCCTAAATCTGGAAAAGTCGTACCGAACCTTCTTTGACTTTCGATTATGTAAATCAAGGGGAATAGATATTTAAATCGACACTTGAACAATCTGATGGTGGATCATAGTCGGGCGCGTTTGCGGAATGTTACGTTTTGTGCCCAATCTGTTAATCAAAAAATTGAATGAAGTTGTGTGATCCTGTAGGCATAATGATCAAACTAATTAAGAAATTGGTACTCTTGCATTCAAAAATACAATAATAGTTTCATTGAATTTGAAATTAAAAAGGACTGTTTAGGTGGCTTTCAATACCTGTTTTATTGTCTTGCACAAATGTTAAATGTGTCTTGGAAACACTTTTTTGAATGACAATAATACCCTCCCGTGTTCATACGAATATTTCCAAGCTGCACGACTTTGACTAAATGATACAAAAACTGCCGATGTTTTACAGTGAGACTCTTGAGGAATGTTTAACTGGGTAGAACTCACGCGACTGTAAGTATTTTAAATAATCTATTCCACACGTGGGTTCAACATGGGTCATACAGGTAAATAGATCTCACTTGCTATAGGAAAAACATTGTACTTTTTGTACATTTTCAAAATTTTAAGTACCTGCCTAATCGTGTACAAAGAATGGGTGGACTTAACGCCCTTTTTTGGATCTTTTTGCGACTCCGCTACCAAGCTGTTAATGAAGTGAATCCAAAATATATTATGAGCAATGGAAAGAGCTACATATACTTGGTTATATTAGTGGAACATTTGTACAAAAAACAATGTCATGTTGTCATGTATCGAAATTGAAGCAACGATAAAAGTAGTATAAGGCGCCTGGCCGGCGAGGTCAACTGAGTGCAATTTTGGGGCTGAGGGGGATAGCCGGGTCAAGGGAGTGCAGCCCCTGAGGGGGATCATAAAAATTTGGAAATGAAAATGTGTTAGTGTAAAGTTGACAGTGTTAAAGAATCTGAGTTTTAAATGACAGAAAACACTTAAAATACTTGATCATATATGTATAGTTGAGCACATTTATCAAACTTTTAGAATGGGAAGTGGATGGGGCCAACAACCTCAAAGAAGATTTATAATCCTTTAAAATTAAAATTTGGGACCAAGCTAACGCACGTTGAAATTTTTTTTCAAAGTGCGTTAATATGGTCGATAAAATGTAAAGATTGATCAATATTCCTTCAAATAATCGTTATGATAAATAACAGATCCTGGTTTGATAACTTTTTTATGATAAAGTCACTGTAGAACCTGAGATATTGGCGTTTTAAATATTTAAGGTTTTGATAAAATAAAGGGAAAATTAAAGGGTCTTGAAAAAAAGAGTGATGATTGTTTAAGTTCATTAATTCGTGCCCCCTTTTTTATTCTAGTCTTTGATAAGTAGATGTAAAGATGTAAAGGGGGCACTAACAGAGGACAGCTTCAAGCAACTTAGCATTTATCATAATAAAAAGGGGTCAATTTGATTGTTCAAAACTATGAAAATTCTTTCTCTCTCATACGTTTTACTTTACTTTAAAATTTTTAGTTTTCATCTGTTTTGATTAACTCATTTATTATTGAAAGTTTTCAACGTCATACCAGTTAGGTAAATACATAATTATATGAATGCTTTGAGTATAGCATAGACATCGAGACTGGGCGAAGGGCCAGGGGAGGGGATGGGGGGCTAAGCCCCCCACTTATTTTGGAAAGATATATACATCGTGTAAGCATTGAAAATGTAGGGTAACCTTTTTAGGTTTATTGCTCCACTCCCCCGTTTGTTACCGACACCTATGTATTGGAAATATAACGATTTGGACTGAGGGATCTTATACCCGTCTTCTCCTCTTTTCGACGGGAGTAAATCAATTCATTTTTGAGGTTAGGGTTAGGCTAAGGTTTTTGAAAGATAAATAACAAATAAAATCTTTCCATGACTAAAATATGATTTAAAAAAAAAATTCAAAGTGCGTTAAGTGTCTCCATGGTAAAATATATTAATGTAGACTCTTAACGCACTTTGAAAAATTTTTTCAAAGTGCGTTGAGTTGGTCCCAAATTTAACGCACTTTGAAAAAATTGTTCAAAGTGCGTAATTTTTTTTCAAAATGCGTTGCCACAAGGGAGGAATGTAATGGGTTGTGCCGTGGATATTGGCCTGGATAGCTGAGTTGGTAGAGCACCTGACTGGAGATACAGGGGTCCCGGTTTCGATTCCAGGTGTAACGTTGAATTTCGACCCGGGTTGAAAATTGACCCGAGGGTCATTTTTCAACGTTGAATAGTGAGATTAAAGGTGTTGAATTTAGACCCTAGTCCGTTGAAAACTGAGCCGGGTCGTGGAATTTTGATCTTGAAACCGGTTCAAAATTCAACAGCATAAAAACACATATTTATGACATGGTTTTCACAACTGTGATTTAATCCATAGGCGTCGGGAACGGGGGAGGGGGGCTATGGATGCTTACCCCTGTTTTGGAAAGATAGATATAATACAGGCATTGAACAATGTGAAATTGATTTACCCCCCCCCCCCCCCCC